>GL501523.1:2850597-2869487 GCA_000149185.1 Mayetiola destructor | reverse complement strand
ACTGATCTGAACAAAGGAAATAGATTTGGAAAAGATCAAGAAAACGCCAGTTGCTGTGTGTGACATTGGCATTGTTCGATTGCCAAATAACGAAATCAACAAATACGTAAAATCGAATCAATTCATTTTTATCCGGCCACCACCATTTCGTTATCATCATATCGCTGATTTGTTGATGTCAATTCATTTTGTTTCGTTTTGTTGTAAGCGTTCGCATTGAAAACGAAAACATTCTTAACGTTTTATTTCCGTTATGCACCCATAGATTGGCGATTGGCATAGATACCGAATATTTTCGTTTTCGTATTTTAGTCTGTCGTTTTCCTGCTCATTTTCGCATCAATTTTGTGTTGGTTTTTATTGGTTTGGCAAACAAACACAGCATGGCCATAAATAAGGAAAAAAAAAATAAAAAATTGAAAAAAAAAGAAAAGGAAAGGAAAGGAAAGGCGATGTCACGTATCGACTCTATTTCTGGTTGCCTCGCATTTCACTCAAATACCTGTGCTTATGGCATCGCACGCTTTATTTTATTATTCTTCTTTCTTTTGTCATCATTGACTGTGATGAGGAGAGAATATCGATCAGGAAAAGGATGTTCGCGGCAGCATATTTGATCAACCATACATTCCTTCATTCTAAACCTTCTAACGTATCGAGTGATTTTTTTTCCCCGCTGTTTTTTATTTCATTCTTCTTATTCAATTCCTTATATTTTTTTCTCTCCACTTTTGGTGTTCATGATAAGCAGTGCGTTGGGTTTGTGCATTATCATCTTATCGGTGATTTGGTTGGGTGTTTGTACGGTGAAAAAAAAACCAAAAAAAAAAAAAAACAAATGTTTATGAGCTACGAATAACAGTTAAGATTGCAAAAGTAGAAAAAATAGTTGGATTTAAATGTTTAAAAGAAAACGAAAAGGGCTTTCTTCATCATTATAATATTGATAAGGAAAGCGATGACAAAAGATATGGTTAACGGAAATAATAGTATCGAGCTCCATCAAAAAGTCAGAGCTTGCATATATGTATATGTATAAACACTAAACATTCTGTACATAGATGATATATGAAATATAAAAGTATATAACATTGACATAAAATGTGTACAATGTGTGTACAGTAAACAGCGTTGAATGTGTACCCCATTTTACGAATCACATTCGTCTAATCATCGATGAATGGTTAAGGGTATTTGGTATTTGTTCGATGTGCATATTTGGAACATAACATAAAATTGGTTGAGAATTCTAACCACGAGCAACCGCACATCTGGATCAAAATTCTATTTTATATTCTTGTTTAGTACTATTTTCACCGTTTCTCCTAAACGATGACTGAAAACGTGCCAGTTTAGCATTCGAATATTTTCGTTTACGGAAAATTTTCATTGAATTTAACATTGAAATTTCCCAAATTCTGAAATTGTTCAATAGAATTTTTTTTTTTTTTTTTCTATTCGAATGTTTGAATAGGAATTCAATTGGGGAAATATTGGGATAATGCAATTTCTCAATGAAATCGAATAATGTCATGGATTTGACATGTTCATTTTATGGATAATAATAATTTCATTGATTTTATAAACTACTGAATGTTGAGTGAGAAATGTGAATTGAAACCCCTTCAAAATCGAAAAAAAAATATATAATCCTGGCTAAATTCCGGATTGAACTCAATTCTCTCTTTTTCCCTTTTTTGCGGTGCAAATAATATTGGCACTACTATGGTGATTGTTTCAACTAATAAAATCCATTAGATTGATTACACTTGGTTAACCATTATCACGAACTCATCAATGGTCGATCATCGATAATGGTTAAAAAATTTTTACATATAATTCGTTTAAAAGTTTCTAACTGCAATCAATTACTGCACACATATCATATGCAAAATGATATTACTATTAGTCATCCGAATTGAATACAGTATATTTCGTAATAATAAATAAAATACAAATAAATGACGGCGACCAATGTTTCATGTTCCATTCAATACGAAGGATGAGGAATAAATGGCAATCTGGTGTAATTTTATCAATGTTGCATAGACATGAAAAAGCCACCGCAAAACACAAAAACGCCACCGCATTTATTGAAATGAATTTGAAATTTGAAATGACTGAATCTATTTCAAAACAAATGCAATTAATGTGAACAATTCGATCAAAAACAATGTTATCGTAAAACATAATATATAATACATTATAGTTGAAATGATGATATTCGAGGCATTTGTTGACGTGTTCCGTGTCCATGTTTCGAGTACCGATTCAGCCTGAGTGCCGAACACCGACCACCAACATTCATCCAAATTAATTAATTGATTGTTGTAGAAAATGTTGGCAAATTAACGTTGTCGTTCGATGTCTGTGGATTTAAATTGATTTGAAATATCAGACAAGCTTATCACCATTTATGAGGGAACAATGGTCAAAATCATGATAATCAATCAGTTTTTTTTTTACTTCTCACTTTTATGAGTTTGGGCGGAAATTTTATTCACTTCCATCAAATGATGATGATGATTATCGAAAATTCTATTATAACGTTAGGATTACGCATGGGCATGGCGGATTAAATTACAAAGCTTTTGCTGTCACAACATTGTTGCCTTAGATAACGGAATCAATTTTTCTAAATGCCAGCAATCATCAAGTTGTAGTCAATCATTGTATAGTGGATGCCATAAGATCGGTTGCATCGAATGGAAAAAATTGAATGAAAAATTGATAGAGCAATGCTAATGTCGAAGAATATTTCAATGGAAAAATATAATAAAATCGTTTTCTATCAAAAGACTTGCATATTGATTTTTACTTGAAAAGTAATTTCAAAGCATTATTGTCGGCAGTCGGAAATCATTTGAATATGTAAATGTGCTTCTCTCTGATTGTGTGTGTGTGTGTGCATAGAATTGTAAGCAGCTTTCTATGAAATTGTTTTGCGTAAGTTTGTATTCCATTGCACAGTGTGACATTTATTTAAATCCATAACTTTGAGCAATTGGCCTGAAAATTGAATAAAGTCAAAATCCAAACGATATCAAATTGGTCTTTCTTGAACGCAATATTAAATAATAACAAATCGTATTTACAATTTCCAGACATGGAGGATTGGTATCGATTTTATATTTGATTAATTCCAATAAAACTTTCAAGGAAATGATAAAAAAATTGGGTTTAATTTGACTTTGTTCAATTTTGGCAACATAAATCTATGCAATAATTTCGAATGATAGGTCAAATTTCATAACGAATTCATACATTGTATTTACAATATATCAAATAAAATTGAACACCATGTTCCATGTATCGTCATGTACAATACATTGGCTGAAAATATTTGATCAAATAAAGTTTCGGCCTGAAATCTAAACTTTGGCCATTTCAACAATCAGGTCGATACATATTTCTGTCGAAGAAAATATTTATTGATGTTGTCGTCTCCTGCTATCAGCATTCAACGTATTGGACGTAGTGTTGAATAAATATTAAATATATTTAGAAAAAAAAAATATGCTCAATTCAATTTGGTTTGATATTTATTTTTTGTATCAATGACAAGCCTTTCAATTTATGCTAGACTAACATCTGGGCCATCTTTGTTTCGTTATTATTATCGTATATATCAACTTAAAATTGAATTTCAATTGGGAAACTGTTTGTTTACATTGAAATCTCTCTCTCTCTGTTTCACACAAAAAATAGCATTGCATTCAGAATTCCAAAATCCATAAAATGATGTGCGACCACCTTTTGGTTTTTATTGCGCCCAATTCCAAATATTGTATTGAACGCAATGATGAATAAAAAAAATAAAAATAATATACCAATCGCGTTGTGTTGAGTTGATCCCAAGGCTAAAATTAATAAAGAAAAATGGATCAAATTTTCTCGTATGCTATGGATAATGCCATGTACCATTCGGACGGACGGACGGACGGCTTGTTTATTTCAATTTTCACAAATGTAAAATACACACTTGGGAAAGATAAGCGACGAAGAAAAGTCGTTTATATTCAAATAATTCACTGTTCATTTAAAATTGGAAATTTCGTTTGTGAATTGATCTTTAAAGGTCGATGTTAATCTCTTTAGCGCAATTCCAAGTCAATAAATTTCAATATAAATTTTAACAATTGGCTTTTGAATGTGAATGAGATGAATATTTTTTGTATAGAGTATAGATTACTCAATGCAAATAAATTCCGAAACACTGTAACTAGCCATATAAACCATCCGAACAAACAAAAGATGTTCACAAAATGACAAAATCAATTCGTCCTCATGAGAAGCGTCGAAAGTAAAATAAAAATAACAGCAACGAAACCAACCCAAAATAGGAGCTTCGAAATTGGGTACAGACAACCTTAATGAACTCAACTTTAAATTTGCATATTGCATATTATATGCTTCTTGTTTCTTGCTTCTTATAAAATAAATCACAATATTCAATTTGATTTCATCACTTGTGCGTTCATTGAAAATGAATGAGGAAAAATAATGACAAAAGAGCCGAAGTCTGATGGCCAATGGTATCGAAATAAATAGTAGCTATAGTATTCGGGAGCAGTCAGCAGAAGTCAATAGTGTTGGCCAATTTACTCTGAATGCTCTGCAGGTAGTCACTTGAATCACATACAAAATATGCCAAATTGAAATGAAATTTAAAGAGGGTTTAAGAGTTTTAACAGTTTGACAAGACTTAAAAATTTTGAGAAACGTACAAAAAAAGTTATGTATATTATTATTATTTGCAAGACATAGAAAAAGCATTTAGAGCACAGAGACCAATGAATCCATGAAAAATTTACATATTAAATGAGTACCGGCTAACAATGAAAAATGAACGCGTGGGAAGTAAAGAGTGAAGACTGACCCATTATCCATTGCGGTGTCGAACATTATATCAATGCTTTTAATAAGTGTTGTTTGTAATGAATTAATTGAATTATCAACATCGAATGATGATCTTTCATTTTAATTTTGCTTTTTTGTGCGGACATTTTACAGTGTTGATTTAAAGCACAAATAGACCTACATCACCCATCATCTAACACGAATGTTTTCAATACATGCACCAAATGAGAACGAATATTTTGTTGAAATTCATTTTTTATTTGTTTGTTGCTATCGGCCGGTTGTTGTTTAATATATTTTTAGAGGAAATGTATTGTTGATCTTTTTTTTTTGCCAAACCAAATTTGTTTGTTGTGTTTTTATTAGTTGTTTAGATTGAAAGCTTTTCAGCATTATTTTCATTTCCAATGGCCCGAATAGCTGCCCTTTCAATTACTGTAGACTCAAGGCTTGGAAAGTGTGATTTGAGTACGCGTACTTGAACTATCCTTCGCTATATGCAGCCTTACTGAAAGGAAACAGATAAGAACAATGTTCTGAAAAGATCTAAATCTTGTCCAGGGGACAGCACTTGCCGAAGACACCACCCACAAAGGGCTACATACAGCAAAGAATAGCTCAAGCACGGGATTTGGAAATATTTATTTGACATGTATTACCGTTGAATTGATCAAAAGCATTAAGTATTTATGCGGATTCTTGCAAAAGTATCGCCGAGCTTTATTAATATTTAAAGCAGATAAACCGACATTTTCCATGATGTTAAAATTGGAATTGATTTTAAATAGACACATAGCCTATATGTACAAATGTATTCTACTCGAAGATGCAAACAAATATATTGTGCCATTTAAGTTGATTACAAATCCATACAAAATCAACGTATGTACACACAGTGCACTGTGTCCATTAATAAATATAATAATCTTCTTCGGATGGGTTGTCTGTTGTCTGCCATGTAGGCTTATGGCAAATGGATTAGTAGCTGAAATGGCCTTGGCGATGGCAAATTATAAATTTCATTTCAATTGAGAGAAATCCAAATGATACGGCATATGGCATTGATTTGCAAACGACCACAAACAAACAAATAAAAAATTATACCAAATTTACCAGAGAATTTTATCTCATTATGTGGAAAATCTATTGAAAAGTTCCAATCTAGTTAACCATATCGTCAAATTTCAATCGGTGATTGTAAGGAAGATTTGATGGTGCACCAACCTAATCAAGAAAGTATGATATGACATTTTTATATACGTAATGTATCTCTGTAACTGTGTAAACGGAAGCGAATGAAGGCACATTAAAGAAAATAAATGAAACTCAGAGAGACAGTGACACAAAAACCGAATAACGATAAGCAATATGTCATATCCAAAGGGAACAGAGAAAAAAAGAAGAAAAAAAGAGGTACCGAACGCATCCACTTATCATTATTTCGAAGCAAATAAATCGTAGAAACGAAAAAAAGGCAACAAAATATGGTGAAGATCTATGTAGTACCTAGTATTGTATATAGCAACTACAACTTACAGTACCGACAGGAAATTTGGGGCCTCCCATTAAAATTCGGGTTTTCAAATTTTCACGATCATTCTTATGCAGATTTGAGCTCTGTTTGGTATGAATAAAAATGTTAAATCAAAATTCAAGACAAAGCAAATGAAATTGAGGCTTTGTCTTCAATTTTCTTTTCTTGTCTATAAACTTTTTTCGATAGCTATGATAGTCAACGACAGGATAAGTGTGGTCAGTCGAAAGTTATGACCGTTTAATTTTCGAAAAATGAGTCGAAAGTTTCCGAAAATTTTTATCGACATTTTTTACGATTTTTAAAACTAATTTTTGATTTTACGAAAACCACGTAAAAGCTGAATGAATGTGCATGAAAATGAATGTAGAGATTCGAAAAATCGAATTTTATAATTGGTGACCCTAAACTTTCTGTCAGTACTGTATGTACGTACACCATACATGGATTACGTACAACGTACACAACATCAAAGTATTTTTTTCACAGTAAGTGTGATTCTTCAGGTTCTTCTATTCCCTACTCTGTTCAACTGACATCCACAAAAGTGGATATGAAATATGGAAAAAGTATGCTCAAAAGCAGAGCCTATGCATCAATTGATGAAAAAGTGATGGAAAATATGCCATGATATAATCTGTTTAAAGAACGATGTGCCATCTTCCATATGCTCCATTGGTTTTTGTTTTTCATTTTTCGTATCGTAAATTATCTTCAAAATATGAATACATACATATATGGGAATGGGAATGAGAATAGGAATGGGAATAAGAATATAGAATTCAGAAAAACAGAAGACCTTTTAGTCGTTTCAAAGAAAACCACAAATGAATCAAATATATAATCAAAATGAAAGAAGATTCTACTGAAAATATTGGAATACTAATCATTGAATTGTTGCAAGAGTTATGTTCGATAAAATTGGAAATTTATAGCATCAGCTAGAGCATTGACGGGGCACTGCAGTTTGAAAAAACATGAAAAGATACAGCAGGAAAATATAAAAGGAAAATGTGTCTCACTTTAAAGGACAATCGCGCCAATCCCCATGCCGTGTACAAATGAGACAAATGAGCAGAATGAGATGAGGGAAAAGACTTTCGTTAAGTATACACACACAAATCGAATTTTACGCATATTTTAAATTGTTGGATGTTTCCACAATATGGTCAATGTAACTGAAGTACTGAACAATGAACACACAAAGAGAGAAAAAAAGCCCTGAGTTCGACGTACACTTTGAATCTACATTCAAATATTCATATTAACGTCCCTATTTATGCCTTTAGTCTTTCAATTGAAGAATGATATTTTTCGCTTGATTAAGGCTGATAAAATTCGACACGATTACAAATCGCTTCAGGGTAAAAGGGTGCATTTTTAAATTTGTTCGCATATAATTTTTGAATATATATTCCACAATTTCATCTATCTATCTCTCAATATATTTTCAACGGCTATTCGTTATGCAGCACTTGGCCTCCAATTTAAAATGATAATGAAGTATTCATCACCCATTTCGATAGGTACATAAAAACATATTTAAGTCTAATGTTTTTGAAGAATTTAATTCCCTAGTTTCTAGGCCATCAAAATTTTTATTTTTTTCTTCTTTTTTTTTCCTCTTAACCGCGCCATTCAACTGTGTTTTGATAGAGTACTTAACCAAAATTATGTTACAAAAAATGATTCTCTTGACGGTGTGCTTTAAAATATTTCTGCGCTTAGTCTATGGTTTGAGGCGATTTTTTCCATTTTCATTGTTTCCACTTTGTTTCAAAGAAAATTTTATTCGTTTCGCCTCATCACATTTAAGTGACTTTTTTGTACATTTCGGTATACGAAACGATAACAAATGATAGCGAGTTATAATAGACTTAGATACAGAGTCATCATATTTGCCCTGAAAACAATTGAGTATTTAGAGTTTGACATTAGAATTGAATACCAGAAAATTTTGAATTTTTAATGCTTTCCATTTTCCACCACCTCTACCATTGTCTTATGTATGTCCATGTCATTTTTTTTTCTTTTGTTTCTCATTTTAACACGTTTCAAATGCCCCGATAATGTTTATTGGAATGAGAAATGGAAAATTTGATTGCAAATGAAATTTTTTGCCTGTCAAAAGGAAAAATAATGAAAAAGAAAAAGAAGACTAGAGAAAAAGTGAAATTAACATTTTCCAAGGTTAAGAATTATAAGTTGCGTAGTATTTGACTCGAATATTGTTAACATTAAAAATCAGCATCAGCATTCTCTTCTTCATTTCATTCAAACACATTAAAATTATTACCGTGGCAGGAATTTTTTTTTTTTTTCATACATTATTCATCAAATGCTTCGAAGATTCACAAATACTGACAATTATCGGTGCGGGATATTTAAACTTCATGCAGATAGCAAACGATATCTGTTATGGCATCTTTGATAATAATAAAATGATTCGTATTTTGACTGGAGGGTTTTAAGCCTTAACTTATCACCAACCAAATATTACAACGCAAAATTCACTTAATTGGGGAATGGATAGTGTGGATGGATGTGAATTGTAATGTTCCATTTTATTAAATGTTGAAAAATAAACAAAGAGCGATAAAAAGGCAAATTTCCGCTCCGACCACCAACATCGTTGTCGGTCGAATAAATTAATTGAATGTTAAACAAAATTGACATTTGCAGCTCATAATCGTAATGCATATTTAGATAGCGACCGTTCATAATTACATTGTGATTTTTTAATGGTTGATTAATCGTCGTTAATTTTTTTCGCTTTCCTTATGATGAATGGTACATAGCCCAGCATATGTCAGTCTATAAAATATCGATAAAATTGCACATAGTTAGCATACAGATTCATTTGGTGGTGGATTTTTGATTGATTGTTTATTTTTGACAGGAAAAGTAAAAAAAAAAATTTATTAACAATTTATTAATTTTTTTTGATTTCAATTTTGTATCGTTTCAGGCGAATGTACGACAGTAAAGATGGCCAACAATATAAACTACATTATTAATTTGATCAAATGCCAGATGCAAATGATTGAAACACCGTTGAATCGAAAGAAAAAACCGAGTTTGTTAATTTTGATATAAAATACTGCAAAAATATAATTGATTATTTGGGTGGCCAACGATGCGTACGAGCACGTATCAAAGGATAGAATAGCCAACCAAGCACCCGTTGTACTTTCAACAACTAAACACAGATATGGCAGCTATTGATATCAATATAATATTTTGCTCGGCGAAATTTAAACAAAGTGGCGAAAGTGAAATTGAGTGAGCAAAAGAAAAGAAAAGAAAGGAAAAGAAAAAAAACAACAACAAGCTGTGTGCTATAACGCTACATGTATACGAAACACAAACCCACGGACATGGTCCATTCGACAATTCATTATCAACAAATGAATACAATTTTATAAATAGAAAAATATTGCTAACAAACACACACGACGAATATCGAAAACCAACAAAAAAAAAAATTCAAATAACTTGTATGTGAATTTGTCGTTTTACAAGTGAATCGAAACAAAAGAGAAATATTTTTTTTTTCCTCAAATTAATGTCTAAATATTGAAAAAAATTTAGATTAAATCACAATCAGTCAATCCAAAATAACAGTTAATAAAATTAAAAATAATTACAAAATAAAAGCAATAAACATGTGTCTACTGATCAAAACTCCAGATTATATTATACTATTTTTGCTAATAATATCAGAAAATATATTTGCAGTAAGTAAATGAGTAAATCTCATTGAATTAAGTTTGTCTATCTCATTTAAATTACATACACAATCACATTAATCAACCGGATCGCCCTTTTAACCCATTAAAATCCCATGTATACATGCAATATTTTGCAATATTGTTTTCGTTGCCACGTTAACACTTTAAATAACATGTGATAATGCGGCACGTGAACAAAATACAGAATATCGATTCAATGTATGCATGTAGACTTTGTGAATGAAAAAATAGGATTTCTTCTAGGGTTCATCCTCGAGATCCTCTTCAATTTATGGATCATCTGGACCACCATCTTCGTATTCACAGTCAAACATCGATATCAAATCAAACGGTGAGTCTTTGAACAGTTTTTTTTTTCGGGTTTTTTTCTTTTTGCATATTTTTGAAAATAAATTTTTTTTTTTTTAAATTGATAGAATCATCATCATCAACAACAGCACCATCAACAATAGCAGCAGCCACCACTCGTAATATAAACATCCAATCGTCAGTTCAGTCACAACAACCAACTACATCCCACTTTAGGTTCGTTGGTATGGAATCAACCATGTCAACAACCACAATCTCTCCGCATACCGCCAAGGAAAATGATTGGATGGATATTCCATTCACAATTTTGAAAGCATCGTTAATGATATCAATTATCGTAGCTGCCGTTTTTGGTAATCTACTGGTTATTATATCTGTAATGCGAAATAGAAAATTGAGGTAAGTTTGTCAAGGAAAGCACCCTTTTTGCAATTTCCGTTGCTTCATGTCATTTATATTTTCATGAAAAAAAATTGGAATTTTCCCAATAATCAAACACATTTCAAATGTGTTTTTCTAATGTTTTCGACATATTTCCTGGATTGATGGTCTTTGTTCATTGGTCACACGTTCATCGTTCATTGTCTTCATTCAATAAACCAAAAAAAGAAAAAGATTCCTAAATTTTAATTGTGATGGCGCTTCAGTGTGTCCAATTCCAACATTCACACACACAATTCAAAACGTACTTTGGTGTTATATTAGCGCATATGTGACGAAATTTGTTCTTATAGCCAAAATAGTTTCTTGTCAATATTATGCAATGATTCCATAACATTCACATTTTCAAATTGATTTTATTGCCAGCAAAATTTAGGTCATTGTTGGCATAAATAAAACTATTAGCAAAGAAGTTTGGAAAAGAAGAAATGAAATGAAATGAAAAGGATAAGAAAGAAAAAAAAACAAGAAAACAAGAAATGGTCACAACTATTCTCCATTGTCTCCTCAAAATTATTGTTATTAGTATTATTTATTTGTTACAAAAACAGCAAAAATTGAGGAAATGTTCTGTCAATGGCACATATTCAATAGTTAAATAGTCCATTTGAATCCGCTAACATCCCAAAATTTCAGTCTCAAATATGACTAAATCAAATCGTTTTGTCATACATAATGATAAAAAATGGCATTAGACGCAATCCAAAAGCGTCTGCATTATCAAAATTAACAATCGAAAAATGAGGCAGCAGCTGTCCGGATTTTTTTCTTTTTTATGGTATTTCGCCTTTTATTTTGGCCGGAAAACGGGATTCATTTTGTATACGATGTGCCTTTCTTTTGCTATGCTTCTTTTCGGCATTTGATGCTGAATCGACTTATTTGTATCGATGTGGAAATATTGAAATTGGAATGAGCTTAAACACACACACACACACACACACACACACAGAGAAAATAACAGTTCTAAATGTTACAGTATTTGTGTGTAAATCTGTGATTTACAATTTTTGTGGTAAAAACTTCACTACAAATTCACAGGCTTACGCATTAAATAGATACGTGAGAGCGCAATGTTTGCGTACGAAAATATATATTGGTGGTAAATTTTACCGCCGAAAATTATAAATTACGAATTTACATACAAATGATGTAACACTTAGAACTGTCATAATAATAATAATAATATACGTTTGAAAGAGTAATATTGTAATAGTCAAATACAATACATGTTTAGAATGAAGAATCCACATCTTATTGTGAAAATGGAATCGTTCGATGGCTGTTAAATATTTGAGCTTTGACCATTGAAAAAGATGAAAACTAAATCGATTCGTTTTCTTTCTTTTTTTTGAAATATTTATGATGACAGAGAGTGGTGAGCATTTGAACATCATCATTTGTCGATGGTGTTTCTGACGAGAACAATATTCTTTGGCATTCGAGGATCGAAAGTCTTTTAATCACGCAAATGAAATAAAAAATTAATTTTTGTTTTTGTTTTCTTTTATCATTGATTTACACCGAAAAATTCAGGGTCATAACAAATTACTTTGTTATATCACTGGCGCTAGCTGATATTATGGTGGCATTGATGGCTATGACATTCAATATGTGCAATCAACTATTGGAAAAGTAAGTAAATGTAAAATTAATCCATTGTATCAATTCAATCGAATCGGTATAGTATAATATTTCCATTTCATTAATATGAAACATGCTATCCATTGTAATGAATTAATTGAGCAAAAATAATTCGAAAGATGCACGAACACAAACATACTGAATACCGTATCGAATCATCGTTTGATAACAAATTGAAAGCAAAGCTCTCTCTCTCTCTTCATTAACATTATCGGAATGTTTCCAAGCATATCCGAATACAAATCGGCTAATAAATAATTCCGGGGAGAGATTGGTAAAAGCAATCAGAAACCAGCAAATAGCAATCAGTTACCAATAACATTGCTATTATTGAATTATAGCTTTTTAATGTTCCACCAAATGATTGCTTATTATTCTGATTAATTCATTATGGTAAAGCGAAACCATTGCTGAATTTCTGTTTGACTTTTAATTTGTCATCGGAATCGAAAACTGCTCTGATAAAACGTTGTTATAAGTTGTTGTTTTTTTTTCGCTTTTTTCCTTCTTCTTCTTCTTCATCTTTTTCATTTCAATTTTAAACGATTAATTCTAGCCAAACTCATTCCGTCAATCTTTTAGTTTTTCATTTATTGCATAATTATTGTGATCGTATAATCGCCTCACCGATTCCTAATAGCTCGAAAATCAAAACAACATTGGCATCATGCCAGCCTTTGGGCGCATTGTATATTGTCACAGAGTAACACACACGTATCAATGAATATAATATATGAATAATGTGCACTGCATATTGTACATAACATATATATACATATATTAGTGGGCATGAGTTTACTACATATATTTGAGTGAAATGCATCTAAGTGTTTTTCGCACGTTTATATTTTTTTATGATGATCTCAACTACAGCTTAAGCCGAGTTGGCATTATTGTTATTGTTTCTCTTTTCTTTGCCGTTTCGTATAAATGTTGAAGTGCACACCACATTTACTTGGCACAAACAGAGAATACGTTAACAAAACAGCGGCAAAAATGCGGCGAAATTTCAACAAAATCGGCAATAAACAACGACACTCTTATTTTTACTACCGCATTTATGGCATTGTAAAAATGTTTACGGTTGCACATTGGCATGACGTATGACAACCGATGCAAAATGATTTTCCGTATTCTCGTATTTTTTTCTCCCACTTTTATAGATTTACTTATACGTTGTTTGGTGATTGAATGGAATTGGCTCCATTTGTTGGATTTTCCATTTCTTTCTTTATTTTTTTTTGTTCCCCCAAATTTTTTATTGTTCGTCCTTTTTGTTGTTGTTGACGAGCTTTTTGTCAATTCGAATCGCTTGGCCCACCTATGGCTATGGTGTTGGAGGTCGTCAAAGCGATTCAATCTACTACTATATATATATGTATTCCAAGTGGTGGTGGCGGTATTTTTGGTCCTTGTTGATTAAATCTCAGCGAAGAACTTCGCCCTAGCTGATACTGTTGTTTACTAATTTATTTATTTTTTTCTTCCTTTCTTTTGATAACGCAGACAACAGGCGAAACATCGCCTAAATTCACTTTTCTATCATTCTTATTATTATTATTATTATTATTATTATTATTATTATTCTTTCTTTTTATCTTTCCTTTCGTAAATCGACCTAATTTTGCTTGTGTCATTTCGTACGAAAATGTACGAAGCAGCAAATTCTTCTTCATTTTATTACATTCATATCAAATAAGATACGAAGGGATCAAACATTCATGCTGGCAATTGCATTGGAATGGTCACTTTTTATTGAATATCAAAATTGATACCATAACTTTGAATTAACACATCATTTCATCTCACGACTGAGTGACTAGCTATTTTTGTTCATTAATTATTGCATTAATAAACGAATTAAATATTGTTTTGCTTGTTGATTTTGGAATTATTTGATAATCATTATAGATTTAATAGTAGAAGTTTTCCGCATGGGATTCGGAAATAAAAGATTGGATTTAATTAGATTCGAAAGGGATCTAATCGATATTCGGCTATATTTTCTATAATATTTATGCATATTTGATTAGTTGCTGTGCAACTGTCAGTGTCTATATTGTACAAAATACATCACTGATGGTTATGCTTTCGATTTTCATCATCTTTTTCGAGTGCAGCACATTTTGATTTTTCGAGATTTTGAGGTTGAATATCAAAGATTATTGCGAGCGACGATGTTTCTCTGGTGTCTGAATGAAAGATAAATTTAATGCAGAGAATTTAAATTGATGTACAATGTGCAATCATCAATGCAACGATCAAAATTCCAATTAAATTTTCAGTAATCTAGTAGTGGTTGTAGTGCATCAATAGCAAATAATTTGTTGTTGTATTCATTTCAATTTCCAACGAATTTATCAGACACATCGCTTGCTATGTGCTCTTCATTCATTGTACAATATGCATCGTAAACACATGTCGGCATGAATATCATCGAAGCCGCCAACTAATTGCAATTGATGTGGTTGGTAAAAATAATAATAATAATAATAATAATAATAATAATAATAATAATAATACAACTAGAATATTTTGCTAAGAGCTAAATGGCTCAATGACTTCAATTAATTGACTTTTGCCATAAACTTTTCTATCGATTGATAATAATTCTGTCTGATGATTGATATACATATTGAAAGAAAAAAAAAAAAAAAATTAACAACATATACACACAAATTCAAAATGTGAGAGAATATCATGAATCATGAATCATGTCATCGTCAATAGTTAAGTTCAACTGATTCAATCGAGGCCATTTTAGAACTTTGCCATTTTAGAACTTTGCCATTTTAGAACTTTTCGTTTTAGAACTTTCCGTTTTAGAATACGTTGCATGTTGTATGTACTGTATAGTGTATAGCGTACTGCGTATAGCGTATAGCAATCGAAATACATCAGTATGATTCAGCATTAATCAGCATTTTCGCATTTGTTCCTTCTTTTCATTTTAAGTTCATCGTTCAATTTGCTCAAATAAATGCATAATATTAATAAATGAATAAAGATTAAAGAACTACGGAAAAATGAAATTAATGACGCGCACATATTAAGCCAAATGCATGCCAAATACAAAGCAGCAAATAAAAATAACATCTTCACGTTGCGAACCAGAATTCAACGCATTGACTGCGCTGAGCAACTACTAACCCAGTTGAATAACGTATAATACACAAATCAAAACTTTATAAATAGACGAATTCATTTAAGATTTTAATAAAATAAATGTCCAAAAATAACGACAAAACAAAAAAACAGAGAAAATTTTATTTCTAATCGCATACAAATATATCGATGACTAACTAAAACTAAAGTAATGACCTTTTTTTCTCGCCCTACTCACTGTCATGTGTGAAAATGAAAACGTATTAATTCAAATAGATCTGATACGGTCTGATACTGTAGACAAAACCAAATAAATAATAATATTACAGAAAAATTAACCGCTTTTAATATTGAAAAATTGTGAATGGAAATTTGATAGAAAGAGGAAACTTTGACTTCGATTATATTTTTAGACGAAAACTATATTTTGACAGCAGCAACAGAGGAAAGAGATCGAGCAGATACATGAATGTATCTTTGAAGAAAAGAAAAAAAAAACAAAATATTTACGGCTTTTGTCATTTTTATTTTCTGTATTTATTTTATTTCTTTTTCGTTTTCCGAGCTAAGCCTAATCCGTTACGTCGATGAAATTAATCAAATAGGATTTTCATCATTTTAACTTTCGTTCTAGTGTGTATATCCCTTCCATGAAAAAAACTCTTGTCGCTTGTCACTCAATTTTCAATTTTCGTTTTCGAAAAAAAGAAAAAATCCGTCGGAAACCAAAGCTGTGTCCTCGCTTTTTGGCCGATTTTAATTTCCCAAGCGCATGTCTTGAGTTTTGAGTTTTTTCTTTTTTGCCGTTCTTTATTTGTTTCTGTGCTTTTGGCTCAGATATCATAGACATGATGAAAAGGGGAAAGAAAATCAGATCAAATTCGAATTCGCATAACTCGATTCCAATGTTTTCTTCTTCTTTTTTTTTTTTTGCATAATCTTTTACAATCATTGGCAAGCAAAAGTCGAACGCATAATAAAAACCGAAGCACACTGAGAAGGATTATAAGCATTTGAATAATGTGAACGATAAGTTGATCAACCAAAATCGACAAAAAGAAAGTGTTTCATATTTATTATTATTTTTTTTTTTAATATGCAACTTTGATGGTCCAGTTAATGTTAAACGATGATGATTGTTCTTTTATTGCATTCTTTTATTTCTCTTCGATTTATTCCTTGCCCGCTCATTCATAACAATTTATATTCGAAATCAATTAGAGAAAATCGTCTGTAGGCGACTCTCTTTACATTGAGTCCATTTTATGTTCCTCCTTTTTCCAGTTGATTACTCTTTGTCTGTTTATCGAAATTTCAATCGTTCTCGATTGTTGTTATAAAACGATTAATGTGCCACACAAAGTAATAATACAGAAAAATAATGCGAAGAATAAACCCTATTAAGAACATCAATCGGTCAAAAATGACTCTGTTTTCGGTTCATTGCCTTGGACAAAGTACCCAATCGATTTATAACATGCGGAATTTTAGTCATCTGGAGAACATGCATTTGATTGTTGTTTAGAGACTGCTTAAACAATGTTTGATATTGAAAATTAATGTTCTGCCAACAGAAGGCGATGAAATCTGAAAATAGAATCTTTGTAAGTTCTCATTTTGAATTTTTGTTTCGAATATTTGGAGATTCAGCAAAGAAATGAATCGTTGAATTGCGTTCTGTGTGTGTGTGTGTCAAAATAAATAAAACCATTAAAATATGAATAAAGCCATTCCGCCAACTAAAGTACAAAATATGTTATCGTTGCCTTGTCTCGGTTTACAGTTGGTTTGGTTTTTTATTTATTGGATTTTCAGATAAGGCACTTGAAAATATGGAATTTTCGAAAAAGAAAGCATTAGGAAGTGACCTATTCACCAGGAATGTTCATTATTATTTATGCGTATATATATTTGGTCCTACAGATTTTTTTTTTCGTTCATATCTATGTCACACAATAGTCGGGACTGCATTCATGTTTACTATTTACTTTTGACTCTATGTTTCATGTTTCAAGTACCAGAATGTGCGTGGTTATTTTTATTATACCCTCATAAACGTCAACAATACACGCTTTGGATTTTTTTTTTATTGTACACACGACACTGTGAACTATTACCGGCTCATTAAAGATCTGCAAATCATGCAGTAAAATTATTATTTCATCGAACTATCGGGCCGCTTGTATTTAAAATGTGCCGCAAATAGGTGATAGGCATGAAAGCAGTAAGCAGATGAAATTTACTTTTATGTGCAATATGTGTAACCATTAACCATTTATTCACAATAGTTTTACGATATTTAATGAATGTGCTTATTTTTTTGGTTTAGTGTATATTTTTTTCCTCATTTTCTCTATCATTTGCCACGTTTCCATTTCTTGCTCATCATCATTTGTTTCACGTTTGGCCGCAGGCGATAAGTGGCTAGCGAGATTTTCTATTCATATACTAATAGTAAGAGAGATGTAGGAATTTATCATCTGGTATGTATGCTGTATGCCATGTGGTAATGAATTTGTTCCATATCTTTGGTGGTGGTCTTATTTCAGCTGTCATCTTTGTCATTATATTTATTTGTTTTGGCCTATTTTTCTCGAACCGCAGGCGCTTAGCCAGTTAGTTTCGTTTACCAATCATTTGTTCCACATTGAAACGGTAATGAAACCACGATTATATATGTACATAGACCCACCCAGTTCGCTTCTGTCTTTTAGATTTAGGCATTTCAAGTATTCGTTTTATTTATTCAAAGACTTTTTCTATTGATTTCTTTGTCCGTTTTTTTTTTTTTTTGTTAAACCTTTTGGAAATAAACGACCTGCAACTCATAAAGCTATTTTCATTATTTGTGAAATTTGTTTACCAGTTGACCATTAATCATGATTTGTATGCGCTTTTTTATAGTGATTTTCTTTGTTCGCTGATGATGATTCATCAGTTGAATTATGTGTGAGGCATCAAACGAATGAAATGAATAATTTTGGAAATAACTAATCACCAATCACCCAATCACTGATATTTTATTGTATTTGAATTTTGTTCGATTAGATGGCCATTTGGACAAACGTGTTGTGATCTATGGAACAGTTTAGACGTATATTTTTCAACGGCAAGCATTTTGCATTTGTGTTGCATCTCAGTTGATAGGTAAATATTTGATTTGCATTGAACGCTCAAATAGAATTAATTTTAACTTTTAACGATAAACATTTTAATTTTTTTTTTTTTTTTTTTTTTTTCTTATT
>GL501523.1:2819914-2847755 GCA_000149185.1 Mayetiola destructor | reverse complement strand
TTTTTTTTTTTTTTTTTTTCATTTTGCAGATATTATGCCATTGTAAAACCATTAAAATATCCAATGACCATTACGAAAAAAGTAGTTGCCATTATGATATTAAATACATGGATATCACCGGCACTATTATCATTTATACCAATATTTGCTGGATGGTATACAACTGATAAACATCGTGAATTTATGGAATCCAATCCAGATGAATGTCGATTCGAGGTGAATATGTGGTATGCAGTTATATCAAGTTCAATATCATTTTGGATACCGTGTACCATTATGATATTTACATATTATGCAATATTTCGGGAGGCAAATCGTCAGGAAAAGCAATTGGCAGCACGGCAAGGGATGTTAATGCATCGACATTCGAGTGCGGGAGCAACAAATGGTATGTATGGTAAGTGGTTAAGCATTGATTATGAATGTTAAAATTATTATTATTCGGTTCCATTCATTTGAAATTTTAAGTAAGCAATTATTATTTATGGAATTCTCAATTTAAAAAAAAAAAATGCAAGCCAATCAAATCAGCATCCAATTTAAAATATATATATATATATATATATATATTCACTTGCCGAACACTCGACCTCAAATCAAATCAAATCAATTATTTTCGTTTGAATAGGTGAACTGAGCGGTTCAGGTTCATCAAAAATGCTAACATTAAATGAAGTGGATCAGGACCATACACCAACTAAAGATAAACATTTGATCAAAATGAAACGAGAACATAAGGCTGCCCGTACATTAGGAATTATCATGGGAACATTTATATTATGTTGGCTACCATTTTTCGTATGGTAAGTGTTTAGTACAAAATTGAATCAGTTGAACCTTAATCCAGGCCTCCTTATCATGAATATCTATATAACAAATTATCATTTCATTATATATCACTTTTGATTTGTGTGTGTAGAGATTTGAAATTTGATCAAGTCATAAATTGATTTCTCTTCTTCTTCTTCTTCTTCTTCTTTTTCTATTTTATCGTCTTTTGCGTTATGTGGATGATTAAACATCGCATATTATCAATTCTATAGGTATTTATCAACATCATTGTGTCCCCAATGCCAAACACCAGATCTTCTAGTCGCTGTTCTATTTTGGATTGGTTATTTCAATTCAACATTGAATCCACTCATTTATGCATATTTTAATCGTGATTTCCGAGAGGCATTCAAATCAACGTTAAACTGTTTATTTTGCACGTGGTGGAAACGTGACAGTTTACAATTGGATTTGGATAATAGACGTTCCAGTTTACGCTTCGATAGTCGAGCTAAAAGTGTTTATTCGGAAAGTTATTTAAAAGCACATCATCAAAAGCGCCGTGCCAGCGAACAGCTCACTGAAAGTTTATAATAATTTTAAATTGAGTATGTGTGTGTGTGTGTGTGTGTGTGTGTGTGTGTGCGTGTGTTTATTTTCATGCATGTGTCTGATCAAGAGTGAATGAATGGAAAATCGAATGAACAATTAACATAAATAATTAAAATAAGTGAATTTGCAATACAGACGGATAATCGCACAAATTTTCTTCGAATAAAAAAACAAAACAAAAACAAAAAAACATTAACCCAATGCTGGTTTTTGTTGTTGTTTGTTTGTAATGGTGACGAGTGAAAACAAATGAAAAAATGAAATGTGAGGCATAAAAAATTAGCGATTAGCGATATTGTATAAAAAAGAAAGAAAAGCGACTAAAGAAGTGTGCAAAGGAAAAAAAGCAACCACAAACAGTTGGGTTCGATGTATCGATGGTGTAAGACTGAAATAGTAAATTAATCATCATTTTTGAGAGAAGTGAAATAACCAAGTAAAGAGAGCAGAATCTTCAACAATTCAAACACACGAACATATATTCCATGGATTCAATTTACATTTATATTTGATGGAGACGAATCATTTATATCCATGCTCACAGTACAAAAATATTCATATGTAAGCAGTTAGCATCCTACACCTCCTGCATCCTGGTCACCTGAGTCTCCAAATATTGTATACAGATTGAACCATTGAAAATGAAATGAACAACAAATTATTAAGAAAAGCATTTCAAATGTATTGAATTGGATCATGGCTTTGAGGTTCAGTTGTAGCGATTCTGCTTTAAATTGAATCCGAACACGTGTCTGTCTGGAATCAAATTGAAAAAAAACAAACAATGGAAACACAAGAAAAGAAAATTAAATTATCTAAAAAAAAACTCGGCTTCCATAAAGACATTTCATGAAAATTATTATTGGAGAGACAAAAAAAAAATGCTGGACGCATCGAAATATAAATTTAAATTTTAAATTTGAAATTATATTATATATAGACCTGTCAAGTTGTTCAAGGATATTTGTAACAAAGTTGATGAATGTGCTTAATTGAAGAGCCTAATTATAATGAGAGGTCTAATAAAGAAAATGGTTAAAGTCAATTTTGACATGAGAATATAGAATAAAATGGAGTTCACCCCGCAAAACAACGTTCAACACTTTCATCAACTTTTATTTGTTTGGAAATTTGAACAATTGTAGAAATATATAATTTATATATATATATATATATATATTTAATTTTTGTTATACGTTAACGCATTCAGTTCCATTGATCTATTGTCATGTGTTGTTTTTTTTTATTTTTTGTTTTTCATTCATTTTATCCGATGCGTTTATTTGGAAGGTTGATAGATGGTATTTTGTTTAAAAAAATTCTTTTTAAGTGTTTATTCGATAAAAGCTAGAAAAATTGTTGGAAAATAAATCCACGACTGAGTTACGATTATGCTGAAAATATTTGCATTCATTAATTTGGATACAAAATACAATCGGATCATCAAGTAAGTTCGAGCTGAATTAAATCGATTCATTTTCATTGAACGTAATGAATGGGCGATAGATTTGTACTTAATTTATAGGAAAAGAAATCGCTGTCATAAATGCGTAAAAAATTCCAGCTTAAATGATTTATTGAGAAAATTTCAAGTTTAATTGGTCGGCCGATTTAAAGCAAAAACAAAAAAACAAACAAACAATTAGAAGGAACAATTGAAAATTCTCGGCCTCCAAAAAAAGCGGACCATGCTTTACGATGGAAACAAAACAAACAAAAAATAAAAGAAAATAAACAAAAACAGTAACGGCAGCAATAAATTTTGTTAACAGCAACAATGTAAATAATCTCAATTACACAATTCTTTGTCATGCTTTCGTTTTCGTCTTTTTTTAATTTTGGTTTAAACAAAAGCGCTTACGATCACTTGAACTTGAATAACATTCAAAATTCGTACATTCGAGAAAAAAAACTCGGAATGTGTATGTTGTTTGTGCATCCAGGAATGATATATATTTTCTTTTTCTCTTTGCCGATGAAATATTTCCTTCCGATGATGGTAAAACGATATTAAATCAACATTTGTCCGCTATCATTCGACGATATTTATAGAATTTCCTTCGATTTCTTATAAATATTATTAATCGATGATGACAAAGCAATAACCATTTGAAAATGCTAAACAAATAATAATGGATAATTTCGGAAAAGAACCAAAAAATCAACCCGAAACATAAATACGCACTCACACAAACCGGCTAAAGAGCACACAATTCCAATGAAATTCACCAAAATCACCACTTTACTCCAATCGCTCGTCAAAAGGTATGCTAAAAATGAGCCCACATCAAATTTAAAAGCTGAATAGCCCAAAATCCAGATGGTAATCGAAATCGATTTGAAAGGAAAACGATTCAATAATAATTCAACCGAAATTGGGAGGAAGAAAAATTTGAGAACCGCATTTCATTCATTGATCGCATCCCATCAATTAAAGAAGATTTTCCAACAGCAAAAATCATTCGAAAAAAAGAAAGTTTGACGTTTTGAATTGTTTATATTTATTTTGATTATTTATTTGGTAATAAAGAGGAAAGCATTTTGATATTTTTAAAAGGGAAAATTGGGATTCCATCGTATTTATTCTCAGGAACATTTAAAAACTATTTTGAAGGATAGAATTCTTCCGATTAGCCGGAATGTGTTTTGGATAACAATTGAATTGGGAAACAAAAAAAAAACAAAAAAAATCCACTACTTTCCATTACAGATACACAAACATACCAGAACGATGGTTAATTGAGAGACTTTCGCCAAATAAAATTATTATTTATTTTTGTTATTTTCATATGAATCAAATTTTCGAACAGCGGATGAATGATATTGAAATTAAACATCGCATTACTTGTATTTTGGATTGTTAAGATCAATGAAGATGAAAATTTCCTTTTCATCTGTTCATTTTTTTGAAAGCTTTTGCGAATTATGCTTTCTTTTTGTGAGGCTTCATTACGAATTATGTTGAATTGAATCGAAATTGTTCGAGAAATTATTATATTATTCAACAGACATGGGAATATCCTTTTCATCTTTGTAAATGAATTTCGTGAATGAATGTATGTTGTTGATGGTTACAAAGTAATAAGTAAATCATTTTTTAGAAATTTGGCGGACACCACCAGCAATATTAGCATGTATATGAATATCAATACCGGTAAATGTTAAATCATTTTTGGTTTTTATATACTATGTATGTATTACATTACATCTTTAGGTATTGTGTGATCATCGCTCATTATATGCCAATCAATCATCTACAACAATCTATAATAATCGATGAGAAGGAGAGGAATCAACAAAATATACACTTATCATCAGCCATACAATGTCACCATTTTTCATCAATTTGCACAAAATGTATTGTATTAAAAAAAAATGGACATAATTTATGCGTGTTGTGCGTGTACGTGTTTGTCGCCTACACCAAAAAAAACACAATGTTAATTCTGTCTTCTTCTTTTTTCTTCTTACAAAACGAATATGCGTATTATTCACGGTTCCGTCTATTTGAATCGTTCCCAACATTCACAGAATGATGCTCTCCTTTATCTATTAATCTATTCATGTTTTTCGCATGTGTTGCTGTTAATGTAGACAGCAGTCAAACACTTTTCTCACAAAGAATTGTGTCAATTGTTAAAACCTTTTTACTTTTTTTTTTTTGTTGGGAAATTCGAAGCGGAAACATAATCTTATGCTTAGAGTTAAATCTTTTCATACCCGGTTCGGTTGCAGTCGTTGTCGGAATGATATTACAATGAGCCTACCCATCGATCATGATTGGCCTGATTTCATAGAAATCGACATTTCGAACGTTTCAACAAATCTTTTCACAATTTGTCACTCAAAATTTAATATGTATCGAAGGGAGCATACAATTTATATTGCAACTACTACATCAGTTTACACACATCATCATTGAATCACTCAAATTCATAGGACGGCTTAAAAAAAATCTGTGCGGCATGAATGATGAACCGAATAAAAAATGAATGTTGTGTTACATTGTTTACCTCAATCCATTATTATTAACATTGACAACAAAATGCTGCTGCTTCGAAAAAGCTTTCATTCGAAGAAGAAAAAAAACATGATAATTCGATTTCATACATACCAAACCACACTGACACTTTTCACATCATCCCTCTTGGAAAATCCATTATTATCATACATCAATTATTATTATCGATCCTTCATTATATCGCATACAGAAGTTTAACGAGTTTTCTTTAAACAAAAATGAAATAAAAAATAACAGCCAGCGGCAGACACTTTGAAATGTTTTGAAGCGGAAAGTAAAAACGTAAGAAAAGTTAAGATCAAACGAATCACTAAATATGCCTACTATATTTAGCCGGTAGATAAATTGCATTGAGGAAAATTCTGAACAAGAAATGGACTAATCTAATCTGAACGGAAGTAAAGAAAAAAATCAAAAAAAAATAAAATAAAATAAGAAATAAGAAGAATGCACAAACATAATGATAAAAGAAGATAACATAAAATAAAATAAAATAAAATAAAAAGAAATGATAAAATTCTAGAAAATATACTTATTTTACGCATTTTATTTTATTTTACGCATTTATTTTACGCAAATCATTTACCCTTCAACATATTTTACATTATTATACATGTTTTATAAAACATATAAACGAAAATATAAAATATTAGGGAAATTGATAATATTTGGTTCCAATCAATAGTAATTTTTTTTTATTTCCTAATAATTGTTAAGCTCTCTCACCACGTCAAGGTAATTATCACCGAGAGAGAGTGACTGCCTATTCTTTTCTCGCTATTTTTTTTTATTTATTTTCATGGATCAAAATTAAGCCGAAATACACTAAGTTAAAAATATAATATTCTATTCAGAGAGGTTAATTTTTTAAAAAAAAAAAAATTTATAAAGTTGAACTCCGGATCCGCTTTTGGCACTAGATGTTAACAGAAACAAAACAAAAAGTTTTCTATGACTCAAATTAAGCAAGGCAATTTTGAT
Source organism: Mayetiola destructor (assembly GCA_000149185.1). NCBI lineage: Eukaryota > Metazoa > Arthropoda > Insecta > Diptera > Cecidomyiidae > Mayetiola > Mayetiola destructor. The sequence continues at coordinate 2,841,370 of GL501523.1, read as the reverse complement.
ACGTGAACCATTTCGAATATGGCCTATCTCCAAGGCAGATCCCAGCTTGAACTAACCAAACTACTTAAAATTATCCAATTGGTTATTATAAAATAATAAAAATCTAATGAAATTTATTCTTCGTATGTCTCTTATCTATTTTCATTCGATTCATGAGTTGGAAATTTATTTTTTAATTTTTTTTTTGTCTCTCAAGCAATAATTGCACTGAGTAAATTGTGTACAGTTCTCACTGTGAGACTGTGTCATTGACAGACAATGCATTTGCAATATAGCGAGAGAGCGGAAAAGGATGGAAATCGAACACACATTAATTAGCAATAAAGATTAACAATTTTTCTCATAGTTTGATGAATTGAATGATTTAATAAAAATAAACAAGAATAAATAATAATGGCAAACGAATTCCCATAATAAACGGCATCGATTCATCCATTTCTTTTAACAAATCTAGTACGAAAATAAATAGGAATAGATCGCTTTGTCTGAGCTCCGTATCACAGAAATAAATTATAATTGTTATTATTATTATTATTAAAAAAAAAATCATTCAAAAAATATCATTTCTTTTCGCATTTTACACTTGGAAAGTGAATTGGAAGGTTAGTACTTGTTTGAGATGAAGTTGGATTGCATTTTTTTTTTTTTTGACTTGGAGAGGAGTCCGGATATGGTCTCAATTGTTGTTGTTATTGTTCTTTTTTTTCTCTGTGTTGTAGGACTTCTCCGTCAATAAAAATAAATAAATTAAAACAATTCTGAATGTTTGTATAAAAAAAATTAATGTAAATTGATAAGAATAAAAGAATAGAGAGAAAAAAAAACGTAATAATTGATAATATATTCAAATCACCGTGGATAAAATTATGTTTGCTTCTTCTAATCTTTTTTTTTTCTTAGAAAACAGAAAACTTTCAGCGCTTAAACGTAATGTGAATAACAATCTGTGAAGAACATTCTGAAATAACATTCTGTAAATAAATGATTGCAACATCAAATGAATGAGCTTCGATTTTTACAGTACGATTTTTAGGTGTCGGCCATCTTTTGAAATGATGATGAGAATTAATATCTAAATAAAAATAATTTTTAACTGTTTGAAAACATAAAACGAAGAGTGACCAGAGAATGGCAAGAGTGATACAAATGAATGATGCGTTTAGATGATTTTGTGTTTTTTATTTTTTCATTTTCCGTGGAAACTATTACAAAGAAAAACCGACAAAATTAGAAAATTTCATGAAACAAAATGACCAGAGGTCTAAAGAGAGACTAAATCTCATCATCGAACCAGATCGAATACTTTGCAATTTATGGAAGAAAAAGAAGAAGAAAAAGAAGAAGAAGAAGAAGGGAAATACTCGTCTACGTTCAGTTCAATGGATTGGAGAACGTAGAATAAATAAATATCTAAAGATACATAAATAGAGGGGATTCGGATAGTGGCGAATTTTGTTCCCGAATTGGTGGTCCACTTCCGGGAATTGTGGGCCAATTTCCAAAAAATTTCGGTCCTTTCTAACAAATTTGGCGAACAAAATGTTTTCTTTTTTATGTTAAAAATGGAGCATTGCCGAAACTTTTTAATTTTTCGGTTGCAATTTCCTGAAATTGAGATTTTTTTTTATTTCAAAAGACTGCCATCTTTGGAATTTCTGAAAATAGACCACCAATTCAGCAAAAAAATTTGCCGTTTTCATTTTACCCAATGAATAAATATAAATTATATGTAATATGTAATAATGAGATAAAATATGTCAATAAAAAAAATTTATTGAACTAAAATCTCCCAATGAGTGAAAAAAGAAAAGAAAAAATGTAAAACATTATTCGATAATAAACATTCGGATTGCGTCGAAAAATTGTAAAATGTCTTTGGAAAATCCCAATTGGAACACATCAATTTTTAAAACGAAAATTTAGAAATGGTTGGCTGACAAGCACAAAAACAATACGTAAACGAAAAAAGTGAACACTTCTTATAAGTAATTTTTTTTCTTTTGTTTTTATTTCTGATTAGAGAAAATCCGCGCGAAGCGATTCCCCAATTGAGTGAGACAAAGACTCAAATAGAAAATTTTATTCATCGTTATTGATAAGCGGTTGATTTAAATGATAAATATTTTTGATTCATTTTCATTTTCCATGTATATAAGTTAATAGAGAGTAAAATAAATTCATTTTCGAAAATTTCTCCAAACCATAAATTCAAAAGAATGTGTGAATAAACAAACAATACAAAACAAAACCAAACAAATTGATATTTGATTTATTTTTATTTTGTTCAGATCTTTTTCGAATGAAATTGACAGTTAATTGATAATCGTTATCGCTTTTAAAATTGGAACACACAGCACCATCTTAATTTCGGCATTTAAGCTTAAATGTTTCGACTGAATAGATGGTGCTGCATCTGATTTATTAATAATCTAAACAGATGACTCAGCTGGTTTGACATTTATTCAGTTTTGTTTTTGAAAATAAGTCCTTATCGTGCGTTGAACACAAATAATCGTACTGAAATTCTAGATTGAAAGTAACCAAAGAGATTATTATCTGGTTCACAATATTCTGAATGTTCATATCATTCCAATTTTTACTGATTTAAACCATCTTATGTGGTAAGTTTTCGAATGATACCCTAAAGATCTTGCGATTATTATTAATTTCTTTTTTTCTTTTAAATTTTCAATTGATTTGTATTTAACAGTGGTGATTTGAAATTATTGACATAAATTGATTCACAATTAAATATATAAGATGACCATTTTGTATGGTGGATTCGAGGGGACGGATGAGAAAATCTGTGAAAACACAAAATCGTTGGGTGAATTTCTTCTTAAAAAGCTTCAAGAGCATGGGGATCATATTCTTCTGGTAATAATTTTTGCTGTTTTTCCTAATATATAAATGAAGCTTAATTCAAGTATAAAAATTAATTATAGTCTGAAGGGAAAAGTGATAAAAAATTGAAGGCCAATGAGATACGATCACATATCATTCGTTTGGCAAACAATATCAAAAGCAAATTTGCCATCAAATCAGGAGATGTGCTTTCGATATGCAGTGAAAATCGAATTGAATTTTGTTTAACTACAATCGCAGCATTTCTTATCGGCGCAATTGTGGCACCACTGAATACATCATACACCGAATGGGAGCTCAATCATGCGGTCAATGTATCGAAGCCACAATTATTGTTTGTGTCAATATCAAATTATGAAAAATGTCTCAAGTTGAAGCAACAACATTCATTCATCGATAAAATTATTTTTTATGCTGAGAATGATGCTCAAGTGAATTTTTCATTTACAAAAGATGCCGTTCCATTCAATGAGCTACTTTCAAAAACGGCCTCAGGTTCAAATAATTTTTCATGTCAAGAACAAAATATGAAAGAGCATGTTGCCCTCATCCAATGCTCATCAGGTACAACTGGATTGCCAAAAGGTGTTCAACTAACGCAATTCAATATACTAATGGCAAACACTCAGTTCAAGTAACTACATTGATAAATTTCAAGGAATTTGAGTATTTTTTTTTCTTTTTTTGCTTGAATCATTTACGATAACATGTATGTTGTAGAGAACGTGATGCTAAACTTGAAGGTCCGATCGGTTATGGCAGAATTATTTTGGGATATTTACCAATATTTCATGCTTACGGAATGTTGATATCGATCATATCAATAATACAGGGCTCAAAACTTGTTCTGCTTCCAAGGTTTGCTGAAGAAGACTTTCTTCGCACCATTGATGTAATTTCAATGTTCTCTTCTCTTTTCTTTTCCATCAATATTTTTCCACAAATAATTCATACGGTACAATAAAATATGTTGAAAAATCATTTCAGATATTTAAAATTACAACAATTTTTGCGGTTCCACCAACAATGATATTCTTGGCTAAGTCGCCATTGATTGATAAATTCAATTTGAGATCACTTCGTTCGATAATTTGTGGTGCTGCACCATTGGGAAAAGAGATCGAGACCGATGTCAAACAGAGAATCGGTTTGAAAGTTGTAAGGCAAGGTTATGGGATGACAGAGGGAACATTTGCATTTCTCATTCAAGATGATAATCACACCACAAATGGATCCGTTGGTGTTTTATTGAAAGGTCTTTATGGCCGAGTGTGCGATAAAGAGACCGGCCATTTACTTGGACCAAATCAACATGGAGAAATCCAACTTAAAGGCGATTCCATAATGAAAGGCTATGTGGGCAATAAGCAAGCGACCAGTGCTATAATCGATTCAGATGGTTGGTTGCAAACAGGTGATATTGGATACTTTAATACAAATGGTGAATGGTTTGTTGTTGATCGGCTTAAAGAATTAATCAAATACAAGGGATTTCAAGTTCCACCGGCAGAGCTTGAAGCTATTATCTTAACAAATTCGGAAATAGAAGATGTTGGTGTGATTGGGATTCCAGATCCATTATGTGGTGAGCTTCCGTTTGCATTTATTGTTCGGCGACCGAATTCTTCGATAAATGAACAAGACGTTATTCGATTTGTTGCGGGTGAGCAATTTTTTCTGTCGAAAATAAAGTAAATTAATAATAATCAAGGGCATAATACGATCAATTTATTCATTATAGATAAAGTATCATCTTCAAAATGGCTTCGGGGCGGTGTTAAGTTCGTTCATGCAATACCCAAAAGTCCAAGTGGCAAAATATTGCGTCGAGAATTGAGACAAATGGCAGAAAAACATAAATGTAAATTGTAAATTGTGAAATGTTTTCGCCTCGCTGAGCCAATTCAATTATTTTGAATCTTAAAATAAAACGCATTTTTTGAATAAGTAAAGGGAATTGTTTTTCTATTTTATTCAGATCTTTTTTCGAATACTATTCAGTAAAATGCATATGAATTTACTGGTCAGGATGGATTGAAATAACGATTCCCTTTCTTTTCAGCAAATCAGCAATGAAGATATTTGAATGCTAAGCGCGTGTCAGCTATGCTTTTGTGTGGTCTGTAGTGTGGATATTGTTTAATATTCTTCGGCGCCTTCGTTTTCGCCTTCACCAGAGTCCATACCAACTTCTGTGAATAGATGAAGAAATTTTTTTTTAATTAAAAAATCGATCTCATTGTCATTATCCGAACAGAATATTCTGGCTTGCCTTCGTAATCCTTTTCAAGGGCAGCAAGATCTTCACGAGCTTCGCTGAATTCACCTTCCTCCATACCTAAATTAATGTTTAAGATATTATATCAAAAATTGTAAGGGATGAATTAAACTTAGCAAATAAAGTTTTTTTTTTTTTGAAAATCTCTAAAGAAAAAAGTCGATTAAAAATACCAAAAGCTCTTGGCCTAATAATAAATAAATAAATAAATAAAAAAATAAATACCTTCACCGACATACCAGTGCACGAAAGCACGTTTAGCGTACATAAGATCGAATTTATGATCCAAACGAGCCCATGCTTCAGCAATAGCTGTAGTGTTGGACAACATGCAAACGGCACGTTGAACCTTGGCTAAGTCCCCACCTGGGACAACGGTTGGTGGTTGATAATTGATACCAACTTTGAAACCAGTTGGGCACCAGTCAACAAATTGAATGGTACGTTTAGTTTTAATGGTTGCAATGGCCGCGTTAACATCCTTTGGAACAACATCACCACGATACAACATGCAACACGCCATATATTTTCCTATAGAAAAAAAAGTAAAAAAAAAAACAAATACAGTGAGAAAATCTGATATTTGGTCAGATCTAAACAGAATATTATTTACCATGTCGTGGATCGCATTTCACCATTTGGTTGGCTGGTTCGAAACATGCATTGGTAATTTCAGCAACAGACAATTGTTCATGATAGGCTTTTTCAGCCGATATGACAGGAGCATATGTAACCAATGGAAAATGGATACGTGGATATGGGACTAAATTGGTTTGAAATTCAGTTAAATCCACATTCAGAGCACCATCGAAACGCAATGAAGCCGTAATGGATGAGACAATTTGGCCAATCAAGCGATTCAAATTGGTATATGTTGGGCGTTCAATGTCCAAATTACGACGACAAATATCATAAATGGCTTCATTGTCAACCATAAAGGCACAATCGGAGTGTTCTAATGTGGTGTGTGTTGTCAAAATGGAATTATATGGTTCAACAACAGCGGTTGAAACTTGTGGTGCTGGATAAACAGCAAATTCTAGTTTGGATTTTTTGCCATAATCAACGGACAAACGTTCCATTAACAATGATGTAAAACCAGAACCGGTACCACCACCAAATGAATGGAAAATCAAAAATCCTTGCAATCCAGTACATTGATCAGCCAATTTACGGATTCGATCCAAGACCAAATCAACAATCTCTTTTCCGATAGTATAATGACCACGTGCATAATTGTTGGCAGCATCTTCTTTGCCAGTGATCAATTGTTCTGGATGGAATAATTGGCGATAAGTTCCGGTACGAACCTCATCCACAACAGTTGGCTCAAGATCTACAAAAACAGCACGAGGAACATGTTTACCGGCTCCAGTTTCGCTAAAGAATGTATTGAATGAGTCATCGCCACCACCAACGGTTTTGTCAGACGGCATCTACGCACAAAAATAAAGACAATCGATTTTTTTTTTCTGTTAGTCATTGTTTGTCATTTCAATCAATTTAATGTGAACAAACAAATGTGCCGGTTGATTGCGCATACATGAAATCATCATTTATATAGCAACGCGACAAACAAATTATTTCTGTCGTTTTGGCTAATACCAACACAATATATAAAATGTGGATAGATTATCAATAACTAACCTGACCATCTGGCTGAATACCATGTTCCAAACAGTATAATTCCCAACAGGCATTACCGATCTGAACACCGGCTTGTCCAACATGTACAGAGATACATTCACGCTATAATAAAGAAGAAAAACAATGAAATAAAATTTCAACAATCCCGTTATATAATTCAGAACATAAAGAGAATATGGAAAATGTTGAATCATACGCTATAGATAAAACTTTGGAGAGGAAACGCCATTATGGGAGTGGATTAATTGAAATTAAAAAAAAAAAAATAAAAAAATAAAAAAAAGAAACGATAAAAACAAAGAGTAGTCGAAACTATGAAATACCGCACCGAAACACAAACGCGAAACCCATAAAATATGGATACAAGCAAATTTAAAAAAAAAAAAAAAACAAAACAAAATTCTTCCAAATGGTTTGCGTGTAGCAAATTAATTTTTGTATGAGTCATGCATGCATCAACTTTGGGAGACCATCGAATTTCTTTTTCATAGAACACCATATATGTGAATGTATTTCGTTTATGACTAAATTTGGTCTACCGCAATACTATGTCTAATATATGCACACAACATATGGCAAGTATCATCGTTCATCGCAATTGACTGTACATTGAATATATAGATGGAAAGAATGAAGTACGCGTTGGTGTCATATTATTTTTATTTCCCTTTTTTGGATAACGAAACAAAGATGATCATATTTATTTTCGGAATTAAACAAAATGAGAGACATATAGGAGTTTATAGGAGTTTCGGGTGTGGTTTCCTTTTATGGCATTCAGTGATGAATGATTCAATTATTTGATCGATATTTTTCCAATAGCAATCAAATCAATGAAACAGAACAAAAAATTGAATAAATCATTGAATAAACGACAAAGAATAAAAAGAAAAACGAAAAAGCGACCAACATCGCGACATTTGGAACCTTTGAAAAGAAAAATTCTTATTCGCATATGTATATTTTTATCTGTGAGTAAAATCTTATTTGAATGGCTTTTGGAGGTTTTTGCTCCGAAAATGTATTTATTTTTAATTGGAGTGAAAGGCGAAGAGCGGCAAAAACTAGCACCGCTATAAAAAGAAATTATTCGTTCATTAACATCAATTACGAATCGTCTTAAAATCGGAATGAGATTGGAAAAGCGCATTAAAAACACATGACCCGAAATTCATTTCACCGGAAAATGAATCCAATTAGAAAGTAACGTTTTCCAAACTCAATATTCTTATCTTAATAATTAATTACGTATTCCAAACAAATGTTCAAAAACATTTATTGAATCAATCAGAATTTTAATTCTTACCATTTTGATTGGTTTTTAATTCTTCAATGAAACTTGCAAAAACACAAAGAAATCTTTTAAAACAATTTGGTTTTATAATTTTGTTGTAAAAATTTAAATGCTTAAGATCACACAGTCACTTAGTACAGCAATTTGCTATGAACCGCTCCGCTCTAAGATTGACCAAAGTATGAAACGAAATCGAATCATGCACTGGTATTTATACCGTTTTAGTGCATGACGTCATCAGTGCGGTACGATTGGCTTAGTTTGTTTTATTCAGCAAACAAACAAATATATATATGGTTCATAGTAACGCTTGATTAGCCTTAAATAGCAAACAATATGTAAATTTTAGATATTTATGAGTAAAAAATATTGATCCTTTTTTTTCTTTTAAAATTTTTCAATCGATGAAAAAAATTGCCGAATACAAAATTAGATGTTTAAATGTTCAACTAAAAAATTTATGCGACCCCATTCAAATTCTTTTCAGCCCGTTTCCAGTATCCAGTCAGCTGATGTCATTATATTTATTTCTTTGATTTTTCAAATCAAATCGATCATTTATAACGGATCATATATTGTTGTCACATCGATTCATATCCAATTCATTCATTATTTCTCGTTTAAATATTTCGGTAGATTCAATTAAATATGTGGCAGCTGAATCAGCAATCAATACGCCGGTTGTGTGTGCTTGACATTCGCCGCTGAATTTGTAAACATACCCCAGGCTTGTGAATAATTTGAAAGCAGCGCAAAATTCACAAGAATATTCCTTTTGAATGAAAGAAGTTTGAGTAGTTTTTCATTTCGAATGAAAAAAATCCGTCAAAATGGAATGAAAAAAACGAAAAAAAAACCAACGAACATTGCGTTACATTTTGTATACAAATCAACATTATACTGGAATGAGTTCATTTAAATTAGATAAAAAAATCAGAAAGAAAATATTAAAAAAATTTTTATACAAAATACACAAATTCAAATAATTTCTCGAAATTTCTGGTGTATGAATATATGTAATATTGTTTACATCCAATGACAGTTCTCGTTTGAAAATTTGCCTTTTTCTTCACAATTGTGACATACCCTTATATTTTGACATTTCACAAGCAGTAATAATACACATATTCTGACACTTGTTCCTATTTCAGTTCAAAATAAATGTGAAACTATTTTGAATGTATAAGTGAGCACGCTACACGGATCAGAAATAACAACACAGTTGAGCCGCAAACATCAATTGAATGAAGTAAAATCTATATTATAAAAATAGATTCAAATCAAAATACATCAAATTTTGGTTCTTTCAATTTTGCACACACAAATTGTGGTTATCCACCAAAACATCAAAGTTAATCTCGAAATGGACAACGAAAAAACAGAAGACTTTACACTTGAAGTGGATTCAGAGCTTCGTTTCGAAATCGAAACGAAAAACAAAAAAGTCATCGTCGAAGTAAGTCGCAGAAAAAATGGGTTTGGAATACAATTGATTCAAATGATTTTATTGATTTAATCTGTTTTTAATCATCGAATAGTTGAGAACTGGACAAGCTGAATTATTCGGAACGGAATTGGTTAAGGGGAAAAAATATGAATTTCATACTGGTGCAAAAGTTGCCATTTTCACATATCATGGATGCACATTATCTGTCAAAGGTTCAATGGATGTCCATTACATAGCAAAAGAGACTCCAATGGTTCAATATTTAAATTCACATGCTGCGCTCGAACAATTACGTGTTCAAGCCGATGAAAATAATGAAAATGGCCCGGTTGCTATGATTGTTGGGCCATGTGATGTGGGAAAATCAACCGTTTGTAAAATACTTTTGAATTATGCTGTTCGACAAGGTCGTACACCGATATTTGTCGATATTGATGTTGGACAAGGCAGCATCGCTATACCTGGTACAATTGGTGCATTTTTAGTTGAACGTGTTGCACATGTTGAAGATGGATTCTCACAACAAGCGCCATTGGTTTATCAATTTGGACATTTGAGCCCGAGTGGCAATGATGCATATTACAATTTGCTACTATCAAATTTAGCCGAAGTAACATTAAAACGTTTACAAACAAATAAAAAAATAAAAAGTTCTGGCATGATTATCAATACATGCGGTTGGGTTAAAGGAGAAGGATATAAACATATATTACATGCCACCGAAGCATTTCAAGTAGGAGCTATATTTGTATTGGATCAAGAACGTTTGTACAATGAACTATTGCGTGATGTACCAAAAGCAACTCAAGTAGTTTTCCTACAAAAAAGTGGCGGTGTCGTAGAAAGAATCAAAAATTTAAGAGTCGAAGCTCGTAATGCACGTATACGTGAATATTTTTATGGCAAACGAACTCTTTATCCGCATTCATTTGATGTGAAATTTTCGGATATTCAAATCTATAAGGTTGGTGCACCAGCACTTCCTGATTCGTGTATGCCGCTTGGAATGAAAGCCGACAACAATAAAACAAAACTATTACAAATTCAACCCACTTTGAATATGTTGCATCATATTTTGGCAATCACATTCTGTGAATCTATCGATGATGAGGTGCTTCAATCAAATATTATGGGATTCGTTTGTGTGTAAGTTAATAATTTCTTTTCAGTAGAATTTTTAGGGAATTATTGTATTATTATTTTCTTTTTTTTTTTTTTGTCTTTATTATAGAACAAACGTTGATATGGACAGCAAAGTCATCACAGTACTATCACCGCAACCAAGACCATTACCAAATCACGTATTTTTATTGTCAGAAGTTCAGTTCATGGATATTCATTAAAAAAAAAAATGTACAATAAAAACCATTTTGCTAAAATTGTGAAAGTTCAAATTGTATTAATTTTTTTTTTCTTTTACATATTTGGATTTATTGTTTTTCGAATATGTCTTTGATTGCAGCTTCAATGCTGCCAAAAATTTCTTCTAAATCATTTTCATTGACCAAATCTTTATTCAGTTCAAAATCCATAACTGATGTCTCGTATCTTGTTCCATGGTGAATACATTTTCCATCAAATTTTTCATTGAATTTATCACCAAAATGTTTAGCTGAAACATTTTCATTTGTCAATTTCATTGGCATACTAATTCGACCGATAACATCATTTTTTGAGATAATTATCAATATCATTGCCAAATGTTCACAATAATCCGATATACGCATTATTGTTCGATGATGGAGAGGATTTTCCGCATAAATCACGTGAAAGATATAAGGCATCTGATTTTTCATTTTTTTGGCGACAGCTTGTTCCAAATCTGGGAAAAAAAGTTGTCTACAATTCAAAAAAAAAAAAATGAATTAAACACATTGACATCATATGACAAAGAGATACAAGACTCACTTTTCAATTTCATGTTGAGCCTCGAATACAAGATCATTAATTTCGCAGAGTTCATTGACGCATTTTGTCTTTACATTATACGAATATAAATTGTGTTTGATTTCATCTCTGATGCTCTCTGTTTCGATAATAATTTCTCGATAACCATTTAAATCATTTTCCTTCCGAAGCATTTCTCGAATGTCACTCAATCTCGATAACAATTGATCCGCTTGAGTTTGTCGATTATTTTCATCAATCAAAACTGGCTGATTGAACATTTTTGCTGCTAACGATTTTGTTTTGTGTAAACATTTTTCTAGCCGAATGGGATCGATAATTTCATTCGGTATAACTTTCAATTTTGATTGAGTTAAATTCAATTTATTTTTAGCACCTGAACATTTGATTTTGAACGAATCAACCAAATCTTGAATCCAATGATTTGCATTAAATGTTTTCTCATTTGTAAATTTCAATGGTATACTTGCTCGTCCTTGGATTATTTTATTATTGCAAACATTTAACAAAATAACCGGTAAATCTTGACACATTTGCTCAGCCTCAATAAAAATTGCACCATCTAATGGATATTTTGTTTTAAGAACATGTATAACGAATGATTCGTTGTTTTGATCACGTTTTAAAATTACATCAATCATTTCTGTTATGATGGATTGTTTGATTTGTGCCTTTTTTGTACTGCGAATGTGTTTAAGAATATTTTCTAGCTCGGAAGTAATTCGAATCTTTGTAATGTGTGGTATTGATGCCGTGAATATTTCACGTTTCATTCGAGACGCTTCGTCCTCAAATGATTCCCAAGAATCAATATCGTTTGATGCACAGTTCACTTTTTCTTTTAGTATTGCAAAATTCTGCGCAAATTTCTCTCCTTGATGCCTGACTGATTGAACAAATGGACCAGCAATGGCACTTATGTCATACGAACGATTATTCGTATTACTTTTAAACGATAAAAAACAAAAATCCTCCAATTCTTTGGTATTTCTGGCATGCGTACCGCAACATGGTTCAATTGATTCAAAATCATTTTCATCATTTTTTATTGTTAATAATCTTATTTCGCTTTCCGGATAAATGGCACCCGGTACAGTGGTCAAGTTGTCTATCGTATAAAGCTGATGTGCATTTAAATGTTGAATTTCAATTGGAATTCCCGCTTTTATGATGTCACGCATCGAATTTTCAATTATTTCCAATTGTTCGATGTCAATGCGCTGGCCCACCGTACCTAATTCACATTTCAATGCTGTGGATGAAACGTGGCTTGATTGTTGAAAAATAATTTGATTTGTTACTTTCTTCATCATTGCCTGTAATAAGTGCATTGTTGTATGATGTTGAGTTAGATACGTTCGGCGTGATGCATTCACCACTAAATTCACATTATCATTTATTTCGAATGGTTTTGTGTCTTTTCGAAATTGTCCCATATGGATAATGTATCCCTTATAGATTTCCGTATTTTCTACATCAAAAACATTCATTCCGTCTCGACTGATGATCTCGCCTTGATCTGAATCTTGACCACCGGCTGTATGATAGAAATTGGTACGATCCAAAATGATATAATGTCGATTTTCATCGGGATGATATTCTGAAAAAAGGATTTTAGCCTTCAACGGTTCAACAATGAATTGTTTAATTTTGGCATTGAAGTGATAATCATACATGTGATGATATTCAGTTTTTGGTAAAACATTTAAATCCAATTTTTCGTACATCGGATTTATCTCAACTTCAATTCGTGATTTTGCTTCAATCTTCTTCAATTTCCGAAACAACAAAAATTCATCCATATCCACTTGCGCGCCCATTTCTGTTGCGATTTTCTGAATCAAATCATCACTGAGTCCGTGTTTAGTAAATAGCTCATCGAATATGAATTCCGTTGGGATCGTTTTCATTGTCTGATCATTTTTCAAATGATCCTCAATTTTCCGAAATGCATTTGCGAAACCAGGAAAATCGATAACATCATCCTCTTTTATGCAGCTTAATGGTGATATTTTCAATGTTTTGAATAGTTTTCGACTATTTTCTTTGGATGCCTCATATAATTCTGCCTCCTGAGAAAAAATTTCGCAAATATTCTTATAGGTTTTTTGCAGTTCTGGATATGCAGCTCCCAATGTTTCAACTATTTGCGGTACAATTGCTTTTTGAATCAGATTTTTCTTGTGAAACATTTGCTCACACACATTAAGAGTTTTTCGCATTATTTTCTGAAGTCTATGACTATAACCGAAACGTAAATTGGAAAATAATTCACTGATTTTGAAACGTATTTTTTTTTTTTTTTTTTTTTGAAAACTTACTTGATTTGAGGATACATGCCATCTGCAATGCAAATCGAACACATTCGAACATGATCACTAACTAATCGATAGGCATAATCAAGCTCATATCTCGAATCGTTTGCATCATATATTCCGCCATATTTTTTCTTTCCTGTTTCCTAAACGATTGCAAAGAAATTGGTCGGTTTATTTGACATTCCAGACAGTATTCACACATAAACATTGTTCACTCACTTTGGAAATTGCATCAAAAATCGGAACAAACAAATCTGTATCATAATTGCTTGATTTTCCTTGCACAATTGCCACCAATCGCTCAAATCCCATACCAGTATCAATGAATTTCTGTCTCAGAGGCTCTAATGATCCATCATTTTTACTGCAAGAAAAACGAAAAATTTCTGATATTCTTTTTTGTTTTTTCAATAAAAATCAACAAATTATTACCGATTGAATTCAATAAAAACAATATTCCAGAGTTCGGTAAGATCGGGTCGACCAGCATTTACAAATTGTGCTCTTTCATCTGCATTACTATTTGGTATATGATCGATGTGAATTTCTGTGCATGTTCCACATGGCCCGATGGCACCCATTTCCCAAAAATTATCCTTGCCACCAAATGGTATAATTCGATTTTCCGAAATTCCAATGCTACGCCAAATTTCCTTACATTCGAAATCTGGTTCCAGTGATAAATTCAAATCACCAGCAAAATATGTAACGTATAAGCGTGAAGCATCTATGTTATAGAATTTTGTGAGCAGATCCCATGCCAATTTACATGCTTTATCCTAAATCGATAAATGCTCTTGAATCAGATTAATAAATTGATTGCAAATTGATTCTAGTTTTGATTTTACCTTAGAATAGTCTCCAAATGACCAGTTGCCAAGCATTTCGAAAAATGTATGATGATAACCATCCGTACCGATAACATTTAAATCATTATGCTTACCACCAATGCGGATACATTTCTGATAATTTGCAGCCAAATCACAAGGTGCAATCGCTTTGTTTAGAAAAATATTTTTAAACTGAAATCAATAGTAAATATAGTCTAAATAGTTTGAATGTGAATTAAAAAAAAAATTGAAGTGCAAATTTCGAAATACCTGATTCATTCCAGCGTTTACAAATGGAACAGATGGATCACAAAAAGGGACTACAGGACTTGATCGAATGAACTTATGATTATTTTTATCAATGAAATAATCCAAGAACATGTTTCGTATTTCCAACGATGATAATTCTGTCGATTTCGTCTTTACATTGATCTGTGAAGAGAAATCTTTATGGAATTTCAACTTATGAAAATGCGATGCCCTCAAAAGAGACATGTTCAATTGCAATTTTTATTCTATATTTTTTGGGAAATATTGTTTTATTTCAATCCATCGCGGTTAGTTTCACAATTTGCTCAAACTAATGCCCAATAAAACTGTGAACAACCCATTACAGTCACGATTGATTTGACATATGCATTTTAGTACTGAAGTTTGTACATATTTAGAACAATTGATTTCAACTGAATTCAGTAAACGGTCATTTGACAGCTGCGAAAGAGAAAAAAAACAAATATGGACGCTATGTTGTACAGTTTTCATTGAAGCTGAAACAGAATTAAACAATTCTCATAAATATTCCTTGTGAAAGTATTAAAATTCTTGTTCAAATCGGAACTGAAAATAAACAGACGCTAAAATGATGTAAGTGAATTGTTTTCAAGTTGTAAAAATAATGTTAATAAACGAACAAGTGTTTTGGTAGCGCGCTTTAGTGGCATTTGTTTACGTTGATATTTCTACATATAAACAGAATATTATTGACAAAATATCACAAATTACAGGATGCCAAGGCGTGGTGGAAAGCGGATCCGAATGGATGATCCACCACCAATGGAATATGAAGAAGATATCTATCGTGGAGTTGCTGGGTGAGTGAATATAATTTGAAATGCAAGTTAATGTTTTTATGCATTTTTAACAATATTTGATATGTTTTTATATACACAGGGGAAGTAGTGACCATTTAAATGAAAGCTATTCAGATGGAGATTCACCGGTTAAAGGGGGCCGAATGACTAGAATGACAAGATTAAGAGCGAGAGGTGGTGTGCGTGATCGGCCACCAATTATCGACGATGATGATGAAGAAATGTATAATCCTGCACCAACATCAGCAAAGAAACGTAAAGCCGGCGCTGGACGTAAGCCTGTTGTTGAAAAAGTGATTGAACGTGTCGGTAAGAATACAAACAAATTGTGTAAATTTCAACGATATGTGATTATTATTGTTCAATTTGATTTTTTTTTTTTCGAAGAAAAACCAATTATTGAAAAACCAGTCGCAGTTGTTCGCGATGATCGCGAACGTGAAGTTACACAAGACGAAACAAGTTTATATTACATAATTCGACATTCGAAATCAGCTATAACGGTAAGTTATTCATGTTGTTGATTTGTTGATATATAATAATGTATGAATGATATTTATAATTGCAATCGATTTTACAGACAATTGTTGACGAATGGATCGAGAACTATAAACAGGATCGTGATATGGCTCTCATGGTTTTGATGCAGTTCTTTATTAATGCTAGCGGCTGCAAAGGTCGTATCACACCAGAAATATCGCTGATGGAACACACAGTTATCATTCGAAAGATGACAGAAGAGTTCGATGAAGTAAATGAATGATAAACAAAAACTGTCGCTGAAGTCATTGATTATTATTTTTACTTTGTATAAATTTTTTTTAGGAAAGTGGTGAATATCCGCTGATTATGCCTGGCCAACAATGGAAAAAATTCAAATCGAATTTTTGTGATTTTGTTCAAACTTTGGTGAAACAATGTCAATATTCCATTATATTTGATCAATTTTTAATGGATCATTTGATATCGTTGCTAACTGGATTGTCTGATTCGCAAGTGCGTGCTTTTCGTCACACTGCTACGCTGGCTGCAATGAAATTGATGACTGCATTGGTTGATGTTGCATTATTGGTTTCAATTAATTTTGATAATGCAGCTCGACAATATGAAACTGAACGGCTTAAGACACGAGATAAACGTGCCAATGATCGATTAGAGTCCCTACTATCGAAACGAACCGATTTAGAGGAAAATATGGAAGAAATTAAAAATATGTTAACATACATGTTTAAATCGGTATTTGTGCATCGATATCGGGACACATTGCCCGAAATCCGTGGTATTTGTATGAGCGAAATTGGTGTATGGATGATTAAATTTCCAATTAATTTTTTGGACGATTCATATCTTAAATATATCGGTTGGACACTTCATGACAAAGTTGGAGATGTTCGACTTCGATGTCTTCAGGCATTATTGCCATTGTATGATTCCGAAGATTTAAAGGGAAAACTCGAATTGTTCACTTCAAAGTTCAAAGATCGCATCGTCGCCATGACATTAGATAAAGAATTTGAGGTTGCTGTTTATGCTGTCAAACTTGTCATAAGTATTTTAAAGTGAGGAGCATGGTTTATTTTTGATTAATTTTCAAAAAGATAAGAACAAAATATTTTTGAATGGGGGGTTTTTCGTTTTCGTGATTTACAGAATTCATCCGGACATTTTGACCGACAAAGATTGTGAAATTGTTTATGAATTGGTGTATTCATCACATCGTGGTGTAGCACAAGCAGCTGCCGAATTTTTGAATGTACGTCTTTTCCATTTGGATGAAGATTCAACGGATGTAGTGAAAACACGACGTGGTAAAAAACGTTTACCAAACACTCCATTGATTCGAGATTTGGTTCAATTTTTCATTGAATCGGAATTACATGAACATGGTGCTTATTTGGTAGACTCGTTCATCGATAACAATCCAATGGTAAAGGACTGGGAATGTATGACCGACTTACTGATTGAAGAGCCCGGTCCAAACGAAGAGCAATTGGATAATAAACAAGAATCAACTTTGATTGAAATTATGGTCAGTGCGGTACGTCAATGCTCAACGGGTGAACCACCGGTTGGTCGTGGAACAAGTCGAAAAATGGTAACTAAACTAATTATAATAAAATATTTTGAATGAATCGCTCATGTATTCATTCAATTATATATATATTTCCAAAGAATCAAAGTTCAAAAGAAGTGAAACAAGTTCAGGAAGACAAACAAAAGATGACAGAACATTTCATTCAAACGTTGCCAATTCTATTGGAGCGGTACAGCGCAGATGCTGAAAAGCTTACAAATCTAATGGCAATTCCACAATATTTCGATTTAATAGTATACACCAACTCTAGACAAGAAGCGGTAGGCCTCAAGTTTGGAATACAATTTATACAGAATAGATAATAATTGAAATACGTAAAACATTTTCAATTTTATTTCAGAATTTACAAGCTTTTTTGGATAAAATGGCCACCATAATGTTGATGCATAATGACCATGATGTTTTGGAAACATGTGCAAAAACACTGGAATTTTTGTGTACAGAGAATAGTGCTATTTTCACAAAATGCGACATTGCTCGATCGAACATTATTGATCAGTGTGTTAATCGTTATAAAGAAGCTATCGATGATTGGCGAAATCTAATTGACGGAGAGGAAGTTCCCAACGAAGATGAAATCTTCAGTGTTGTCGTCAGTTTGAAAAAAGTTTCAA
The DNA here is from genome assembly GCA_000149185.1 of Mayetiola destructor. Lineage (NCBI taxonomy): Eukaryota > Metazoa > Arthropoda > Insecta > Diptera > Cecidomyiidae > Mayetiola > Mayetiola destructor. The sequence goes on along the minus strand of GL501523.1, from coordinate 2,822,983 downwards.
TATTGTATTCGTGCCACAATTTGAATCCATGGGGTATTTTTGATTCTTTGTATGAAGATTTGGATGAATATCAACTTCGTTCTGCAGAAGGTAAAGCACTTCCAAATGAGGTATGTTCTTGACTGTTTTTTTTTTTGAATATTATACATGAACATTGGCCATTTGCTTTATATTAACTTTTAATAATAATAATAATAATTTAATTCAAAAACGCTTCAGGCTTTGGTTTATTCAATTGAATCCTGCTATTTTGCCCTTTCATGGGGATTACACTATCTGGAAAATGGATGTGAACCACAAAATCAAGAAGATCTATCGGTAGTTTTACAGCGAAATCTCTTTAAATATATGAATACGTGCACCGAATTGGTTCGATCATGTCGAGTTATCGAGATTCAAGAAGCTGTAAGTGTTAGATAGATTTATAATAAAAATTAATTCACAGAAACGGAATGTTTACACGTGCGAAATCATTAATTTACAGGCATACAAAGCAATTTGCGATTTGCTTATAATATTCTCAGATTTATTGGGAAATGTAAATCCATTATTCAAAAAGCTTCACTTTGTGTCAACACTAGATCAGCAAGCTGTATTGAATGGATTCGTACAGCAATATGTGTTCACAGTGCAAGAAGAAGGTTTGTAAAATTGTACATGCGCTTCATTGGATGATTCCGTTATTCGAATGAATTTTAACATTTTCAGAAAGCCACGATGAAACAAGAATCGAAGAACTCCACAAAAAACGTAACTATTTGGCTGCTTATTGCAAATTAGTTGTATACAATGTGATTCCAACAAAAGCAGCAGCTGATATCTTCAAACATTATCTACGCGTAAGTCAATTGAATTTTTTCTTTCCCCCCCTTTCTTTTTACACATATCAAATTGAGGGTAATCGTTTCCGGGGTTTTCAGTGTTACAATGAATACGGTGACATCATCAAAGCAACAATGGGCAAAGCACGAGAAATAAACAAAACAAATTGTGCATTAACAATGTGTTTGAGTCTAATAACCGGATACAAAGAAATTCAAAAAGCCAACAATTCAATTTATGTGTCCAAAAGTTCACAATCGTTTGCAGATTTAAAGGAATTGGCCAAACGATTTGCGCTCTCCTTTGGTTTAGATGCAGTCAAAAATCGTGAAGCGATCATTGCATTACATCGTGCTGGAATTTTATTTGCTGTGCAAACTAGTAACGATGGAAGTGATGATCCCTCAGCACCACCACCTTGTTTATTGTTTCTGGAAATTCTGAATGAATTCACGAATAAATTGTTAAAACAAGATAAAAAAGTTGTGTAAGTTATAAACGAAATTATTATTGATAGCATTGATTGAGTTGTATAAGAAAAAAATTGAAAATATATAAATTAATTAATAATAATTGCACAGGCTGAGCTTTTTGGATCGACGCATTTCATCTGGAATTCCATCGAGTCGTGTTGAAGATTGGCAACCATTGTTAAACTATCGAAATTCATTGATGCATGGCGAAACTGATCAGGCACCGGTCACATCGAAACGAGCCTACACAAAACGCCGAAAGGAACATGACGCTATTGATGAAGAAGATGAAGAAAATGAAAATTCCGACTAACAATTTTAAAAAATACTAAATTTACTTTCTTAATTTGCTAGCATTAAAGAAAAAATCTTTTTCCTTTCATTTAAATTATCAATTTGAATGAGTCTGAAGTGAATTTTTAGATTAGAAGAATTTGAATAAATGAACATTGAATCTTATATTTTCCAATCTTCTCATTGCATGTGTGCATTATTTATTAGCATTTTATTGGTGGAAAAGTAGCCCATCCAAATTGCATAAATATCTATGCTCGGATATTATGACGGATAGATATCCGAGTATATCGCAGCCGCAAACAGTGATACATAAGCGCTATGCGACCTCACGCAGGCATATCAGTTGATTTTGGAATTTAAAGATAAATATTTGTAATAAATGAAGACTAATTCATAGACATTGTATTGTAATTTGAATGAATGTTTATTTGAAGGCTTATTTTCACTTGGAGTTTCGAAAGTTGAAATTTGATCCCTTATCAAGAAAAGCTGGCAGCGATGTATGCATACGGTAGCACTCTCAATTGAAATGCTGACAATTGAACTGTTTTTCTGGAGCTCTAGACATAACCATAAAAAAAAAACAAACGGACCTTAAATTTGAATACAGCTTCATCATTTTTATTTATCATTCGAAACTCGAAACTATTGCTCTATTGGGAGAAAAAAAAGAACGTTCTAAGTCACCCAACGTTATCAATAATTTTGATAATATAATGCTGTGACATTTATACGCAAAAACAATTGCGATTCAACAACAAACAACTGAACACAGATACATTCAGCTTTGACAAACTTTTTTTTATCTCTTCCTTCTTATTGTATTTTTTCGAAGTATTTTCATTTTTTTTTTTTTTTTTGCAACATATTTGTCAGGTTGTTTAACAACAATTGATTATAGTTTTGAACAAATTCGAACTATGAAATGAATACAGTTAACACTCTATAAAAGAATCCCTCTATATGTGGACTTTTTTTTTTTAATTTGTGAGCCAACATCACCGTGACGGATTTGATTCTTTTAGAGAGATTTCACTGTATGTATAAAATGTATTGGCAACACCACGGATAAAAAAAAACATCACAAAATTAATCTAGGATTAATTCATGCGAGTAGAAAAACTCATTCACCGGATTTCGCATCGAATATATTACATATTATTATTATGAATGGGAAAAAATATTATGGAAATAATAAAAAAAAATATTGAATTGAAAGTGCATAAAATAAAGGCGATAAAAAAATAATATAATAATAAATAATAATCATTAAGCAACGAATCTCAAAGAGCCTCAAAAACTTTTAACTGAAAGACGAAACGTAGCCAACATCGGCTATTTTGAGCAATCATCGTTCTGATTTTGTACACATTTTTAGACTTTTTGATAAATTGGTTAAACTTATAGATTTCATCATTTCCAAATGTTTTCCGATTACATATTTGATTTTTTTTTCTTCTTCTCTCTCTCTCTTCTT
>GL501523.1:2800964-2819064 GCA_000149185.1 Mayetiola destructor | reverse complement strand
CTCTCTCTCTCTCTCTCTTTCTCTTTCTTACCATTTTGTTAAAATATTGCAACGATTGCTAAACAACCTAAGAATAATCGCTTTCGATTTTTGAGATCCCCATCAAAATATTTTAAATAGTCATAAATCATACATTGTTTTCAGGCTTTTTTCGATTCATGTAGTGTCCATTTTGTCTAAATAAAGCAATGAAGGCATTCGATTTATATTTTGTGGTTGTTGTCAATTTTGTATTTATACTTTATACTCATTTTGATAAATTTTTTTCATTTGTTTGTTTGTTTGTTTGTTTGTTTTTTTTTCGTTTTGTCCTAAAATTTTCGTTCGACTGGTATAAAACGGATATTAACTAAATTTAAATGGTATTATTGTATGGTATTGTTCGTCAAACGGACAGATGTTGATTATCGGCATTTTGAGACGGCACAATTGTTGGTGCCGTTTTATTGTTCGTTTTTAGCAATGAACCTATTGAAAATAAATGTTTTTTTTTTTAATGAATTTCCAACGTTTATATGATTATATAATTAAGTAGGCAGGCGTAGTTACCTGATTCAATGTCGTTTTCAGTTTTTGAAGTCGAATTCCTTTGGCGACACAGGAATGGTGATGCTGATGGTGATGGTTGCTGATTCTGTAATTATTAATTTTCCAAAATGAAATTCAAAATAGGAGATATTTTGAATTGAAATTCATTAGTTGGACCAAATTTCGTACATACTTTGTTATTTGTTTGGCAACACGTAGATTTGACACAGCCTACACTTGTTATCGGACAATCAAGCGCACAACCATCCTCAGAACCGTTTACGTTTAAGCTCGTAGAAATGCCATCTTTATGAATGTGAAAATTAAGAAATTAATGATTGTTAGACGACAATTCAAAATATGTAATTTTTTTTTGTTTTTTTTTTTGGGTCTTTATTTTGTTCACTCACCCGACGTAGTGTTAAGTGTTTCAATTTCTAAAAATTCTGGCTGAATAGTTGTTGAATGGATTCCCTCATTGTGGAAAAATTCTTTCACTTTTTCGGCAATTTTCATGTATTCGGAAAGATTTCGACATCGAATATGAGCTGAGGCAATGATACGATCACCGGCCAATTGCCAAACATGAAATTCATGAACAGCTAAAACACCATCCACTTTTTCTAGCAAACGCTTTTGGATTGCATCAACCTAAGTGATAGATAATAATTATTCGATCAATATAGCAAAAAACAAAAAAAGCCATCATTCCAATACATATAAAACTGAAGAACTTACTTGAATATGTGTCGGAACCGTTTGTAATAGAATCAATGCACTTTCCCGCAACAATGGCCACACTGAATGTAAAATTAATATCACCAATGCTATTGACAATGCTGGATCCATATAATAACGGTATTTCCATTCGGTGAGCCACACCACCAATGCACTTATCACAACAATAATGCTTCCAAGAGCGTCGCTGAGTACATGCAAAAATGCACCACGCATGTTCATGTGCCCTGCATTGTGCGAATGATTATGACCATGACTGTTTTCATCCGCCTTTTTCACTTCTTTCTCATCCTGCAATGAAAAAAAAGAAAAAAAATCAATCGATCATCGTTTCAAAACAACTGCAAAAATAAAAAACCTAATAAAAATAAGTTTGAAATGTAACGAAACTCACCCCATTCGCATACATAAATGAATTATTTTCATTATCGTCGATATTTGCAAGCTGTGCCAATTTATTATTTGATCGAGTAATCCCATGTGAATGTCCATGATGTCCACCATGTTCTGAGAATGATCAATGTATTTTATTTTATTTTTATTTTTTTTTTTTTGTGGTCGAAATACCGGTTTGTTAAAGGAGTCAGCCAACTAAACTTACCGTAAAGTAAAACTAATCCTATCAAATTGACTAGAAGTCCAACGCAACCGACACCCAACAACCATTCTGGCTTGTGAATTGGTTCTTCTTCGATGAATCTGATTAAAACAATCGAGTAGAAAACAAAAAAATATAATTCAAATAAATAATTAAGTTTGTGTCCGTTCAAGTGGTGAATATAGAAATAGATGCGATAAGCAATTATCGCTACCATACTAAATACACTCTCACATACACACACACACACACACACTACTAACTACTATATTACTGTCAAAATGGCAACGAACGTATTGAACGTAGATAAGTTTGACAGTCGGTTCGAAAAGGTGGCCTTTCATAGTAGCATAAGTAACTTCATCTCAGTTTAATATTTGAAAAAAATCAACAAATTACACCATGAAATGATAAGAAGAGCGTCAAATACGTTTCGGAACATGTCTTTTAATTGTAGTCTTGAATGAATTTGAACTTAATTGAAGAAGAAGAAGAAGAAGAAGAAGAACAAAGTCAAAATTTTGATTCAATTCTGTTCGGTGCTCTATTTTTTTCGCGACATTTATACTTTTCGTAACACACCCATTACAGTTTGTATCGTCGATTCGATGCACGGCCAAAATCAAATTAATAATTTTTGTGAATTGTGTGTGTGGTGTTCATTTAAATTTTAAATTCTCAATTAAAGAATCAATCATTTAGGCTTCGAAGCATCGAAATCTTGCAATTCACGGAATGTTTAATGTATTGTGCTAATCGTATTGTTCGTACTTTTTGTTCCATCTGTCAATTTTAAATTTTTTTTTTTTAAATATTAGATAAGGTGAGACTCTCTATTTTAACTAATTTATAATTCATAGAATGTCCAGCTGAAAACTGAAATTCCTTAAAGTTGTTTAATCTTCGATGGAAGATTTATTTTTTTTTATTCCATTTCTTGACTATGTTAATGATATGTAATGTGTATAATTAATGAAATACAATAATCAATCCACCTCTTTCATGTATTTATACATAAAATGTTGACTTTTATTTTGATTTTTTGTGTGATTCGAGGCTATTGACCATTTATATTGAGCGAGAAAAACTTGATAGAAATTTATAAGACTTTGGTTCTTTGTGTGAATTTCTGTTAATTCCAATCAACTCTTAGCATTCGATTCTTTAATGAAAATGCGTGTGTGAATAGTTTTTGACATTGTGAATAAAATAAAATTTGCTTGATTGCGACAGCCGATAAATATATACATACATTAACAATACATATAACTAGCAACATGGGGAAAAACAACAAAACAAATACAGCAAAGACATCGCAATGAATGAACAGAAAAAAAAAATGGAAAAAAAAATAACAAAAATCAGGCAAAAGAAATAGTGAATAGAGAAGAGACAAAACTGTTGAAAATAGCCTGCTATGTTGAAATAATCATTGAATGGAAGAGCGAAAGAGTACGCTCTACGAAATATGAATAAATCACCATTCTAATAATGAATAATGATAATAATAATAATTAATATGATTTAGCAACTGCATTTGGCGTTCGTATGAATGGCAAACAATCTCCGATTAATTGGATAGCAAAAACAATCTGCTGAAACAATTGTGTTGATTGTAATCGTGTAGTTCCGTCTAATCGGAAAAACTGTGGATTTGGTTAGATGTTGTTGTGTTTTCTTTTTAATTTTTTTCGTGTGATTTGATATTTATCTCGAATTGAATTTGGATTCAAAAGAAAAAAAAAAATATGAATATATGTAAATATTTGTAAGTGATTCTGGATTGCCGATTGACAATTTGATAAAATTTGCTATTGGATCGATTGCATACCATATGGTAAATAAAGATTGTGATCCAGTGTTTCAATCCCATATGGTTGAATGTTTAATGTTTAATTCATTCTTCAATTAGCCATGAATAATAATGCGTTTGAATGCAATTCCCAAATTTGGGGTCGAGATTCATTTAATTTTTCGAAATTGTGCCAAAAATGATAATTATCATAACACCAAAACGATAGTTAAATTATTTCATATTTTTCTTCCATTTTTTCGTCGTCTCATTGAGCAATGTCAACATGATATGCATTATTCCTTCGAAATTTTTTTAACAGAAGCGATTGAGAATGATTATGTACGATTTTTTTTTTTGTTATTGTTGTTGTCATGAGCGGCATACAAATGATGAATTTTTCATTTGAAAATACGTCATGCACATATCTGAATACGATGCTTCGAGAGCAATGTGTTTGAATGTACTATGTGTTTGAATTTGTTGTCGTTAATGTATTTGTGTTGCAAAGAATGTGAAGAAATATATATATGTTAAAAACGATCTACCTTACATTTGGTATGTAAGATGACTGAAACGAATGACTAAACGAAAAAAAAAAATTAGTTTTTTTTTTTCTTTCGTTTCTTCATCGTTTGATACAATTCACCATCATTTCCACAGTCATTGTGTTTGTTGTACGAAGATCATCTTTTGCTATACATCAAAACGTATTCGATGTTCATTTTGTTGTTTTGTTTGTCTTAACACTTTTGATTTGATTTAGGGAACCAACAATTTGTATTTGATGTATTAATAGTTAGTTATTAGTTATTCGTGAAGGTTCATCCAGGTGATATACAACATTACAATGTTACCGAATTTAATTTAATTCATAAAATATTCCATTGTTGCATTGAACGATTGATTCATTCATTTACCCGTTTTTCAATAATATTTTTCTCAATTTTCGGTTCGTTTTTTTTTTTTGTCATTTAAACAGCAAAACATTTAAAATTTTACCGAAAATAAATGTTTAATTGGACCGTTTAAAAAGTGGTCGAAATAAATAGAAGAAATCAATCATCGCATTATCATCCAACAAATGAAAATGCAATCAACCACAAAAGAAACAAGACAACCGAAAACAACACCAATTACCGAACATTATGAAATATCGAATACAGTGCTTGGTTTGGGTATCAATGGTAAGGTTGTTCAATGTACAAATCGAATAACCGGCCGAAAATATGCATTAAAAGTGTTGCACGACAATCCAAAAGCTAGACGTGAAGTTAATTTGCAATGGCAGGCAAGCGGATGTCGTCATATTGTCAATATTGTTGATGTTTATGAAAATACGTACAGTGCCAAGGCATGTTTATTGGTGGTCATGGAATGGTATGTACCTTTTATTTTATTTTTTTTCATTTGAACCACATTTGATATCATTTTTTTTTTATTATATTGTATATTTTTTTCTTGTTCATCACAATAATTCATCTATTGTACGATTTTTCCTGATCAAATCCACGGTATGGACTATTTTCATTTGAATACATTAAAAATCAAAAAAAAAAATAATAATGTTCAAATATTAAACAATATGCTATTGAATGTTCATTGTCCACTGTTCCACACCCATACACTAATTGCAAAGGTCACATTTAATGGAATTGATCAATTGATTGAATTCAAGTTTCGATGGTCGAACGACAATATTTCATTTTTAACATGCGAAACAAAATAAATCAAAACAAGAACAACAAATAATAAAAATCGGTGCGATCATTTTCATAGAATTATTTATGTGCCAATAAGTTCAAATAGTTGCACCATATTATGCCAAAATTTCAATGACATTCCGGAATGGATAAAAATTTATTATTTAAAGAAGCTTTCTTTTAGTTTCATTTTCTTTCCATTCAATTTTGGAATGGATGAACTTTATGTTCAATTTATTTTAATTCCATATTTTAAAAAAAAATTGCAGCATGGAAGGCGGAGAACTTTTCCAACGTATTCAAGATCGCCAAGATGAAGGACCTTTCACTGAACGAGGTAAGTTCATTCATCGATTTAAATAAAGGATCATTATAAACAACAACATTTTAAACGTGATGATCTATTCTATTTGGATAAAATATTCAGAAGCTGCTCAAATAATGCATGAAATATGTGTTGCCGTTAAGTATTTGCATGACTTAAATATAGCTCATCGTGATTTAAAACCGGAAAATCTGCTCTATACATCACCAGCTGCAAATGCTGTTTTAAAATTGACTGATTTTGGATTTGCAAAGGAAACATTTACAAAAGATACATTACAAACACCATGTTATACACCATACTATGTTGCACCGGAAGTATTGGGTCCCGAAAAATATGACAAAAGCTGTGATATTTGGTCTTTAGGTGTTATTATGTATATTTTGTGAGTGAATATTTTGAAAATGAAATTTTATTCGAATTAATTTTGATTTTGTCGCTCATTATAAATTTGGTTTTCTTTTCGTTTCTTTTCTTTTCTTTTTTTTTTGGATCAGACTTTGTGGCTTTCCACCATTTTACAGTAATCATGGTTTGGCTATATCGCCTGGCATGAAAAAGCGTATTCGTTTAGGTCAATTCGATTTTCCGAATCCTGAATGGCAGAACGTAAGCGATCAAGCAAAAAAATTGATACAGGGAATGCTAAGTGTCGATCCAGCCAAACGTTTAACAATCGATCAAGTGATGCGAAATCAATGGATTGCAGTGAGTTGATTAATTTTTTTTTTTCAATTTTCAATACAAAATCGAATAGTATTTGAATGTTTTGATTTTTTTTTGTATTCGTTTTGTAGCAATATACGGCTGTACCCCAAACACCATTACATACTGGTCGTGTGTTACGCGAAGGCGAGGAAATTTGGCCCGAAGTTCAAGAGGAAATGACACGTTCTTTGGCCACGATGCGTGTTGATTATGATCAGGTAAAATGAAAAACCATGTATCATCATTTTGTAGCATTTGTTAAATATATATAAAATATATCGAATTTTTTGCAGATGCACATTAAAACATTAGACAATTCGAATAATCCATTGCTGGAAAAAAGACGCAGACGTGCCGAAGAACAATCGAAATAAAATTTTCCGAATTTTTTTTTTTAATTCTTTTCTGTCCACATTATCTGTGCTTGTACTTAGAATCATTGTTTGATCCATTGACTTTACTTCATATTTGTTGCTGAATCGAAAACAATTGATATATTTGAAAGAATAATGAATAATGTTGAATGGATTATTTTTTTTCGTTTTTTTTATGAAAAATATGTTATAATTGTAGTCTCGTTTATGGACTTCGAAATAATTAGTATCAAAAAAGATAATAATAATAAAAAGAAAAAATTAATTGATACAATTGCAAATATGAACGGGGCAACAATGTAATTAGTTTCAATTCTCTTTCAAAACAACGAGAAATGAATGTAAACTATAGAATTCGACAAAATGTTAAATATTTTTTTTTTTTTTTAATTATTTTGAACCATTTTTAATATTCAATTATCAATCGAATTTGAATGCAAAATGTGCTTTGAATTTCTCATGGGGTTTGATCTATTGGCAGGCATTGCCGTGACAAATTCACACTCAAACAGTTTGTTATACATTAAGAGTGCCGCGAATTTCAAATTCGATTATTATTGTTGTGCAAATTGTCACAATTAAATATTTTGACAGATAATTATGTATCAATGTATGCAAATAATGAATAATGAATTGATTCAGTTGAGATTAAACTGCTATTGCAAACCAAATGTTAACAAAATGTTCACAAATAACGTAATTATTTTTAAAATGAATACCAATAAATATTTGTGATTGTTTTATGAATAAAATCTAAATATTCAATTAATGCTTCGAATTGAAAGGATACAAGGAAAATACAGAGAGAGAGAGAAAGACAGATTGAATGACGGTTCGATGTGAAATTAAATTTGGAATTCGTAAAATCATTAAATGGTGAACTTACCTTTTACATGCTTCTATGGTAATACTGAAACATAATGCAACCAAAAATACAGCATTAACTAAAGCACCCAAAACTTCAGCACGAGCCCATCCGAATGTGTTTTTGGACCATTTTTTGGTGACATCTATTACATTCAAAAAAAAAACGATTAGAATACGATTAAAAAAAAATATAATTGTGACCTGATTAATTATTATTATTTATTAATTGATCACTATCATCAAAATGATAACAGGCAGACACACGTTGTCAGCAACCAACCTTCACTGATAAAAATGATATGAGAAGGGCTGCTATATCTCCCAGCATGTGAAAACTGTCCGCAACAAGTGCCATTGAATTTGTAACATATCCGACAATTATTTCGACAAAAAAGAAAAAACCCGTCAAAACCATCATGGTGAGCAAACGACATTTTTTCCCTGAAAACTTTCCCATTTTGGCTTCAGTGTTGGATTTGCTTGCAATTTAAAGCCCAACCGATTTCAATCTGAAATTATTAAAAATAGAAAATTCGGTTGAAATAAATTTTAACTTCGGTTGAACAAGGCCATGCTGTAATAAAATTAATCGATTCAAGTTAAAATACGAACAGAGGCAAAACGAAAAAAAAAAGGAAAAACATCACGTTGGAATAAAAAGCACGTGTCTATAAAAATAAATGGAATATGTTTTGCATTCAAATTTCAAACTGTGATTCTCATGAACTCATTGGTTTTCGGTAATGTTAATCCAACATATTTTTCATTTCAATTCATTTGATGAATCCATTTTTAAATTTGCCAATTTACATCAGGAAATAATTACATATGTACAGTCAGCATACATAAGTAGGGATACGATTATCAATTTTATCAATTGAGACTGTACGTACTGTAAATATATTTGCATCTTCGCAAATAATACTTTCGATTTATTTTGAAAGAAAGGAGAATTTAATATAGTATAATTCATGCGGTTGATATGTAAGTATGCATTTGTTAATGAGAGAGAGAAAGAGAGAGCTGCGATGCGCTATTGGCGATTCAATTGAAATAAATTATCTTTCAATTCAAACAAATTAACAGATAAACCCATCGTTAATGAAAAGAATACGAAATCATTTACGATATTGTATTTTGTATGTTTGGATGTTCGACTGACAAAAGATATGCGTAAACTGATATGTTACCGTCTATAGGCTCTATTATATAGTGTCCATAAATACCAACCATAAATTGAAGAATTTATGAAACGCACTGCTATTCTATTTGTTCAATTTCATTCATCTGTCTGGGACTCTTGATATTGGATGCAAATACTATTTTTCGTGACAAATCGTTGTTCATTTTCACACACACTTCATGCAATTTTTTCAAATATTTGTACTTATCTTTATTGCGATTTTATTATTATTTTTATATTGACTGTATTTGTTCATTCTGGTTGACTAGCCGTTCAATTTAAGCGTTTTCTTTTGAAAACATTAGTTGTTATGACGATAAATCATTGGTGTGGGTTCCCATAGCTATTTGAATAGGGCATATGCGTGTAATATAAACAAAAAAATAAATTCATCTAATCACCAATGAACAGAATTCATTAATGAGTTTAGTCTTTAGCATGAAAAACAAAAAAAAATACATATTAATATCGTGAAACTGAATTTTTCCGGTCTTTAATGCAAGTTTTCAATGCATAAAATCAATTAAATCAAAATGTTCTTTCCGTAATAATTGTTCAAGTGGAATTTGATTTGATGATATTTGTACAAAAGAGCGATGCAGCTGTGCATAAAGACCTATTGCATATATCCATGTGATATGTACATAATGTAGAATGAATGTGGAGCTTGCTCCGACCCACACAAACATCTCAATTTCATAATGAACGATTCGTGTGATGCACGATATACAAGTACATAAATAAATGAAATAACGTGAAACAACAAATTTAATACGTCTAATTAGATCTATCTGTGCTAGCACCTAGCACTCACAAATTGATTTGGATTGATAAAAGATAAAAGATTTCAATCATATGTAGTATGAAAGTGAAGATTCGTGATATTTTTTTGGAAATTTCGGAAACGTATTTCGAGCTTTCAATTTTGTATATCGCAACAATGTTCTTCACTTTATTTAAGCTTCAGAAATTAAATGTAATTTTGCATTTTAATCGTTGATTCTTCAACAACGACATATTTCAAACTTGACAACAAGTTAATTAATTCTCTGTTCAAAACTGCATTCCAGTTGCTGTCAAACTATCCTCTTTTTTTTCCAATTATTATCATTGTTTCATTATTCTCTCTTTTAGTTGCTTTCTTTATGAGCTCGTTTTCTTTTCCAGTTCGTTTGCCATATCTCTTAGCATAATGCCACTCAAAAATTTCTCAAAGAAAAATACGGAATTCGCACACTTTACGAAGTTTGCTCATGTGATCTTTTTATGCTTTAAGCATTTTCGAAATATTTTAAAATTCAAAAATTCAAACGTTTTGCTCTCTTCACTGTTTCAAAGATCGGCATCCCGAAAGGATTTTTGTGTTACAATATATTTATAGCATGAGCAAAATAAAATCAATTTAAATTGGATTCATATGGAGTGAATACCAAATGAAGAAGCCAACTTCAAAGAAGTTTTGACTTATTTACAAATTGTGTCACCCAATAAATGATATTAATAAAACCATGGATATGAAAGATATTTTGCATTGATTTATTCATTTATGACTTTTTCTGTTGTAACTTTTATGAATTTGAAATTTGAGTTTTTGTGGCCGATTTGTGCGAACGAGAAGGCATTTGAAAGTGAAACGAAATATGGTACGCATTATGAACACAGAGTTTGAGAGGCAAAAGATGAAAGTCCAAAAAAATAGAACAAAGGCTGCCAAAACAAAAAATTTGATTTTTCAGTGTATCCAAAAAGAGACCCTATACCGGTCAACAAAAATATTGAATCCGCTCTTTGTTCACAATGTTCGAACAACAATGATTATTATAATATGTATATTGCAGCATAGTTTTTGTGTTTGATTTTGTTTTTTCTGTCTCGTAGCCCATTTATAAAATTCAATCAGTCATTTTGTCCATTGGAAAATCATTTTATTATCAATCGATTAACTACTTCAATTTGGGTCATCATTTATGTACAACTACACATCAAATTAATTTATCGTTCCATTGACAATGGCTCGACATGGATTCTGTCGATTTATTTGTATCATGAATTTCATACACACATTCATTTATTATTATTTCTTTTCTTTGTTTCATTTTGTTTCGTCTCGTTTTGGATTGCATAATTTATAGTGTATATCAACTATACATGAATGCCACTATAAAATTCAAAGACAAACTCAATAAAATGATGTGTCTTGAATATATTTAAATAATTTACAAAATATTGCATTAATTATTATTGCTTATCCATATCAAAATGGCATTTGCATACATAAAATCAATTTCCAAAAATTTATTTCAGCAAATATTGCTACACTGTATTAAAGTCTATCACAATGCGATTATAATTTTCCTAGAAACCAGAAAAGCAAACGTAAAAAAAACAATTGAGGAATAGCAAAATTCAAGTAAATCACGTGTACGTTTTGGAAATTGCGGCTAAAGACACATGTTCATTGTCCATTGTTCATTGTTCATATCATAGTTATGGTACCTCATATAAAATGAACCAAATCGATTACACATGCGAATTCAATTTTATTATTTTTCCTATTCAATGCTTAGAAAGCCACATTGAACCATAAATTAACTAGTAGCTTGGAGACAGTAAAAAAAAAATTTTTTTTTTTTGATCTTCACTCGTCATCTAAGTGGCCAGTGGCCACCAAACAAATAAGCAGATAGCAGATGAATGCGAACCAGTGAAACTATAATGCATCCCATTTGAAAATAGAATCCGAGAGACATGTGTTATGATATCGGTTTTTGTTTTCTCATTGGTTATTGTTTTGCGATTAATTGGATTAAAAGATTGTTGATAAAACCACGTGCTTGCATTTTCTAGACCACAAACTCATGTATACCCCAAATATATATATATATGTGTGTATATACATGTGGGCAATTAAACTGTCAAAAAACCACTTTCATTTCACATTTGAAATCGATTATAATTGATGCGGCGTCAATTTCGATTATGTTACACACATTTTTATCATGATAATGATGTGAAATACGATTGTCAATAAAATTTAACTTCCTCGATTAACAAAAAAAAAATCACACACAAAACTAAGGCTAATTTGAATATACATAGTAGAACAGAACATTATTTTTAATTAAGTTGTTTCATTCAAATTCGAAATGTTTACAAAACAAAACATTTGTTGTAATTAATGATTATCAAAATGGCATTTAGTCATCGCATTGCCATAAAAAAATTTTTTAGTGTTTGACAACAACAACAATTGGGATTCATTTGAATGAAGAGCACATGCAATATATTTTTTTTTAAATATATATTTATTTTATATTCAGATCACAATTCTTGACAATATTAAAATGATTGAAGATTTTCATGACATTCAATTTGTCAACTTTATTCATGATTTTGAATTCATTATCCTTTTTTTCAATATCGATGCCAATACTGGCACAGTTTTGTTTTTGTAATTATTTATTTATTGACAGTATGTAAATGCATACAATATACATATATACAGATTTGTCTGAATAATTTTGACAAAAGAAAACAGGAAAGAAGAAAAGAACATTCTTTCCGCTTTGTCATCATCGAATTAGTCATGAATGTGTGAACGCAATGAAAAATGCAATATTTATTTGATAAACGCAGATTCTCTGAATAAATACTTACTTGACAAAGATTCCAATGTGAAAATAAAACCGATGGTCAATGTTTATTTGTTTTGTTTTTTTTTTTGTTAAAATAATTGTTGAACTTCACATTCGTATGCACAAAAAATCATATACAAAATGAAATAACTTTTTCTTAACGCGTAATACACACACACGCACACTGTTAATTCTTGAACAAAAATTCATAAAAAGTAGCGCAAAAATTACGCAAAAACTCGCAAACAAACAATTGAAGATGTTTTGTTTTTTGTTTTTTTTTTTTCAGAACTTTTCAATTGAACCGTTCTTCGTTTTGTGTGTTAGTAGCGGAAAACGTTATTTACAGTCGACTGTGTGATGTCAATTTCTCAAAGATTTGCAAACATTTCAAATATTTGATGGGAAATTATTTGTATCACTTATCACTTAAATGGAAGATTATCAATTAAAACATCCGGAAATATGAATATTTTTTTGAGAAAATGCAATTAATTGAAAAGAAAGAAAAGAACAATCGTGAAAAAATTGGAACAAAAACAAAACTGATTGTAAATTGTACACGTTCGACACTTTGATACACTGATATTTTTTTGGATGTTTCGGTAATATTTCAATGTCTCAAGAAAAAAAAAATAATAATAAATAAATAAATAAATAAACAACAGAAAGACAATATTCACATTTTCGTGTATTAATAAATTCGAATCATTGAAAAATGAAAAATTAGATTATCTCTAGTGTTTCCTTTTTTGAGTGGTTTAATAATTTTTGCAAGCTTGTCGCTTTTGTTATACTTTGGAACACATTCCGAAACACACACACGACCCGAAAGCGAAACAATTTTATCAAATGCTTGAAGTTTATTTTATTTCTTAGTATTTTTTTTTTTTTTTTTTTTGCTTTTGGAACAATTTGTTAGAAATAATGTTTGAACTTAAAGAGAACCGAACTCAAAATGAGCTGAGCTCTTTCTCATTCTCATGTATGTATTAAATAATATATACAATTTCGATCCATTGCATATGTGTATAATAAGTCTTTCTGCACGCTATCTTCTGTTTTCTAATTGCCGTTTTCCACTTGACAACTACAATGAATGCGCTATTTCAAACTCTGCTCCGATATATATATATACATATATGTATTAAAAATTGAATGAAGAGAAAATATTCGTGTGTTATCTATATAAATATATATAAAAAAAAGGACCAACTTCATACCATTTCGCTAATTTATCATTTATTTCGTCATATTTTTCATCTATTGGTATTTATTTGCCTGAAAATATCGAGCTCAAATGTAATGTGTAACATTTTTGTGAGATTGCGCTAAAACCACAAAATCCGAACATTTGCGGCATTTTGATTGTGTATTTTATGTGATACGCATCATGAATGATCGCACAACACTTAGGAGATGATTTTGAAATTTGGAGAAAAAAAACTAAACAAAACAAAACAGCAGTCAAAACATATTTCGATTTAAAATCCATCAGCACCGAAAATTGACATTTGTTGAATCTGTTCTAAAAATTTGTTTTCGTGTACTAATTTACGGATGCGTCCTTGTCATTAATTGAAATTGGGCACACAAACACACGCTTACATAGTTATGAATCAAGTTTATGTTTTGAACCGAAAACATTGCATTGTGCAAAAATGAGTTTGGTTTTTTTTTTGTTCGATTGTAAATTGAGATAACTTAGGCAGCCTGTCTCTCAACATTCGATTGGTATTGCTCTTAAGTTCATTGTAGTGATTTGAGAAAAAACAATAAATAATCTGGTGTTCATTTATAAAACAATAAAGCCAATGCTTCCGGTAATTTACACTGATTGTTGATGATATTATTTGATTGTACAGTTCGGTCATCAATACGTGTATAAATGCCGAGTTTAGATAGTGAATTAAAAGCTATGGATATCGATGGTACCAATAAATCTAGTCAAATAAATTCAATGTTGATGAAAGCATGGAGAGAGCGATGGACTGATGCACAATGGGGAACAAATATTAAAACTGTAATCTTAATTCAAATTTTCGTTTGGAATATGTGAATTTAAAAAATTATTGCTCAATTTTGACGTTAATTATATATATTTATTAATAATGATTATTATTGCTTTAAAAAAAACATAGATTTTGCCGTCGTTTGATATGTGCGGTGATTCATGTCATTTAGCTGACAATATTCTGCAACAAGCGATTGTCGGTTCGGATGCAAATAAATTGGCATTATCATATCTTCGTCAATCATTGTATTCATGTCAAATATCATATTCAGCTGTTATCAACCGGATATGCAAATTTGATAATTTTGAACGGTCACATTGTTTGCTTGCTTTGCTAGAATTTCTCGATTCAATTGTAAATGGAATAACATGCCGGTAATTAAAAATGACATCAGCCACAGTTTGCTGATTTTCAAATTGACATTTTTAATTTTGAAAATTTTATTTATTTATTCATTTTTTTTTTGAATTATAGCTCCAATGCTGAGGAAATAAGCTTGCCCGGTTCATTACTCATAATGATGCATTGGTTATTGCAAGTGTATGCATCAATTGTGGATGGTTATTTAGCTGGTGATTCAACACCGCCACATTATCAGCAATTGCTTAACATTTTAACAAAACAATTGGATAAAATCAGTTTGAATGCATTTCTTATTGCAAATATGTATGTTGCAAAACGTGAAAATGCTGATCTATATAAAAAAATCCACAAAAAATTGTCCGACATAAAGAACATTTTGAATAATAAAAAGTTCGTAACATTGACCCGGGTGAAATCCATTGAGGAAACATTTACCTTAATTTTGGTCAAAATTGATGGTTCATTGAATGAAAATGATGGCTCAAATTTGTTAATTGATGAATGTGAATCGATAACATATTGCTTACAACCGTTTGTAGCCGTAAATGTATTATTAAATCCAAACGGTAGTGTACAAAATTATGTCAATCATTTGCAAATGATTCAACATTTGAAAAATTATTCAATATCGCGTCTCTATAGCGAATTAATACGATCGGCATTAATTTCCCTGTACAATATAAGCCGTGAAAGTGAAATAAGCCTTGAATCGATGTGGTTTGCTTTTACATTCATCAAAGTACCATACATTCTGAAACAAATGAATGCCATCAATGGTGAGTCTATATCATATTGCCATATACACCTTTTTCGAACCACAAAAAAAATCCCAAAAATTTAATCCACATTTTTATAAAATTTCAATAGATTCACAAAAAACTGAATATTCTGCCGAAATTGTAGCCGCCCTTGAAATGCTCATCGATGATCCAATGCTTGATTACTTGGATACATCTTGTGCATGCAATACAATCGAATATTTGCTCAATGAATTGGCTAAACATAATTTAATAACTGGCCAACAAGTACAACAATTTGCATCTAAACGTGATCCAGTTGCGATTACATTATCAAAAATGGACTTAAATCATCAACCAACATCGATTATAAAAAATTTAAAACGAGCTGAGGCTCCGTTAAGCGGAATATTAATAACACTTGATAATGATTATAATAAAATGCAAGAACCATTGCTGGGTATGCTGTGTGAACTATTGTCCGGTAATAATTTTGAGCTTATATTATCGGTTGCAACAATGGAAGGTAAACTCAAGACATTTGTTTCACGACTCATTCGATGGAATGAAAATTCAAAGCAAATGGCTGGCGAAACGGACAAATCGGCTCAGATACGTCAATCATTGTTTGATGTATCATTTTTGATATTGGTTCATATTGTTCAAATGTATGGTTCGGATGTTGTGCTTGATGAGCACGGTGATACATTTTTCGAAAAATGGGTCCGCGAATTTATGCTGGAAAAGGGAAAAAATAAATCACCAATGAATATGGTACATCAATGTGAATCAAACAAAGTGGATGAATTTTTAATGAGCATGAATACAACGGATGCATCAACACCTAAACCATCGACACTCAAATGGAATGAAATTTGTACAATATTACCGGGTGTTTTATATAATTTATTAGTTGCATGGGAACATGATACAATTTCAGCAGCTGAAGTTAAAATACATTTGGACACAATGAAAAATCGATTGTGTTCATATTCGGTGTGCGCTGCATCTTGGCTATGCTGTTACATGCAAACTGTACGCGATGAAGAATTATTAAAACCATTGAATATGGTGCAACAATTTTTGACTCATAACATTTCTGATGACATGAAACAAGTGAATAATTTCAAAGAAAGACTCAATTTAACCAGTCAAATTGTTCGAAAAATGCAAACAGATGCCCAACAAAATCAAAAATTTCGTTCGCCAATATTAAATATCGTTTCGAATCAACCACTTGAAGAGCAATTCCATGAGGTGTGGAAAACCATATCGGCACGTGGATGGCTTTCGATCAAAGCAACACAAATTTTGGAAAATTTATTACAATCGTGTGGACCATATTGGATGGTATCAAAAATGGTCAATGAAATACTTTATTGTAAATTTTCTAAGGTACGCGCAGATTATTTATTTATTAATGCGTTATTGTGAACATTGAAATGAATTTTTATATGAATTCATATTTATTTGATTATTTATTGATTCAGGATATGAGCAAATCAATGGACATTGTCTTTGCCATAATGCATTTGAACATTGAAAAGTGTACAATCACATTATTAACGGATCTATTACCAATGATTCTCTTAAACAAAACCCAGTGAGTATTCGAGTGTACACGTAATTTAAATGTATTATGGGCTATGGGCTATGGGCTATTTTGTTAATTTTTTTTTTTTTTGTTCATTGACCAAAACAGAAAATTCGAATTGATTGAACCGCAACTGTCTGCCTTGGCACGATTGTGTGTCTATTGTATTATTTCGGCGCTCGGAATTAAAATGGCCAAAACCAAAACATTGCTAAACGGAAGCGATGACAACGAACGTCCGGCAAAAGTCCGAAAATTAGAAGATTCACCGTTCGATATTTTAGCCAGCGGTCAAGAAATGGGACAAAATTCAATAAATGGTGATAACAATGCAACACCAATGACAACAACCACAACAACAACTACCACCAAATTTAAAATGCGTGAACCATTACGAATATGTTTACGTGATTTACTTCAATCACTTTATCAATTAACATTCACAAATGAGCTAACACCAAAAGTTCTATTCGTACATCAATTTTTGACATATCTTCATCGTTGCGATCGAAATCGGATTGGACCTGTACTGAATCTCATACCAACTGGACTGATGAAAAATCTTTTAAAAGTTATGTCCACCAATGAATTTTCGTATGATTATATTTTAAGGTAGGAAATTGAATGAAATTGATTCAATCAATATTCGATTATATTTATCGAAATTAAAACAATTAATTGGATTTTTGTTTGATTATTTTACAGAATGTACGACTTAAGCACGGAGTCTGGTAGACGTTGTACTTTATCTGACCTCACATTATTCCAATCCATTCAGATGAAAAATTTTAATAGTATCGATATTTGAGCTTTTGTAGTTAATATTTCCATAACTAAAAAGAAAAACATTTGAAAAATAAAAAGAAAAACATTTGAATCGTATTATCATGTAAAACATAGTTTAATCGTTCAATTATTATTTATTTCTCTCTCTCTCTCT
>GL501523.1:2780991-2800704 GCA_000149185.1 Mayetiola destructor | reverse complement strand
TTCTCTCTCTCTCTCTCTCTCTCTCTCTCTCTCTCTCTCTTCTCTCTCTCTCTCTCTCTCTCTCTCTTGAAAAAAAAATTCCCACTGATCTGCTGCCATATAAATAAACCTGTTTCACATACACATATTCTGAGTGAAAAAACCGGCAAAACCATGCTACTAATGTTAATACATAAATTTTATATTTTATTTTATTTTGAGTTACAGTTCTTAATTATTATTTTTGCTGAAATCAAACAAAACTGGGATTCACGATAGAGTTTTTTTTTTTCAATCATGTTTGATGTCTTCAAATGGATTGCTTTTAATTCAAATTTTCTATTCGTTCGCTTTTGAAAAGTATTGCGAGCTCAACACTGAATCGTTTGAATTTCGCAAGCCATCGAATGAAGAGCTTGCTTTCCTATTCTCCTATTTTTATTCTTCTAGTTATTTTTTTGTTTTCAGTGTTGTGAATGATGTTTTTGCGTGTTTGAATGAATTTTATTTAAATTTTCTCCTTCTTAATTCTTTTCTTCTCTTTTTTTGTTTGTTTTTTTTGTATATAAAATCATAGTCCATTGAATTGAAAATCTATTTAAAATTTATATATAAATACGTTCGCCCGATGTTAAGCAATATTATTAAGTAAACACAAAGCGATAGTTTTGATTTTATGTATCACTTTAAACAGTTGTCAAAATATGTCCCGCCAACATTTTGACCACGCATTGCTTTGGCAACATTGTTCTCGAATAATCTACGATTTGTTTGGAGCACCTCAGCTGCCTCTTTATTCAATGGATCTTCTGGATTTGGTTCCTGAATTATGAGAGAAAAATTCATTAGAAAAGTTGATTTTAAATGTGCACAACAGCTGTGTGTGTGTGTGTGCGTGTGTGTGTGCATTTTGATATGCTTCAAATTCCTACCGCAAAAAGATATTGTAGACCATAGACAATTGAATTGATTGTTAAAACTGGTTTCCAGTCTTCACGTAAAATATTTAAACAAACATTCCCTTCCAAATCGATATTCGGGTGATAAACCAATGTTTCACATTTCACTTTTGGTGGTTCATGTGGATAATTTGGACCGACCTAAACATTAACACAACATTTAATTTTTCTCTTATTTTTTTTCCATTTAGATGTGTTTAACATTTGAGTTTGTGTCAAATAAATATTCACCTTAAAATTAAATGTAAAGCGACCACCCTTGTAAAATCCTTCATCAGGACAAATGACCAATTTGAAATTCAATAGATCATCCGGATCGGGAAAGTCTGTCGAACAGTTTCTCGGTAGGTTTAAATCATTGATATCTGTGTGTAAAAATACAATCAAAGATGAAGAAATCGTTTTATGGATTGGTGACCATTCTTGAAAAATAGCATGCAATTTTCAATTGAAATCGAATACTAAATGCTTTCTCAATGTGACTAGGCACGAGTCATATTTACCTTTTTGAATTCGAAGTTGAGCAGCTGATGCCTTTTTATTGGCTCCCATCCGTGACGTTTGTTCACCATCTTTTTTCTGTTGTTTTAAGGAAAACAGTTTAATCATTTTGTTGAATGTTTGTCTTTTCTCCTTTTACGAAAATATTATTTTGGTTTTTTTTTTTTTGACAATAATTTGGTTGCGTGGTCACAGTTTAATTCTGTCTTTTATTTCGTCTCAAACGAATATGAGAAAATGTGCAATGTGCACGAATGATAATTTAAGTATTCGTTTAATCGACAGAACACAACGAATAATCAAACATCAAGTATTTCTTTCTCTATTTATGATGCAGTATTTTAATTATTAAATAAGCTATGACATTTCGAATTTTCTCACAATATATGCACATTAAATTGGTCCAGTACTAACTAGACGATGGATGCGTTTAATGCTGCTGATGTTCATGAATAAGCAGCAATTTTATATTAGATTTATTACATTTGAAAAGATCCGCTAAACGCTAATAATATATATATATATTTTAAATATTTTTTAATATTATTGTGGCCTGTATAATAATAAAACTTAATATTGGCCTGTATAATAATTTCGATTTTCAAATAGAAATTTTGTTTAGATTTTAGAACGGAGCGCATTCATTCAAAAACTAATACATTGCTATGTTCGAATTGGCGCCAAATATTTGACGAACTTGCATATTTTGTGATAAGTTCTTTATTTATTGTTAGCTCAGCTCAATTGTATTTCGTTCGTATTATTTGTCTTCCAAAGAAGGACAAAAAAAAAACAACAGATTTTTCATTTATTATACTTATTTGTTAGGCGATAAAACATGGACGATCCTGTATTTAAGAGCAAATACCAAAAATACAAATATAAAGTTAAACTATGGGAAAAACAATTCAAAGAAAAAAATGGTCGTGTTCCATCAAAGGTAAATGATTCGAACAAATGAATTCGACAGACGATTGTTGAAATGAATTAATCGTTTTCGTTTTTTTTCTTTTTTTTTTATTAATTTTTAGCATGACATTCGAGAAGCGCCCACATCGATTCGAGAATCATATAAAATGTATTATAAATTGAAAACATCATTTCTCGAAGAAACATTAAGCGATGCCCTAGAAGATGATTCGTTTGATTTGTCGTTGCTAGAAAGTTCAAATAGTCAAACAGATTTAAGGTTGTCCGGTTCATTTTCGGACTTAACGACACCAGATGTATCAGCATTAACTTCTGAGGCAACAATTATTTATTCAAATTGCAGCACTGACTCACTATCGGACACATTAAAAAATGTAACCAGTGCTGAAGAAACTCTGTCTCAATCACAACACAATTTTGGGGCGACAGATTTTGAGGCTGAAACATCTATAAGTATAAATCGAAATGCATGGGGTTTAAATACTAATAAAATGACATCAAACGGAATAATTGGACATACCGATAACAAACTGCGTAAATCAATGTCGGATAAATTATTTCGAAATTCTAGTTTTAGTAAACGAAATCCTCGAAAATCTGTATCACGTGGTAGTATTGGTAGTAGTCAATCATCACAATCACTAGTGTCAAATAGTCAAAATGAATCGTTACCTGATTTAGAAACGTTACTCTCCCAAAAAGTGCAACAACTTAAAGAGAAAGAAATAACGGAATTGCCCGAGCATACAACGATTTTACAAAATATAAAAGCTGGTGGTGTCACATTGGCCAATGCATTTGATCAAGAATGGTTGAACAGGTGCAATGCTGCTAATAATATCGAAGCTAAACCGAATATCGCAGCCATAACAAATATATCAGACAATCGTGTAGAAAATCCACAAAAATTTGGGATATCGAATATAAATGTTAATGCTTTGGCCGATTATGAGGCGGCAACAGTGTCAAAGAGCATGTTATCATTTGATATGAGTCATCTTAATTTACAGCCACCGACCAAGGACATTCCACCTACACTGACAAATGGATGTAATGACGATGAAATTGCAAATAGTGAAGAGGAAATGGACCAGGAATCAAGGCCACTGTTCCGCAGCATCAGATCGCAACAACAAAATAAACGAAAACATAACGAAATTGACAAACCAATGACACAAATCAAATCGAAATTAGCCAACAATAACGGACAACATGATAACATTTCAACTGATGTTGTATCAAATACAAAACCAGCGATAAAATCACTTATCAAAAGGAAAAGTAGTGTTAAGCCACCGTTAAGCAAAAATGTGGAAGAAGCACCAATTGTGACGAGAAAAAGTACACGGTCTAAGACAAAACCATTAACAGTTGGCAAAATTGGCACGGCCAGTGTAATTTGTGATTCTGAAAATGATACAGAAGAAGATCCATATGCTGGAGATGATTCGGATAAGGATCCAAATTTCTCAGAGTCTGAGACAAATGGCAAAAAGTCTCAAACCATACAAGACTCAACTGATGACGATTCGATTGAAAAAAGGCAACAATCACCAAAAGAAACAAATCCCCGAAAAAAAGTTGCGCGAAACAAAGCAATAGTTAAACGAAAATCTACAGCAAATCCGGTTAGAAGACCGCGTATCAAACGAACCGTAAAGAATATGAGCCCAGATAGTAGTGAAGAGGAGCCGAATGCACAAGATGGTCCTCCAGACGAATATGTTATGGAGTTTGGAATGGAAACGATTAAAAGTGTTCCGCGCATTGCAATCGATAAATTGAAACAGAATACAGTCGAATTTTCAAAATACATTTGTAGCGAAGGAACAACAAGATGCGATAAATCCAACACAAAATCAAGTACATCTAGTGGTATTAAGCCAATGCCTTTATCTACAAAGAATTCAATAGCTAAGGATAAATTAGAAATGAAAATTGCATCTGGAAATTTAAATGAAAACTTTGTTCGCTTGAATTTACGGAAAAAAGTATTTGTTCGTGGCAAAAAAACATTCAATTTTAGTCGACATAAGAAGAAACTTTGGAAAGATAAAAAGGCAGCTGCATTGAGTGGCCCTGATATGGATATGGGTGGTTGTGATGGAGGCATTTTAACATGTTTCCAATGTGGTTTACCTGGTCATTTTGCTCAAAACTGCAAGATCAGAAGTAAGTAATTATTAAATTTTCCAATTCAAAAGAAAAAAAAAAAAAAAGAAAAAAAAATTAAAAGAAATCCTGAAATTCCATTTATTTTTCGAAAACAGGTGATCGCCTATTACCATCAACAGCCGATATTGATGAATCACCGTTCCCAACATTGCAAGAAGCTGAAGAAATGTCTAAGCAAAAACTGCTTTTGACGCATACAAATAGTATAATACCGGATGCAACCAATCCAATATGGAAATCAAGTAAAGAAGTGGCAATTGAATCTGCTGTTAGTGCTGAGTCAGTCGAAATAAGTCCCAATGGTGCAAATGTTAGCGATAATATTTCTACGTCGACGGCAAAACCGGTCTATATTGGGCACAAAATACCGGAGGAATTTCTGAAAAAGGCGGGACTTTACGATAAAGATTCAAATGATACGAGCAATATCCGACCATTGTATAGTTTAAATTCAAATGGCAGCGTTCCTGGTGTGTATTATATGCTACATATTATTATAGTATAAAGTTTTTTTTGGTTTGCTAAGACCTTTTTATTGTATTTCAGATACACCGAAAGAAGTATTCGAAGCTTTGGCAATGTTTGGCCATAGCAATTTTCGAAATGGGCAAGAAAAAGCTGTGATGCGTATTTTATCAGGGCAATCAACATTGGTAACATTGAGTACAGGTAGCGGTAAATCTTTATGTTATCAATTGCCCGCATATTTGTATAGCAGACGAAAAAAGTGCATAACATTGGTAATATCACCATTGGTGTCATTGATGGAAGATCAAGTGCATGGTGTTCCAAATTTTTTGAATGCACAATGTTTGCACACAAATTTAAGCGAACAAAAACGTTTAGCAACAATAGAGGCCATCAAATCTGGTGAGGTAGATGTACTACTTGTATCACCTGAAGCTATTGTTGCTAGTGAAAAATCCACTGGATTTGGTTCAATTTTACGAGATTTACCACCAATTGCATTCGTTTGCATCGATGAAGCACATTGTGTGTCTCAATTTGGTCATAATTTTCGGCCCAGCTATTTGATGGTGTGTCGAGTTCTATACGAAAAACTTAAAGTAAAAACTGTTTTGGGTTTAACTGCAACAGCAACGCTATCAACAAGGTTTCTACTATATAGTTTCTTATGGTTTATTTGAATTGTGTGTTTTTTTTTTGAAATTTATATTTAATCAATGAATTGATTCATTCTAGACAAGATATCGTCGATCATTTGAGAATTCCGGATGGATTGAATGGCGTAATAAGTGATATTCCACTACCAGATAATCTAACATTAACCGTTTCATGCGATGAAAATCGTGATTTAGCGCTGATTCAGCTATTAAAAGAGCCTAAATTTGCTGAATTTCAGTCGATTATAATCTATTGTTCGCGTCGTGATGAATGCGAACGTGTTGCCAAAAATTTGCGAACATATTTTCAGGTAAAATATTTATGATTCTACTTGTTGTCTGATTATTATTAGTTTTGTTCTCATTGAAATTCTTTTCAAAGGATAATATCGCACGCGAATTGGAATTAAAGAATACGAGTGGTAAGCGAAAAAGAACATTAAAAACAACCATAGAGCCATATCATGCTGGTCTAGGGGCATCCAGACGACGAACAATTCAAAATGCCTTTATGCGTGGCGATCTGAAAATTGTGGTTGCAACCATTGCTTTTGGTATGGGAATTAATAAGGCGGACATTCGATCTGTTATACATTACAATATGCCGATGAATTTTGAAAGCTATGTCCAAGAAGTGGGTCGAGCTGGTCGTGATGGTTTGCCCTCATTCTGTCATCTATTCCTGGATTCAAAGGTTTGTTTTGTGCAAAAACCCATGATGAACAATCGAATGATTTGCTTCATTTTCGAACGTAATTTCCGTCCATTCTCATACATACAGAACGGAGATAAAGTCGAATTGCGACGCCATATCTATGCAAACTCAATTGATCGATTCACAATCCGAAAACTGTTACATAAAATCTTTATACCTTGTGCCTGTAAAAAATCAAATGATTCAATAACAACAACAACTTCACTAGAATCTGACTTGGAAGCGGTTCAGAAATTGAATTGGAATGATGAATTTGAATCGGAAAATGAGCCATCACAAAATAATGTGTGCCCACGTCATGAGGTGGGATTTTCTGTGGATGAAACTATTTCTGAATTAGATTTACCCGAAGAAAATATAGCAACACTTTTGTGCTATTTGGAATTACACGATCAACGTTACATAAAATCAATGAGCAAAGCATATATTAGCTGTAAGGTTTTTTCATATGGTGGACCAAGTGCCTTAAAGTAAGCGTTCATTGCTTCATGAACAATTCTAAAAAGCCCAAAATATTATGCCAATTTGTGATATTTCAGAAAAGCGGCACAAAAGTGTCCACCATTGGCAGTAGCAATCGCACTAGATATGCAAAAAGGAAAAAGTCATGAAAGCTCTTCATACATTGAGTTTCCAGTTATCGAAATTGCATCGGCTATTGGATGGAACAGTGGCGTTGTTAAATATCAATTAAAACAACTTGAATGGAATAATGGTAATTTTTGTTTCATGCATAAAATTCAAGCTGGCAAATTCCATTTTACAATTAATAAACTATTCGGAAAAATTTTAGAAAATGGCCAACCACCAAAACGATCCAAAATTTCGGTAGAATTTTTCAATTTAGGATTTCGAGTTATGGCTCCGGGCGATTTAACGGCAACTGAACTGGATTCAACGCTGAATTTACTTTATTCAAGAGTCAAAGAGCAAGAAAATAAGCAATTAGCGCAGGCAAGTGATTAGCGCATTAAGTTAATTTTTTTTTTGGAAATTTGGTGATTTTTGATGTTATCATTATTGAATTAAAAAATTTTTAGTTGGAGAATGTGTTTTCTGGACTGTCATCGGTCGCACTGAAATCATCAATTATTGCGGCTCGTGTTGAATCGAATCCGGAAAAGTCCGAGAATTTGAAAAAACTCATTCGAAATTATTTCCAGTCAAACGATCAAGCAAAAGCTTTCGAAATGGTTCCCGAAATAATGTCTGATCCTGCCATCGATAGTTTAATCATATCAGATATTAGAACCATGATAGCACGTTATCCAGAAAATAATTTTACTGGTCGAAGTTTGGCTCGAATTTTTCATGGTGTCCAAAGTCCAGTCTTTCCAGCTGTTATTTGGGGAAGATGTAAACATTGGCGAGCGCATATTAAAACCGATTTCAACCATATTGTCAATTTGGCAAATGCCGAAATTTTAAAATTAAGAACTTGAAATTTTACAATTGATTTTGTCCGTTTTACCAACACTGTAACAAATCAATCAAAAAAAAAAATGATGATGATTATGTTTATCGAATAAATCAAATGAATCGAAAACAATAATGTTCGTTCGTTGCTCATAAATTTTAATGATTTTTTGAAAAATGCCTTTTGGCAAATGTTTGACCAATAAGTAATGGTAACACTAAACTAGCCTCCGCATATATTTTAACCGGTGTTGCACCTTTTTTGATTTTTCCCCATGAAACAGCTTCATCAGGTCTTGCACCGCTATCACTCCCATCAAATTCAGATGCAGTATTTATGAACACTGAATAGTCAGCACCGTTTCGCTAAATATCAGATGAAAATTCGATCAATCAAATTATTCATCAGAACATTGAACATTGAATATTGAATATTGAACATTGAAGTTAAAATCTAAATATGATGAAAAGTAAATTACGTTAATTACCATTAAATTTGCATTACAAATATGATGTTTGATCAAACCACCGCCGACAATGATTATACCCGAATGTAGAGCTTTAACTGCCATTGTATTTAATCGCTTTAAATCCGATAGAATATCGACAATAAGACCAGGATTACGATGTGAATGGAAATACATCATGTCACCAAGACTTCCATCAGTCAATGCTGGACTAAATACTGGTATTCGATTTTTGGCTGCCCAATAATAAATTGAATTTTCATCATTTATGCGTTGACCCAGTCTATTTGTGAAATATTAATATTAATATCAATATAATTTTACCAATTTTACTTATTTATTATACCTTTCAATAATTTTCGATGGTGTCCACAAAATATTTTTAGTTTTTTGATCGTCCAACATTTCATCAAGCAATGGCAAAATCCAATTTTCGAATTTACAATAATTGTCATTTGGAACAAGTAAATTACCAATTCGATTGATTCCATTATCTCTAAGACTTTTTCCATCTAATTCAAATGATCCGATATAAGTGGGTGCAAGACATTTGATAAAATCCTCTTCGATTCCTCCAGCTGTGGCTACGATACAATCGACCTGAATGTAAATACAAACGAATCCGTTCTCATTTGGCCAACTAAATAATAATATCAAATTCAACAAATGAACATTAATTGATACCATTTTATGTTGAACGAGGAACCGAATAGTTTCACGTAAACCAGAAGATACAATATTTGATGTAAAGCCTAAAAATATCGTGCAATTGCTCTTGCGTCGAATGAATTCGTCTTCTTCATATCCATCAAGGTCGTCTTCATTCATTGGGATTTCCCGGCAGTCCAACTAATTTTAATCATTGAAAACGATTGAAAAAAAAAAACGAAAAATGAACAAACAATTCGAATTAAGAACACTATGATACAAACCATTTTATTAATTTCATCAATTGCATTGCCAAAATTTGTTGCTTGAAATCCACAATGTTTATACGAATCAAACAAACGATCATAATCAATTCCATTATTCCAATCATAACCACTAACCACTGGAGTAATATCGGGAAGTTTAGTACTTTTCATCAAAACCGAATCTTTCGCTATTTGCGGCTCAACCAAACCATTTTCCATAATGGTTTATTTGGAAAAATTTTATTCAACGACAGTCAATTCAAATACTCATATATATTCACATTATTATTATTATCGATTTGGTGTTACAACGTGCTTAGTTCAATCAATTTTGACATGTGTCAAAATTTGTCATCACTGTAAAAAGCTAAAGTGAGAATTGCAAATATTCTCAACATTCAAAGGTTGAATTCGAATATTGAATAAGCAGCGATTGGAATGACACAATTTTATTTGTGTAAATAATAAATCAATCACGATACCCAAATGAATGAGTCAATGCATTTCATTCCAAAAAAAAAATAATAAAAATATCCTTTTATTTACTTTCAACACATGCATAAATTTCAAATACAAACAAAAAAAAACAGCTGTCATTTCTGAGCTAATATTATACACTATGGACATGCGGTCTCCACAAATTTTTTTTTCCGTCAATTGCAACATTAGCGATTTGTTTGACAGAGAGTGTGCACGTTTGGAGAATATCGATGCAAATAGCTGGTTTAAATTTCATTTTAATTCTAACAACGTTATTCTAGATTCATTGGAAAATGGAACATTCAGGCCGATACACAGTTACAAAAATTCTTTTTCTTGTTTGATTTTAATTTTTGTTTTCCAATTACCGGTAAGCTCATGACTGGATGAAGAGATGGCGTTGTTCATTTTTGCTTCAAAAAATTACAATAACATGTTTACACAGACACACACACACAAACACATATATACGAAGAGTATTTTTATTTTCGAGCTATGTAGAACAAAAACAAAGCAACAACCATAATAACAACAATAGTGAACAACGTAGAAGCACGAAAAAAATATGGCGAATTTTTTGTTGAAAACACTTTCGATTGAAAAACTATTATTTTAAAAAGTTTATTGTGATCGAATAACCATAAAACAAGAAATTTCTAACTGTTTTTAATCCAATATCGCTTATCATTTTTTGTATGAACTAAGCAATAATCGTGTACGACGACATAATTTTTTTTTTTTTTGCAAACGAAATCGTAATGAGCTTTCGCCTTTTGTGTCAAGAACAAGAGTGTGTATTTCTTCTATTGTGATTTTGAATAATTGTCATTAGCCATTTGGTTTGCCATTAGTAAATATCGGATGGCGATTTAATTTATCGATTTTTTTTTTAATTGTTTATTTCACTAGCAAAAATAGCTTAACAAAAAATTTAAATTATATCAAATATAACGAACAAAGTGAGAAAGTTGTTTATTGAATCCAAAAAAAAAAATTGAATTTGGAGGACATTTCTTTGTTATAAGTGTAACCACAATCGCACTATCCGTCAATTAGTATAGGATATATCTTAAAAAGAGTGTAAAAATGTGTATGTGATTCTCAACAGAGGCAAAAAAAAAACATTTATCAAATCAATCTCGTTTATAAAAAAAAAAAAATTATTTATCGATAAGTCAATTGCTATTGCTTTGTCTGCTGTTGAGCTTAATCAGTTCCTTTTTTTGGAATTCATCATATTGAAATTTTGTTGCTGTAAATTTGGACATTTTTCATTTTGGTAAATACAGGACCACCACAAGAATGACAGAACATTGAAAGAAGATAACCAACAAAATAAAAAACTGAACAAGAATATTTAATGGTGTTAATGAGCTGATGCGTATATGCATGCAAATAGTGGACCAACGACAACGACTATTTACACACTTAGTCTCTGACAAAGCCAACACGCGTACATACAGTTTTGTACATGCGACAGGAACAGAGAGTCAAATAATAAGCAACATTTTTACAACAAAAATCGGGATTTTTCTTCAAAAGGAAAAAATCACATTTTATCAAAATTGAACAAAAAAAAAAAAAGGAAAAAATAGAGAAGAGAGGAATAAACCAAACTATTAATTTGCATCAAATTTAATTTGCAGTCAGTATTTTGGAATTTTCGATTATATATTTGTTGTTACTCTGATTCCTTTTGAATTTTATTTGATCGTATTCCATTCGTTTACAAATATCGAATGTGTATTGGTTTTGATATTTCTCGTGTGTGTGTGTGTTCGAATTGTTACTACTGAAACGTGCAAAGTGTGCTTAAAGTCAAAAAAAAAAAAAAAATAAAGAAACATCAAATCAACATCAAATCCATCTTTACACACAAAATATATACACCTCCGTTATTATTATTATAGCTGTTATCATTTTTTGAAATAATTGGTCGGTGACATTTTGGTGATAGAAGATGAGTTTGACTGGTGGGCCTCAACAAAATGATAGCGATTCGATGGGATTTTTTGTAAATTTTAACCAAGATTGCTCGTAAGTAAAATGTCACAATTATAAACTGTTTCACAATGTAAATAACAATTAAATTGACTAAAATGTATGAATAAGTGGATTAAGTAAACAAACCGACAAAATGAAAACAAACAAACGAAAAAAAAAGAAGAAGAAGAAGAAAAAACTATCGACGAAAATAAAATTACGCGCAGATTCGTTTTAATAGTGTATTTATGTAAATAGATCTGACAGTATATATTCTTGATATTTTTTCGATCAACTCAAACGTTGGATTTTTGATAATAAATCGGCTTTAAAAACATGTTTTGTTTAATGTTTCGAATTTCGAATGTGAATTTTGAATGAAATTTTCGCCCGGCTTACTCATTACATTGACAATTGATAAATATTGGAAATAATAAGTATTAAATAGATAAATTTGTATCTTATTTTCGATTCGTATGAATAGGTCATTGGCTGTGGGAAGTAAAAATGGATTTTCATTATTTTCATTGAATTCAATTGATTCGGCGTTAGAGGAAATTTATACGAGTTCTGGCGAAGAGATTAACATCGTTGAACGTTTGTTCAGTAGTTCTTTGGTGGCAGTTGTCTCATTAAATGCACCCCGTAAATTAAAGGCAAGTATTTTTTTTCTTTTCTCTTTTTTAAATTTGGCTAACAAATATATATATATTTCATTAAATTTCAGGTTTGCCATTTCAAAAAAGGAACAGAAATATGCAATTACTCGTATTCGAATACGATACTTGGTGTCAAATTGAATCGAGCTCGTTTAGTGGTGTGTTTAGAAGAAAGTTTATATATTCATAACATTCGTGATATGAAAGTGGTGCACACAATTCGTGATACGCCACCAAATCGTCGTGGTTTATGTGCATTGGCATCGGATTCAGATCATTGTTTTTTGGCATATCCAGGTAGTCCAACGGTTGGACAAGTGCAAATTTTTGATGCAGTTACACTACAAGCAAAAATTATGATACCGGCACATGATAATCCATTGGCGGCCATTGCATTCAGTACACCTGGCACTGAAATAGCTACTGCTAGCGAAAAAGGCACTGTGATTCGAGTATTTTGCGTTGAAGATGGTTCAAAATTGTTTGAATTTAGACGTGGTGTGAAACGTTGCGTTGCAATATCATCGTTGACATTTAGCACATGCTCCAGATATTTATGTTGTAGTTCAAATACAGAAACGGTTCATGTTTTTAAACTAGAGCGCGTTTCACCCGAGGCAAAAGAAAACAATCATAGAAATGAGGATTGGATGGGGTAAGTTTATTTATTCATTGTCTGCCCGATGTCCAATCAATGTCGAAAACGATTTTCCCATTATTATTAATTTTTTATTTTTTTTTTTCATTTTGTCATTTTGGCGCAGGTACTTAAGTAAAACAGTGTCCAGCTACTTTCCCACCCAAGTCACCGATGTTTTCACACAAGGCCGAGATTTTGCTACGGCGGTTTTACCGATTGCCGGCTATAGCCCAATCAGTGTAATAACAATGATACAACGTTCACTGAAGTAAGTCAATCAATTTCGCAACGGAATAATAAAAAAAAACGGATGAACTTTCATTCAATTATCAGATGTCAATAATAATTATGATAATAATAATAATAATAATAATAATAATAAATAATCGGTTAACCTAATAATTTCGTTCAGGCTTTTGGTAGCAACACAGAATGGTCTTCTCTACGTATATGATGTTTCTGAAATTGAGGGTGGCGATTGCAAATTAGTTGTAAAACATGATCTTCGTAATGTCGATACTCAGCCAATTAAAATTCAAGGTAATTCAAAAGGTAAATCATTCTGTGATTGGTTTTACTTTGTATGAATGGCAAAAAACAAAAAAAAAAATCTTCTCTATAACATATGACATGACACACATTTATCATTTGAATTTGAATCAAAAGCAAACGAACTGACCATCATCATTAGATTTAAGCGTGCAATTTAATTATTAAGTTCATTAATTTATTTATTTTCTTCATTCAAGAAGAAATCACTGAAACCCCGATCAAATTCTGGAAAGAAAAAAAAAGAGAAAAGGAAACGAAAGCTAAGAATAGGATTGG
This sequence comes from Mayetiola destructor, assembly GCA_000149185.1. NCBI lineage: Eukaryota > Metazoa > Arthropoda > Insecta > Diptera > Cecidomyiidae > Mayetiola > Mayetiola destructor. Next base: position 2,786,934 of record GL501523.1, on the reverse strand, counting down.
AAAAAGGTTAAATGCAAATTATGTTGTTCGCAGTATGTATGTATTGTGTGTGATGCTATATGCTATCATGCACACCGCATACAAATGAGTTCAAATCTGACAGGCACACAGCCGTTATTCTCTTATTTTACCTTTTCGCCATCTATTTTTAACTACTCTTTCAACTATTCTTGGCTTTCGTTTAATTTTTTTTTCTAGATTTTTTTCGGGTTTTTAGTAATGTTTTCCCAGTAGAGTCCATTTTATTCGTCATAAGAAAAATTTCGTCATATTATGCCGTATTATGACTAATGAAACGGACCTTATGATAAGTCCCCTTTGGTTTTCTCTTTTGTCATTTTATAAAATATTATTTATTTCAATCCAATGAGAGTATACAATTGACTTCATATTTTTTTTTTAAGTCCATAGAATTAACGTCAGCCCAACCTTAGCTATTGATGTGTGAAAACTGAACTAAATATTTAGGCTAATCAAATGTTTATATTGAAGATTAGCTATTATTAGTTTGCCAGTGGCCACCTTCTACGTGATTTTAATCTCGATAGACTGAATATATATATATATATATATATTTACATTGACGAACATTGTATACTCCCATTGTTTTAAATCCCCCATTTAAATCGAATTTATTAAAATTACTATATTTATTGTTCATTTCATACAAAAATTTTAGAGTATAAATTGCTCACAGCTCACTCTCATACCAATTATGTATGAATGTAATCTATATATTTATTTATAAATCTGAATGAAGCTATGGATTTTCTTCTTAACCACTACTATACTACGCTATCCACCAATTAAGTTCTCATAAAAAAAAAAATTTGTGTGATATATTTGCTTTGTTCTTGTTACTGTGCAAATAGATATGCAATCCAATGGTAGCCCATTGAACAACTCACCGTCAACAGCAGGTGGGAATCTTGGTCCTAGCTATGCATCAACTGTGAAAGCAGGAACATCAGATGATGATCAATGAAATGTGTGTAAGCAAATTATGATTGAAAAACAAAAAACAAAAAACAAAAACAAAAACAAAAACAAAAAATTGAACTAAATCAATAGTATTTAAGAAGAATTAACGGTTCATTCAATAATCATGAAATTTTCAAATTGAAAAAAAAGAGAAAAAAAAAATTACCAAAATAAATAATATCACTGGAACGGACAACGGACACATTGAATCGTGTGTGTGTCGCAATATTTTTAAGGTTAAAATTTGCTATCCAAGCAAGGAAAGTCAGATGCCAGTTGAGGGTATTGATTGTTTTACTATTTGCAGCCTATTAGGAGTTCATTTTCATTTTAGTTATTTGATTGTAGATTATTATTATCAACAAAAAAGAAGAAGAAAAAAAATATGCGAAAAAACTCCGAGAATTCATTCTATGTGCTGCTAGAATATTGATTCGATGATCGCCGAACAAATTCAATGAAAAATGTTCCGGTGAAAATCACAAATCGGTCGATAGAACAGGCCACATGGAAAAAAAAAATTCATTTTCAAAATGTTGTGAAATAAATTTGTACCCCATTTCAATTTGGTTGTTTTTTTTCTATTTTTTTTTTTTTGTTTGTTAATTAAGCCTCACAAAATGAACCGAATTTATAACAAAAAAAAATGACAAAACATTCGCATAGCGATTTAACACATCAGAATTTGCCCAACTTATGCATAAAAACAAAAAAAAGAAAAAGATTTTTATGCACATTGTAAGAACTCGCTTCTACACGATAAAGGAGTATGTATAACAAAATAGTGAACTGGAAGAAAATTATTGATATAATACACGAAAATAGTAACGACAACGACACCCAAAACCAGTACATGTTCGACATAATGGATGACAGCAAAGTAATGTAATGCACAAAAACCGTTGATTTAGTAAATATATTTCTTGTTTTTTTTTTTTTTTTAATTTCTCGAGTATTTTTATTGAGATTTTACTAATTTCATTGGTGAGTTATTAATTTAAATACATATTTATATCGTTCCGGAACGAATTCATTATTATTTTGACATCAATATTTTTTCGACATCTCACTCCATAAATCTTAACATAAACATTTTTAATGGTTGTTGTTGTGATTTTTGTTCATTTAATCTCCTGCAGACAGAGAGCATTTTAATTTTCAATTAATTTTATTTTAAATTATTATTTGGTTCTGATTATTGCGTCGGTATTCAATTAATATAAACATACAATTTCTCAATTCAAACATAATTAGCTACCAAAAATTTTGGATTTCATTTTTGATGTCACCATCGCGCAGAATCTGCTCACTTTTAATGAAAAAAAAAAACACATTCCAAACCAGTTGAAAACGCTCTGGCGCCCACTTACAAATCACAAATTCGTGTGAACCAACTTTAAACTACGAAACATCGAACGAATATTATTTGTTTATAAAATATCATATTTCTCAATTTCGGATTTTAATATATCATGAAATAATCAATGAGTTATTGACTTTTAAGTTATTTTATCGATTAAATGAATGAAAGTTTTTTTATCGAAAACATTATCGATAAAATGTTTTGCAATGAATTTGGTTTGGTAACTTGTTTCGATTTGCTAATGAAACGTTTCGCATCATCGTTTATATTTTGTAAAGAAATTGATCAAAGATTGCCTTCAAATTTGGCAAAATTATTATTTTGTTCGGATTTTTGGAAAAAATCATCGTCTTCGAATGGATCATCATTGTTGCGTGCAAATATATTTACCGATTCGGATTTTTTGATATTATCGTGCCGTGTTTTAATGGATGTCACATTTTTTAAATTGATTTTTTTCGGTAATTCTTCAACCCATTGATCTTCGTTTTCAAAGGAAAATTCGGCCTTTGAAAAATCATCATCTTCAAATAAATCAAATTTCGATACAGTGATTTTATCATCGAATCGTATTTTTTGTTGAGGTGGGGTCGATGTTAAATCCGAACTGCCTGCAGTCGATTGAATTGAAGGTTGTGCCTGTGGTAATCGTGGTAATTGTGGTGGTTTTTCAATGGAAAAATCTGTAGAAAATCGTAAGTTCTTTTCCGGTGCCGCATTAAAATCACTTTCAAATCCTTGATCATTTTGTTCAAAATCAAATTTGCTGGTTCCGACATTTGGATGTGGTGTGTCTTCGTATGATTCATAATTGAAATCACGTTCACGTCGTGACGATGATCGGCTACTGCTTTTTGGTGTCTGATCAAATGAATCAAGTTTTGCATAACGATCTTTTTCACTTTGATAATACACATCCCGATTGCTTCGGCTGATGCGATGCATAGTTTCAATATTGCGATTGTGTTCAAATTTACGACGTTCGGAAAATGTGCCAGTATTTCGATCTTTTTTCCGTGTATTATATTGCTCTTCTTCTTCTTCATCATAATCGGGACCTTCGAATTCATAGTCATCGCCACGTGTTGGACTTGAATATCGCATCGATGAATAGTTACTTCGTAGATCAGCTTCTCTGTCGTGGCTACGAGGCTTACGGTAAAATCTGAAACGAGCAAACAAATCATAATAATATGCGTCAATAAAATCTGATGGGCAATGGGAGGGGTAAATTTTACCTTCGATCTTTTTCACCATCTGAACCAGAGAATGCCTGATTCAGGCGACGATTTTCAGCCAATTTTCTTTCAGATTCTGAGGCGCTAGCAGGTCGCTTCCAAGCTCTCTCTCTCTGGGTTGCGGCTGACATGATATCTGAAATTCGTTTGAGTTATTCAATCACGTAATAATTGATTTAAAATTAGAAAAAAAAAACACCCACCTTCACCATCCCATGGCGATGATCCACTACTTTTTCTTGGTCTTCTTTGTAAACTTCGTGTTTCAGTTTGACTACGGTGCACATTTGCATCCTCTTCGGAATCTTGTTCGTATTCATCTTCATTTGATCTTTGAATTTTGTTGGATTTTCTTAATGAGCGCTTTCGATCAGCGGATGAATATCTTTCTCGATAATCAAGATTATTGTATACATCTCCACCACTGCCAAATGATTTTCTACGTCTGCCATTGCTGTCAAATGATTCAGTTGATTCTCGGTCAAAGCTTCGTTTGTCACGTTCATAGAAATAATCTTTGGACATTTTTCCGGAACGCATTCCATAGCTATCATATATTCCATCGGCATATTCTTTACGACGACGATCGTATTCATCGTAATCATCTCCATATGGCCGACCATAATCACGATTATATTTCCCACGTTTATCATAATCTCGCCCTTTGTAAAGATGACGATCTGATGAATAGGGCAATGATTTTAAATCTCCTCTTTTTTCATATGGAGGTCCAAATGTACTACGTTCATAGCATCTCTCAAATGTTCTTCCTTGATCACAATTTTCATCATCTTCAGGTGGTGACCATGTTCGATGATTGTTTGGATGATACCAGTTTTGGGAATCGGAATCAAAATTCTCACGGCTGCTGAAATTCTGCAATAGAAATAGTATCTCAGAAAATGAGCAATTCATTGCCCAATTGTAGTGGATGGGACCGAGGATAACGAACGAAAACTTTAACATTTCACAAGATGATATCAAAAACAAAAAGCTCTCATCTCGCGTACTGATTGGGAAATAAACATTGATATGGGCCCTATTTGGCCCGTTTCAGGCTGCGTCTAGTCTTACTCTGAGTTGAACTTATTGTATAATTTAATGACTTACATCAACCAAACATGATTATGCAAACATACCTTTGGCGTTTTGGTCATGGGTCGTCGCTCACGTCGCCTGGCCATTTCTCCATCATATTCGTATTCATCATCACAAGAATTCATACGACGAGCGTGTCGCATATAAAATCCATGTCTATCTGGATGTGAAGAAACTCCGCGACGTCTATAATCTGGAGCATCATCATCCCATGGACTTAAATCTCTGGACGATGAAGATGTGTGACCTTTAGGCCATTTTTTACTGTCCACTTTCCAATCGGCCTTGTCATCAGATGAATACGGTGACTCTCCAACTATTTTTGATGTTTCTTCTGCACAAAAGGAAAAGAAAAACACACACACAAAATAATGAAAAAAAAGGAACCAAAGATAGAATAATTTATTCCAGTACCTCTCGGAGACTTTCCAGAAGAATCAGCTTTTGGTTTAACTTTATCTGCATCAAACACGGCCCAAGACTCTTCTTGAGCTTGTGTCCGATTTTCTATAAGCAAAATATTCATTCGAATGAGATCAAATTAAAATGAATCAATCAATCGATTTCAGATCTTACCGCTAATTGTGCTCAGATCTGGCTTTGATTCAGATCCACTTTTCTGCAATGGACTGGTTGGTGTTATGGAAGTTTGTGTTGATAATTTGTTATCAATCAATAGTTGGATTGGAGATTTCGACATTGACTCAGATAGAATAGGCTTCGGGAAGCTCTGAATTGGAATCGGAGATGTGGACATATCAACTGAATTTAGTGTTGCCTTTTGTGTGGCTACCTCTTGATTCGGCACTTCATCAATTCCTTTGATGGGCGATGATTTTTTATATTGTAATTGAAGCGGTGATGTTGATGCATATTGTGATTTTGATGCTGGTGATTTTGACAAAGGCGACAAATGATCACGACTATCCAATGAAAGATTTGATATGGCACGATTCATGTATTCATCAATTTCCAGATCATCTTTATTGCTTAATATTGGTTGACTGATTGTTGGTGTTGTTATTGTTTTTAATGGATCCGTGTCATCATGATCCTCAAGATTTATCGATATGTTAGCATCTGGTGAACTATGTTCACCATTTTCATACTCTTTTTCATTGTCCTCGATAAATGAATTGTCAACATTTTCTGTGATTTGATCGATCGCTTCTAATTGCGACAATTCATTGGCGCCTGATTTTTCGAACAAATCTTCAACAAGAATAATGTCACGCAATGCTGCATATCGATCTTTAGCCTGTG
>GL501523.1:2757019-2768389 GCA_000149185.1 Mayetiola destructor | reverse complement strand
GGGGGGGGGGGGGGGGAAACTGTATTATAATGATTTCAAGTAGCTATTTGATGCCTGCTTCATATTAACAGTGAAATCTCTGTAAAAGAACCACTCTTTGAAAGGATCACTTGGCCCGCAACCAATGTGATCGGTTTAGTGAGTTTTCCTATTACAAATATGTTTTTTTTTTTCATTTTCATTTTCATTTTCATTTTCTCTCACTTAACTATATTATTCAATTTTTATTGCGCACATGGCCACAAAATGTACCAATATAATGCAAGCCGCAAGCCATGGGATAGCTTTACGTTCCAATGTTGTTGTTGTTTTTTTTTTCAACTGTAAAAAAATGAGAAAAAAGTTTTAGTCCACAATTCGATTGAAATTAACATTCATCAATTGATTCGTATCTTCATGATTTGATGAATGAAATTAAGGAAATGTTCAGTGATTTCATCTTTTGATGTTGAATATGTCATTGAACGACGTACAGCGATATATGCAAAAAAAAAAAGAAGAAGAAAACATCGGTGCATCGATTTTTTGTTTAATTATTATCTTTCGCGCATTGAATGTGGATGTTGATTTGAGTATTTGCTCTGCTATGTAGAATGAAAATGAATATAAAAAAAATTGAATTTCTGTTATTCATATTTTCTAATATTTTATAATATACATATTTATTGCATTTATAAAAATTATTGTTATATTCGTATTAACATTCAAATTCATGATCATTCATTTCATTCAAAATGGTATAAAATTATTCAGAAATGTGACAAGCTAATAACGTTTCACAATTCAAACAATATTTAATTCAATGAATTTTTTTTTGTTTTTTTTTTTTGATAAATCAATGTGTGTTCTGACCATTTTCGCCGATATTCCAATGCATAGAATAATAATTTCGATATTTTTCCCTATACATGATGTGCCGGGGTGTGTGTGTGCATTGTGCATGTTTATTTTAACTATTTTAATGGATTTTGTTGATTCCATTGATTCTGTTTCGAAAAATGAACAATAATTTCAAACAATTTGTTGGCGATGAAAATACTAAAAACATCTAGAAATCTAAGAAAAGAAAAAAGAAAACAAACCAAAACTGAATTTTGTAACTGGCATCAATTTCACAGTTAACACAAGCTCTGGGCGAACATCAAGCATAAACGATAAGGATTCATATTACTGTAAGTATTCTATAGAACGAAAAAAAAAGAAAAAAAAACCAACCAAAACTAAATAATTCAATCTCACACAACAAATAAACAAACAAACAAACAGACAGAGTAGATACGTATGCGTTGTTGTATTGAAATGAAATAAAAATGGAGCACGTGCATTCGGTATTCGTTATTCGTTATTCGTCTAAATGTGTCCCAGTGTCCCATATTGCACCAAAAGTAATGAATTTATTATTATATCGAATAATAAACAGAGTTCAGTGCGAACAACGTTCTCCGTTCCTTCAACGTACCAAATAATTAAACTACCACAAATTCTGAATTTCATTCATCAAAGAAAAAAATCACATAGAGAAATTTAATGTAATCAAATTGCTTAGTTATATTAGCAATATGCAATATGCAATATGCAGCTCAAAAGCATGCAGCTTTTATGATTTACATATTATGAAAATTAGCTCTGTTAATATGTATCATATATATCGTGTCAATATATTAGACTCACATCCGGTTTCATTATACATATTTTCGTTTCACTTATATCATTATTATCATACATTCAACATTCAATATTCAACATAAATGATTCGGACAAATGGAAAAAAAAACCAAAAATAAATCATTTTCATTCGATTTCATTCATACTATGAAATGTTCATTTTGTAAGCTTTGCGAAACGAATACGTTTTTGTGGGAATGCGTTGAATATAGCATTAGAGCTTTAATTGATTATTTATTGGCCCGCAACCAATGTGGGCCTTCTAATGAAACTATCCAATTGAATTTCGCAAATTCATTTGGCAACGATAAAAAATTAACAAAAAAAATATTCGTTTACAGGCGATCGAAGTCTGATGCAAGAAGTTGTATTCGATGCTAGAGTCACATCATGGTTCTCAAGAAACGATAGCTTCAATTCAAAAGATGGGTAAGTTTTACAAATATTAATATGAAATTTTCTCCACTTCCATAAAATTTGTTCGATTTATTGCTGTTTATTTGGTAGATGTAATAAATAATTCATACTTCATTTTCATTGAAAATTTTTAATAACACACAAAAATTACAAGGAGAACATAAAAAATCTCTTTGTGTAGTATTTTATTGTAGCAAAAAAAAAAAAAAATCTCACCAATTTTATTATTAATTTATAATTTAATCACAAAATCAAATCATGAATCAATGTATTTGCACAACCACACACATTTTCAATGGAATAGCCCTAGCCCAATAGCCGTTTTAATTGGCTTACTGCCAAGGTAATTAATTGCAGGATTTATGCAAAAATCAAACGAAACTGAATTAGTAGAAAATATTTGTTAAAAAAAAAAAAAAATCGCAATTCGTTCATATTTATCATCGCATATCATATATGTGATAGACAAATTTCGTTCATTTGTTAAGCCCACACAAGTGTGACACACAATTGATCGTTCAATCAATAAAATAGTATTTTATCTTTCAGAAATGAATTCGATCAACGGTTTGGTATCATAACAGCATTTTTGTCAACGCATAGTGGTTTAACGCGTTGGATGAACTTTCGAAAGACGAGTGACGTATCCGAATCGAGGCCAGAGTAGGGAATATATCTCTGTTTCATTTCTATACACAAATTTATTATATTATCCGTTGTTTTAATATACATTTCAGTGATCAGCCCGATATAAGCATTGTGCGATCCATCGATGAGGTTTGGTATAAACGAGCAGTTGAACAACATTATATAGAACCACAAAGCTTTGTATATTCGGTACCATTCAACGATGGTAGGTTATTACAAAAATTATGATATAGAACAGAAAGATTGATTTTCGAACCGTTAAATCGGACAAATCCGATAGGCAACAGAGATATCTGATATTTGAATGCCTTGAATTAATGACAACGTTTTGTTTTTTTTTTTTTGTTGTTCATTCCAGATGATACCAGATTCGATGCGAAAAATTTACGGGTAACCGCATCTCATGCAATTTTTCACACTGAGGATAAAATGACAGCTCCAGTTGCTGTTGTCGGCTATCAATTTCAACATTCAGCCTTGTTAGCTCTCTTCCAAAATATAACAAGCAACGTAAGTTTTTTTCTTTTTTTTGAAATTTATTGTTCCAAAATTGATTCATCACATTTTGTTGTTTGTTTTATTCACGCAACAGTGTCAGGAAAATTGTGTGAGGTCATGCTTTTCAAATGATCCAGATATGGAGTGTTTTGTATTAGACAATCATGGTTATATAATTGTGTCCAGAAATTTAATCGATACTGGAAAATTTCTCGGCGAAATAAATGGCAAATTAATGCAACAATTAGTATTTGAAAATATTTACGAAGAATTAAATATAACAGATTATCAAGCTGTTTGTGAAGATCCTTCCAATGAAGGGAGTCCAGCAAATATTTTACAAACGGTAAATAAACAATGGAAATAATTCAATGTTTAAAGAAAGAGAAAAATTAAAAAAAAAAATTTAATTTGTGCCATTTTTTCAGCCATTCATCTATGTTTTTAATTTGATCAAATGGACCTTTAAATTTATTGTTTGGACATTTGTACAAACATTTTTGCTTCCGGTTAAAGCAAATATGGAATACGAAAGTTGTGAGTATTCAAAAATTTTGGGCATATACAAATGCTGTTCTTTTGAATAGGAAAATTTCCAAAAAAAAAAAAAAACTTAATAAACATTTTGTTTCGTTATTCAGTTGATTATCCATCATCAACGACAATACCATACCAGAGCTCTGACAACAATCAAGACGACAAAATCAAAACAGTCAATAGGTCTGCCATTATAAATCGCACAAGGTTATTCTCTTGTGATAAAGTTAAGAAACTTTTCACATTAACATCATCAATAAAAAATCGATCAACAAATCGTGCCCTATCGTGTGACCGGTAAATATTTTTGTGCAAAAAAAAAAAAAACTTAATTGAAATGGTAAATAAATATTTTCGGGTTTTTTTTTTGTATTCTATTCAACAGACCGTTTGTTGTGATGCCGATACCAAATAGCAATTTAATTTTATTAGTTAAAGATTTAAATTGTCCACTCATTGATGATGGACATTATAAAATGTCTATCGAACCCCAAGAATATAAATATACACAAAATAACTCTGAAATTGCATTGACGTGTCATAAGGTATCCAATCCACTTTATCGTCGACGGCCAGCTAGTTGTATCAACCAGAATAAAAATGTATGTTATTTTGTATGTTGAATCGATCGTTTATCTAAATTATAATGTTTTCCATTACATTTTTCTCTTTTTTTTTTAGGAATCTGAGATCCAGCAATGTGGAAGCGGGAACAATATATCAATCAACACCATTTTTATAGCCCTAACAATGTTCATCGGTATAATTCTTTAACAAATCTATTTTGAATGGGCGTCATAACAATTTTGGTTCATTGTAAAATAGTGAACAGCGTTGTTTATTAATTTTCAGTTTTTGTAAAGTAAAATTCACGACTCTGCTGCTCCTCCTCCCTCTCCTCCTCCTCCTGCTCCTCCTCCTAAAAACATCATGATCATTTCGATTTTTTTTATTTATTTATTTATTTTTTTTTTTGAGATCAATAAGCTTTCATTTATCATAAAACTATTTAAAACACGAAAAACTTCGTTCAAATTTTTTTTTCCTTTTCTACTATTTTGATGTGAAAACAAAACCGAATTCGAGAGTACCGAATTCATGAATGCACGGTCAGATGTTGCGACTTTAATCATTTGTTATTATCAAAACCGTTGGAGCATATTGCATTTTCCATTTCGTTATGTATAATGTCACGATTCTCGATCAAAACCTGTGACATGAAGACACTGCGAGATGCTGCCTAACAAATAGGAAAATACGGTATACTTCGGCTGTTTCTATTTAATTCCAATTTTATTCTTATTCATCACTTTCGTGCTCTTACGGAAAGAAAACAAACTAAGAATAACTAACAATCACGTTTGGTATGAATGTACGAAACGACATTAAATCTGATAAATGAGGAGTGAAGAGATAAAAAATTAATTGAAAAAAAAAACTATACAAAATAAATTTGATTAAATCTAGTTGGGTGAATTAGGACTAATGACTAGAATCAACAGAAAACATCGCAACATTCTGACAAAAGAATACAAATTTTTAGCTAAATTTCAAATGAACTTTTTTTAAAAAAAAGAATAGCTTTCAATAAAAACGAAATTTGAAAAAAAAAAATGAACAAATTAGTTGATATCTACTTTTTCGTTTGTTCGTCCGATAAATCGATAAAAACGAAAAAAAAAAAATACCATCAAGATAGAATTTAGTCGTACCGAATTCACTGATATAAGCTGAATGTCGTAGCATAATTTCGTCATACCCAATTCGAACGAATTTCGAACCATCATATCAGTGACTGTGTCGACCTGAAATTTCGGAACAGACAAAAAATTATGAAAAAAAAAAATTATTATTTTTTTAAATTTTAGAAAGAAAAGAAAATCCAGGAATCCAATTTGCCAATCGACAATTTTTCGCGACAAACGTTTAGATCCGAAGTTTTAGCCCGATCTGACCACAAGAAATTGGTCAAAAGCTCGTTCAAATTGGGAACGAAATTATAGAGAACAAAAGTTTAGCGAATCTGGTGCAAAAAAAAAAACGTTATTATTAATGTAGTTTCAAGGAATCCGTTTATTTATTTCTTTTTCCAACATTGATAATCATTATTATTATTATCGGATTGTAATCGTTGCCGTGCAATTTAATTCCGAATGCAATATTTAATGACCAACATTTCTTGAAAAAGGAAAAATGCAGATAGACTCAACATTGAGTAAATTCTTATAAACATGCGCCATAAATCAAATAAAACAAATGTAAAATGTAAACATCCTCGATGGATGTAACAAATCATAAATAATAATACATTAATTTCATTTGAGAAATACAAGCAGGCAGGTTAGACAAAAAACAAATACTTATCATCATACGTACTCAACTTCAGTCTTTCTATCTTTAAATTCAAGGAAGCCGAATCATAAGTAATTTTTATTGTAAAAAAAGTAAAAAAAAAAAAAACAAACAATCGATACTAATATGTAAATTTTCGTCGACTATCATTCCCATTTAGCCGAATTCACCCGGAATCCGACACCAAACACAAGACAAAAAAATATTCCATTTTTATTTACGTGAAATGAATAAAAATCGTAATTTAATAGCATTGAATTGCTATCATTATTATTTAATAGAAATTATTTATGAAAAATGTTTTGTTTATGAAATTTTATTCAGATGTTTTCGTGTATTGATTTAAAAAAAAAAGATATTGAAGACGAATAATGCGAAACGATTAGCATTTCAAAGCTAACAGGTTAATATTTACAACAACAGAAAAAAAAAATTAAGAAAAAAAAAATATAAAATTACTGGTGGTCTTTCGTTTCAAAAATTCAGTAAGCTATTTAAAGATGAGAATGAAGATTAAATTGAAAAAGAATTTAAAGCAAAAAAGACACTGGACCATATTTACACATTTTATATTCATAGTCAAATATTTTTTAAAAACGGGTTTTAAGTTTATCACTCAGAATCGAATGAAATTGGAAATTTCAGATCGCACTCGAATTCGATTAGCAAAATTGAAAAAAAATAAATGCTTATCCCTCATTTCACTATCTGTACATCGCAGTATATTGCAGGTCGCTGATCAAATACATATTTCGTTTCATATTCAATTGAAATATTTCAGATTCATATTTTTGTTTGTTTGGTTCATAAACAAGCTTACCTATTTGGTCAAACGAAAACTAAAAAAAAAAAAAACGAAAGAAAAATATTTGCATGGATATATAAGATAACATTTATCATTGCGCACAATTATTTTTCCGTTTCCAAATTTATTGTTTCCATATGGATATTGAAATATCATTAAATGGTGATTAAATGTTTTTTTTATTCAGGCTTTTGTTTGGTGATAAGAATGGATTAATTGGCATTTCCATTAAATTTACCTAAATGTTACAATATTTCCTAGCAAAACATTAATTAAATACCAATATCCAAAGCGATCAGCCAATGAGAAACATGAACGCCTAATGAAATGAGTAAAAAAAAAAGAATGGCAGACAGAAAATATATGTAATATCAACTTTTCATACATTTTAAAAGTTGACACAACAAAGACTCAAAATACAAACACCCATAACCTACACACAGATCGAATCTAGGCCCCATTTAATGTTATCAAGTGCAAATTATATTTCCATTTTATATTATTTGAAATCTGAAAAATAGAATAAATTCAATATGAATCAAATAATTTTTTGTTTTAGTTTTTAGTTTCTTTCTTCCGGTTCAAAAAATTTTATGTATTATGGAAACCAAATGTGACTGCGTAGTAATGTATTTTTAAATTTTATCAGCTTTGATTTATTTTTTTATTTTCACATTGGAATTGTACATTGATAAAATAGTTTTAAAGCTGTTGTGCGGAATTATTCTAGTTGTTATCATGTTTATTTGACCAATGAGACTTCAGTTCTTGATCGTCACCGATGATCTGCATACAATTTTCGGCATTACAATATAGAGCCTTTAGCATAGGATGTGCTTCGTTCATATGACATCGTATGGATTCAATTGATGGATATGCTAACCGACATATATAACACTGAAATACTCCTATACCTGGCTGACGATCATCAAAATGTCGAAAAGCACAATGTTGCCGAAACGTTGCCTATTCCGAAAGTGAAATTTGTAAAATTTGTTAAAATCAATACTTTTGTACACGTTATACTTTTTAGTCTTACCAAATTTGTGAATGTTGCAACGCAAATATTACACAATAAATATGATTCATTGACATTTTCCGAATGACGATTCAATATGTGTTCAGATAATTTTTCCCTTGTCCAAAAAACAAAATGACAATGTTTACAATTGAATCCGATGGCTTTATTATTGCATGGATAGTAAGATGATTCAACGTGATCCTTTATATGGTTTCTTTTTAATATAGTGAAAAAATATATGACATACCAAACACTAAATAAACAAAAATTATATGTACATGTATATATTTTTTGAAAAAAATTACCTCGTTTTTTGTTTAAAATTTGATGCATATGCACAAAAAGAACAATTATAACGTTTTTCATTAATTGATATTTGTTTATGATGGACCATTTTGATGTGTTTCTGCAAATTTCGATTGACAGCAAATGTCTTTTTACAGGGGCCACAATCAAATGATGGTATTTTCAACAAAAAACCATGCTTTTTATGCAAATGTTGCGCAAATACATACTTTGACTGCGAACTAAATTTACATAAATCACAACAACGTTGCTCAAACAATCGAACAGATAATTCATCAGTATCTTCAGCCGAATCATAATCGCTCTCCGATGAATATAAATATTTAACCATTTTTGTATCAAAACTAATGCACTTCTGTTGACAATTGATCATTTCATTGCATCGATTTTGTTGTTGTTGTTTTTCGATGCTTTCTCTGTATTCTGTTTGTCGGTGTTTCGCAGCTGGCTCAATTTTCTTAATTGATTCCAATATCTGTTCATCGTTGACATTATGTGAAAATCGAAAATGTTCAACTAATGCCTCCAAATTATTTTCGATTGATTTGAAATCGAGTCCACACAAATTGCAATTGAACGGCGAATTTAATAACAATTTTTCAGATGATTCAGAAACATTTTCATGTTCACTATTCGCATTTTGGGTATGCTTATGATTGTTTATTTGCTCATTGGTCCAGCAAATATTGCAAGTGGCACAGTAATTAAGGCCAAGACAATAGACTTTATGAAATATCTTTGGGATGGAAAATGTGAACTTTGCTTTGCAGCCCGAACATTTTAATCCATTTTGACTTTCATTGTTGGTCTTCAGTAAATCCAAAGGGAAAATTGCCTGGCCATAACTATCAAACATAATCCGCATCAATGATTCAATCGAACATTTATGCAAAAATATGTAATGTGAAATGAATTTTTCGATTGACAGGTCTTTTTCGCAAAAATTACATGTAAACCGTATTTGATCACTATTTTCAAGTACACGTACAGCGGTTGTGGTCACATTTTTTGCTCGATGAGTATTGCGAAGATGTTCAAAAAGTGCGTCATTCGAGATAATGACTGTACACAAATTACATTTTCGTTTCGAATGCACTTGAATCATGTGTTCGATGATTGTTGTTTTGTCCGAAAAAATGATCGAACATTCTGTACACGTGTGATTATTATTATGATGGCACAAATTTTGTTTATGGTTCTTCAATTGATTTTCATTTCCGAATAATTTTAAACATTCAACACACAGATGTGAGTGATGCTCTAAAATGCAATGAATCGTCAATTGAATCGGTGACAAAAAATCATTATCACAAATTTTACATTCATATTGTTGATTCGATGCACTTATTTTCATTGTATTCAATCCATTTTCAAAGAAAATCAGTCCATTATATTTCTCTCCATTTTGCATTGTTCCCAAAATGCTGCAAAATCGAATTGATTTAATTGTCAAATATTTAATTATTTCGATATACAATGATCAAATTGCTGTACGACTTACCAAAGTTTTGTGTCATAAACACACATGGTCAATGTGATTTGACAGTAGCGGTAGCGACACAATCGAATTATACATCAACAACACCATCAGCCAATCGTGTACCGCAAATTTATCACGAACGGAAATCTATACGCCAAACAATCTATATAAAAATGATGAAAACCAAAATTTTATTCTCTTTTTTCAATCGATTTATTCATTTTCTTAGTTTAATAAAATAAAGTATTCACTGAATGCCATCAACCTCATCGAATCGCTTGTGTACTGTGCATGAAACAATTTAATTTTTATGTTTATTTTTTGGCGCGAACTGTGAATTAGCAATTCGTTATTGCTAAATGTTTATTAAATGTTGAATGTTATGGATGCATTTTTTGTTTTGTTTTGTTTTGTTTTTTTGTTGTTGTTGTTGCAATATTCAAATAATGACAGTTAGTTGTTTAGTAGCTTTTATCCTTCAATTTATTTGTGATTTTCTGCTTCTAAAATTAATCATAATATCGCGTTGATGAGTTTTCTGAAAATTAGTGGTGGTGGCCCATTTCATTTAGACAACATCTTTCAAATCGGCCGGAATTTCGGATTTTGGATGTTTATTTTCAAAGTGCTGTAAATATGTTTTCGGATCAGGCATTTGACTCTGTGAATTGAATTGAATTTTATAGTTGAATTTTTGTCGAATGCATGATTTGGATGCGTAATATAGAAATTACCTTACAAATGATGCAGCTAATACCTAATGCCTTTTGGGCGGCTTTTTTCTGATCATTTGCTGAATGACCCTGTTGTTTTTTAATTTTATTAGCTTTTTCCTGTGCCTTGGCTTGAGATTGTATTTTCTGGTGACCGCGTGCCATTTTGCTGTTCGAAAAAACAAAAAACAAAAATCTATTTTATTAACAATAATCGCACACAAACTATTCCTTTCACTATTTTTAAAACATACATTTATATTTGACCTGTCACTAGTAATTAATTCATTTCAAATCATAGGATAGGTACATTACAGTTACCATTTGATTTGATGAAATATTAAACAAAACAAACAATTTGTTAAGTGGATTGCACCAATTGCAGAGAAAAAGGAAAATGAATGTTTGAAAACAATGGATTTCTCTTATTTCACTGCGATCACGTCAACTTGATTTGTTGGCACACATTATGTCAATAGAACATGTTAAACATAACGATAAATATATGTCATGAGTAATGTTATGATACATAAAATGCACACAACATTAGCAGCATAATTTTGAACCATTCGATAAATTACTCACCTTTCAAAAGAGGAAATTTATAAAATGTATTCGAATAAATGAAAACAGGGACAACAATGTCGAATGTGGTCAGTTTGATTTTTCTTTGTATTGCTTAAAACGCAACTCAATGAGAGACACTCTTTTTTCGACTTTACAAAAAAGATTGAATGGAATTTCTATTGTAAAAAACTTTCGATACGAATAAATATTTGACAGCAGCTGTCAAATTAGAAGCGGTAAAATGTTACCGCTGTTATCGGTTTAAAAATATTTCATTTGAATTCGAATATTGATGAATATTCGAATACCGTATGTGAATGTATACGCTACGAAACGCCAATCTAATTTTTTTTTTTTTTTT
>GL501523.1:2733603-2756685 GCA_000149185.1 Mayetiola destructor | reverse complement strand
ATGATTGTCGATTCGGAACAACGGCAGTTATTTCTGCATTTATTATTGGAAGGGATATTCACGTGTATATTCGAATGGATAAAATAAAACGAGTAGAAATCTTTGATTTATTAGTTTTTTATGCTTTGTATAAAATTTTATTAACATGTCGATAAAATGTTCATCTTTCGTTTGGAAAACATATTGCATGAGCGTGCCCGCGGCTTCGAGAAACTCTAAAAACAATTTTTATTCTTAATGAGCAGAATTAGCCCATTCAGATTGGCATTTACCGGACGAATGACAAACTACTCTAAACAATTAATAATTCTTTACATTTTTTAGGTGACATTGATTTTTTAGGTGACATTGATTTGGGTAACTATCAAATAATAATGCTTTTATTATTCGTTGAATCGAAAAATGTTCCACTGTCATCGTTATTATAGTCACGGTTACGATATATATTTTTGGGCTTTATTATGGGATCTCTTTTGCGTTCAATAGCATTATTATCATTGGTTGATGAATTTGTTGATTTGTCATTCATTCGCTGTAAATTACATAAAATGCCACATTTTTTTCGTATTTCATTTTGAATTTTATACAATTCCAATTCATTGTCAATAATTTCTTTGGCATAAACATCAAGATTGTTTTGTATCTCATCAACGCTCAATTCTAAACGTAATTTTGTTATATATTTATTATTTTGATTGTGATATTGTTCGCATTTAATTGACAATTCTTTCATTGAATGTTCTTCTTGAGCGATAAGCTCATGTAATTCCTGTAACATTTGATCGATTCCATGATGAATTGTACGGTTGTTGTTGTTGCTTAAACCGGTTGTATCCGATTGATATGATTGTTCCATACAATGTTTGGGCACACGATGATTGAAATCATCACTTAAATATTTGATGAGACGTTTATTGAATCGCTTTCGTTGGCCATCGTCAAATTCATGCATTTTTGAAATCGGTTTTTGTTTTGATGTCATTTCAATGTGCTGCTGAACTTTTGTATCATCCATGCCATTTACGTTGTTGGCCTTTGCGGTTGCAATTTGTAATTTTTTATTTAGATAATATTGACGATATTCAACGTGAACTGCACTGTCATTTTGGCTATCATCGTCACCAGATTTATCATCAATCACTAGAAATAGTTCATCGTCCGGAAATGAGGTTGCAGTTGCTGCTGTTATTCGATTTCGTGTACATTTTACTGGTATAATTGGATTTGTTTTACTTTCGATGGGTTGATGATCCCATTTTGGAATAATTGTTTTTGGTGTTGTCGCATTGGGTAATGTTATTTGGCATTGATGTTTGGCAGCATCACATAAAAATGATTCCAATAAAAAGTTTTTTCGTGGATCAGATCGATTATTAGGATCCTTGCCCTCTGATCTGAAAATAATCCAAGCAACAAAAATTTAATTTAAAAAAAAAAATTTCTTTTCTTTTTTTTTTGTGAAAAACAATGACAGATAAATATTTATCGTTATAATAGAATCTTTATTTACTTTAGCATGTTCAGTTGAGCCTTTATACTTTCTCCTTGATCTATCAATCGTTTCAAAAGATGTGATACATGTATGGCTTTTCGTCGCCGAAGTTCTTCCAACTGAATTAGAAATAGAAAAATTTGAACAACAAATTTTAAGTCAGCTAGTAGCCAGCAGCATTACAATCACATATGTAAACCATTACCTCTTTATATCGTTTGTCATTCTGGTTGGTGTCTCGATTGTCGTTATTGTCAATATCAATTGTTTCGGTTTCAGCCCTATTTTTATTGATTTTCAGTTTGAATTTAACCTAAAATGTTAACAAGAAAAAAAGTTTAAATAGTAGAATACCCGTTACTGGTCGCACATTTTTCTTTTTTTCAAATTGTTGCAGTCATTCAGGCAACAATGGGATATAATTCATGATTATTGTTATATTATTTTTATTATTTTCATTATTTTTATTAGTGTGTATTCGTGTGCATATGATGGATTGTGGGTGGAGATATACACAAAGTCATTTGTATGTGAGTCAACTATTTCCCCCCCTCTCCCACCCTAATTTTTTCGACTTATCAGCATGTTGAATCAATAGGGCTATATATAATTTAATTTTTTCAACCCACCAGCCGCAATGAGTGCGAACGTGGCTAATTCATGTTTGTTGTGCTGAATTTGCGTGGCCATTGAATTTCATTACAGAAATTGTAAAAATAAAAAATTATATACGAAAAAGGGATATTTCGAATAAGCATTCAAATGTGATGCAAATATTCATTCATCTTTTTTTTTCGATTTCTTCGAAATGTTGTGAACTATAAACATCGAATATTAGTAACATAACTGACAATTTTTTTTGGTTATTAAATCGATCAACCATTCATATACTAACGAAGCACTTTGGTTGCTGACATATTTGTTCACAAATGAGAAATGAGTCCTTTTAAAGAAACTTTACTGTACTAATAAAGATGTCCTCATTCGTTTCGAGCATTTTCTTTGATTGAAAACGCTGAATTGTAAGGGACTAATTGAAAGTTGTTGGAATAAAATGGATGTGAGGAAAAAAGCATGGTCATCCAATGAAAAAATTCGATCGGTTAACGCAGAAGAAAAAATGGACGAAACATTTATCATTCATGCGCTAGCACCTCAATTCGAACAAATCGAATGTATGTTAATTTTTAGCCCTAAAAGTCATAGTCATAGGTTTGTATATGCCAAAATAAATTAACGACAATTTATTTCGATATTCATGGAACAAATCGACCGATTATAATAAATGGAAATGGAAATAAAAAGAAAGAAAGAAAGAAAGAAAGAAAGAAAATATTTTGTGTGTATAACAATCGAACAAAATATGAAACAAAAGCACATGAACATAAG
Source organism: Mayetiola destructor (assembly GCA_000149185.1). Lineage (NCBI taxonomy): Eukaryota > Metazoa > Arthropoda > Insecta > Diptera > Cecidomyiidae > Mayetiola > Mayetiola destructor. The sequence continues at coordinate 2,753,804 of GL501523.1, read as the reverse complement.
AAAATATGCACACACAAAAAAAAAAACAACATACCTCACGTCGAGCACTACCCCATGCCATCCAGATCGGCAATATTTTGGTATCGCCTGGCAGTGCTTGCTCAACGTCACGCCATTTTTCTGTAATCACATAATCACTCAACTCACGCGACGCTGCGACATCTGAAGAAAAAAAAAAGAGAAAAATTCAGGCAAAAATTCTATCAAAATGAAAATCAACAGCATGACGAGAAAGAAAAGAGAATATATTCCGCGGAAAAATAAATAACCAGATATACAATATAATGGTAAATTTTATGGCGTCGAATGAGCAAACTAAAAATATAGTTGCTCAGCCCAGAAGTTGATCTTTTTTGCCCGTTTTGCAGACACTAAAAAACTTGATGACGGTGCGATGTCATCTCGTCCATTTCGTAGTTCATTTTCGATTGAATTCCATTTTATATTTCATTTTTATTCAGAAATTTCTATAATATTGTAATTATGTAGTATACGGTATACGGTACACGGCATACGGCTCAAATGCACGCATAATTATATGCATAAAAATTAAAATACTTCTATAAAATTAGAACATGTATTTTAATATCCATTTTGCGATTTACGATTTATGTTATGTAAAAATTAAATAATATGTTTGCAATCTCATAATACACCTAGCACATACGATACACGGGCATGATTCCATTTAATGGAAATCATTTTTGAGATAATATGGTGTTGATAAAAATAGAAAAATAAAAAAATGGGAAAATATTAAGTACAGGGTTCATTGTAATATGTGTGAATGTGAAAAAAAAATACACATATTTGTATAAACCAAAAGAGTCGACCAAATCGACGACGCGCATATTATGAAGTTTTTTTTTTTCTATTGCCCGCCTAGATCTCATTGTAATAATAATTTTACTGAATGATGGTGTTTGGTGTTGAATAGTAAATTATAATTTCGACAATTAGATCGCATGACATTTTTTTTTTTTTTTCATAATTCTCATGTAATATTGTGGGAGATCGTGATATTTGAATTGAACTTCTTTGGCATGCAATCCTGAAATGTTTCATTCTGTTCAATGTATTCAAATCGGGAACCAAGCATTCGTTTTTGTTCGTTCGTTTTTTTTTCTTTTTTTTCTGTTTTAATAGCATAATTAGCTCATTTGCACAAGCCCTTGATGACTTGAATTATTCTTTGACTATAAATGCAAAGCGGAGAGCGGATGTATGTGCGTGTGTGTGTGTGTGTGTGTGTGTGTGTGTTGAGATATGTGTGTTCATGTCCTCTCGTTCAAAATATCACCATTAAGTGTATGTATAAATTGTGAAACAATTAAGCTTACCGGCTGAACTGCTATTCAATTCATCATCAATCAATGCTTGTATTAGATGTTTGCAGGTTGTGGTGTTTGTAATGCCCGATATGAATCTAGGTTCACCACATATCCAGATCGGAATTTCGTCGTCCACCTATGAAAAAAAAAAATGAAAACAGGGAGCCAAAGTATAAGGTTAACGAAATTTGAATAATAATGAGGAGGAAAAAAAGAAAATTTAATTATTCAAATAATTTTGCTTTCGTTATGCATGACATGCATGTAAGCATTAAGCTTTAAATTATTTTTTTTTTTTTTTTTCAATTTTTTAATTTTTGCTCACATTTTTGAGCACGGTTACGTGCAAGTAATGCAAATAATTTGATTATTGTTTGTGGGCTTTTTGCGAAAATTGAGAAACTTTTAAATTATTTTACTATTTATGGAGAGTTTATTTGTTTGTAGCAGTCAAATTTACCATCTCTTCCCCTTATTCTCAACCAAAATAAAATAACAATTTGATAAGAATAACTTTTTGTGAAAATAATAAGCAATTTACCTGACTGTCGGCCAATTTGGAAAATCTATTCATTGATTTAACCGATTCGATGATTTCATAAACATCAGAACTTTTCAAACTACTTATTTCTGCTACATCTTCTGTTATTGTTTTCGAATGTTTGATTGGACTCAGATCTAATGCATTGAAATCGATGTTCTCATGTAGAACAGTTGAGTTTTGTGGTGCCATTTATTATCAGCATACGTAGATATACACGCCTTTTGCATCAACTGAAATACCGGAACTGTGTAAAAAAAAAAATCATGGAATCAATATTCATGTATTTATTTTTGGTTTGAGTATTTTACATAATATTAGAAGAATCATAGATTGCATGGATTATTTTCCGCAATTCATTTCCGCAATTCATTTACGCATTTAGTGACATAGAAAATCTAACTGATAGAAGAATGCTCAATCAAAATAATTTCAAATCAATATTGAAGAATCCGAACGTAACCGTATTAAAATGTTTCATTGAATTATGATTCGAATGTCTGTCATAATTTTCGTTGCAAAAAATTATTATTATTAAGACTGGAATACATAAAATATTTACACGCTCGAAATTTGTTTTTCATTGATCATTGGCAAACTTCTAACAATTTATTCATATGAGTTCGTGCACATAGGCAAATTATGGTGACCACAAAAAATACAACACAATGTCCGAAAAGAATGAGTGAATAGTTGATTTTGGTTTTCAAATATATGAGAGTATGGTCTTGGTAAGTCCATTCAAGGAAATGAAGTGATTTCCAAATTGTGATAAGAATTTTTCGAGTCTACTCGAACGAATTTGATTGAGCTCAATGTGTGTTTCATATATGGAAAGCTTAAGTTGATGGTTTTTTTTTGTTTTTTTTTTGGGTTTTTAATGCAAAATGCACGTTTATTAGAATTTTAGTTTGAAAATGTTAGACATTCACCAAAACTGGTATACTATATTTGTATATTGGCTGCGTGTGTCCAAATTGCAAAAATGGCTTTTTTGTTGCTTTTGTCCACAGGCGTCAAGTTATATACAACATACAAATGGATTTGTTTGTTTGGAAAACATGAATAGATTTTTAAGCAATACAGCCATGTAATGCGTTGTCATGATTTGAGTTAGTAACCATTTTTATATAGTTGCCAATTTACCAGTTATCCGTTGCCATTCCGTTCAATCGTTTCTGTTCATTACGTGCAAAGAATGGATACAAGTTGATAAAGTTCCGTTTGCATAAAACATTGGTAATCATGTAAATTATCCGATTCGATTCAGATTCCGTTTTTGATTCTCGACCCAAAAATTTATTGAAAAATCCAAACCCATAATTTTTGTTCATACTGTCGATTACACTTGGAGTGTTGGCAACTGTGGCTACCATCGTATAAAATTGGCAATGAAGAAATTCAGAATTTCAACGTCGAATGCAATTCGATCAATATCATCAGGTCATGACAATCACCAAACGGATGTCGATTGCATCAATTTGGGGAAGAGAATTCAAATCTTTAGACGCTTTGCTTTATTTCCTAAGTCGAATGGAAAAGATCGAGTTTTTTTTTATAAACATTTCATAATCATTGTCACATCGAATCTAATCCAAAAGCATTTACGATGTTTATAGCAAAGTTGCCTCCGATACACGAATATAATTTTGTCTTTCAACAATGGTATACGCTTTGTGCTATGAACCCAACCCATTAACAATTAATTTTTTTTTCTCCCTCTCTCTCTCTCTCTCACTCTCTCTCTCTCTCTCTCTATCTCTCAGTCTTGTTTGCTCTGTTACTCTATATATCATTACCAATATTGTTGATGGCCTTTTTTTTCCCATTCTTTGTCGGTTTTTGTTCTATTATTTGCTATTCAATGTTCTGTACTTTAGTGTATTAGTAGGAAAATTGGATGGCTGAATTCAGATAACATCCTAATATAATATTTTGATGTCAATTTTTCGGCTATGCATGACATTTTCATTTACATATTTGGTAAATGTAGAAAAAATGGACAAACTCCAAAAAATATGACGAAAATGAAATCAACAACGTTTTATTGTGTTGTTCAGTTGCTACTAATTAATTTTCCGTTCACAGAATATTAACAATTCGTAAATTGTATCCCTTGGTATTTCAATCGTAGATCAAAAGCATTAACCAATCAATAACAGCACCACGTACAATCTTTCGCTGAACTAGGGATCCGTTTTCGGTGTGTTTTAAATATACGGATGTGATGCGATGCATGCGATCTATGAATCACTTGATCGGAATCACATTTGAGACTCATACATACAAATGTGCAATGATCATCTTCGCATTAGATGTAGGAGCTAAAAAAGAAGTTATGCCGCAGATGATGTGCTCCATTTGAATAATGTTAAGAAATGGGCAACTAATATCCTAATGTAGGATTTTTTGTTCAACGTGTTCGCTAGAAAATTAGCTTTTCATAGGTCTGATTAAAGCACATCAGAAGTGGACACACATAGGACAAACTTGCCTGCTTAACATATCAGAAAAAGCTTTAATACAAATTATTATTATGAATCGAGTCAAATGAAATGCGACAATGCTTTATAAATAATTGATTGCATGTCCATTGTCATTTTCTATCATTTCATTTTACGTGTGGTTAAATTTGTTGTTTGCGACATGCTTACTCTCTCTCTCTTTTTCTCTCCCTCTTTCTCCCTGCCACTCTCTTTCTTCGAATTCATTTGGTTCATAGTCATAAAGTCTATGAAATATTGAAATAAGGCCAAAAAAATCGATCGATTTGAAGATTTTTTTCAAACAATGAACCGGCTTTGATGGTGATTTGCTTGTAGTGTTGAATTGTGGCACAAAAAGATCCACAGAATATTCAAAATAACAACTGTGAATTCTCCCAGTGCCAAGATTCACCATAACAATTTTGATGAAATATCGCTTGTCCGGCTCATGTTTCAGTATTAACGGCAGCGTCATGCAGAGCTATGACTACTATTAATGTTGATATACTTCCAAGTATGTCCATGAAAAACGGAAGTTTACACGGCAAATGAAAACAAAATCTATCATAATGATCAATTTCGGAATATTTATTTTCTTTGTTTTTTTGGTATCAATATTTCGCTTGAATCAATTATTATTTTCAAATTGATAATTTCACTAAAACGATTTCTGAGCAAACAGCGATCATTGATCGACGGTAAATGGATATTTGATCGTTTTATCTAATACGAATTTATTCAAACGTTAAATAAAATACAAAAATAATAAAATTACTTACTTGTAAAACGAAAATACGAAATTGCTGAAGATCCCGTGATCATTGGCCAGGACTGTTTTCATATTTTATGAAAATACAAAATTGTATTCATACAATCGAAGATTCATTCAAATCACAAAACAATAAACAAAACAAAAAACGTTAAAAAATAAATATGGGATTCCTGTTTAAATAAACATTTTTTGTATGTTTGAAATAATTTTCAAGAATAAACTGAGTAATCAACCAATTTATTATTTGGAAGACTAACATTTTGGAGCAAAAAAAAAAAATTACAAAAATAAAAAAATCATCAAAAAAAACCAATTGAATAAAACTTAAATGGAAAATTGCTCGAAAAGGAATGAACTGATGACAAAAAAAAAAAAAATTAAAAAGAGATTGCACAGAACTAAGAAAGCTGAACTGCACTCGTTGACCAAGTTTTATCGAATAAACTTCCCATCACAATTGGAATCAAATGTTACGCAATTTAGGCTTCGAAGCCGCACACCGCACACAGTTCTAAACTAAACCATGTCTATGAAATGTTTACAGGATAATAATTCCCTAAAACTCGACTGTAAGTCTAACGAAGTGCAACGATCGAAATTTTCTTCTTTTTTTCCATTTCGTTTGTTTCTTTGTGCTTTTGACTATGTGTTGAAGTGAAAATTCAACCATAACGCTTTTCATAACAACGATAAGCTGCTAGCTGATATTTATCGTTTCCCTTTCGCTTCACATTCTTATTCAAATAAATCCTTTTTATTTTATCGTAATTTCATTTTGATATATAGGATATGTATGCATATATATGTATTTAAATGTACAATGTACAACAAACTATTATTGTGATTACTCGATATGCGTTCAACTATAATGTGTTTGTATTCGAATCGGGAACTTGAACGATGTTCAGGTTTGTTCATCCCATTTGTACAGTAATGAAAAACCTTAACGGTCAGGCGAGAAGGAAAATTCGTTTCATTTTTTTTTCATTTTTTTTCATTTATTTTTTTCTTTGCAGCGCAACTTAGTTTTATGTTAGAGAGGGGAAGAAAAACAACTGGTAACGAACGAAACAGAAAATAATAATAAAAAAAAAAACCAGCAATAGCAACCCACACGAATAATAAACCACCTTATGAGTAAAAAAAAAAACACGAAAAAACTAAACGGTAAAACACGAGCGCACACAATTAAAGATCGTATACCGAAAATCGTTTCTCATTCGAACGAACTAAAACTGACAAAAATTAATTTTGTTTGGTTGTTTAGTATCCAGAGTAACGTGACTTGTATCCTTGACAACAAGCGACCAACTAAAACTATTTTGATATAAAATATATTGGCTTCGAGAGAGAGAGTACAAAGTGGCAAACACAAACAGGGGCTAAGAATATCCGTTTTCTTTTGGATTACCATTCTCTTTACAGCCGCCATAGGTTTTTCTATATGTTTGAATGTATTTATAATTTGCCGCGATGTGTACGGTGTACACGATGTGTATGAGTGAGACTATTTGTTTCCTATTCGCTTTTTCAATGCAACGATGAAATTCACAGTTTATTATTTTATTTTATTTTTTTATTTCGTTCATTTTTGAGTCAAAATGAATTTCGATATTTTGTATTTGTCTGTATGTTTTACACACGATCTCTCACCTTTTTTTTTCAATTCGACTCTACTCTCCTGTTTTTTTTTTTTTTGTTTCATCCGAAAAATATGTACGAATTTTCAATAAAACGAACATACTGATGACTTCAGAAGATACAACGTAATTTTATTCTTTTTCTCGCACAACGCACTCACAGAAAGGCTCACTCGGTTCTCGGTTCCTCAAGCACACAACATATATGTATGTAACACGAAAATCGGATATCCAAACAAATGATCCGCGCTGAACACATTTCGTATGTTGATGTAGTATTTTGTTTATATTAGTTTGTCCAGTGCACGACATTGGCTTACATTAACTTCATAAAGGTGTGCAATGAAATGAAAAAAACATACGTTTTAACCACATACCATTAAGAGACCATTAAAAACTTAAACAACACGATATAACGCGTTGTATGAAATGGAAAAATACTAACAAAATACGTTAAAAGAAGATAAAATACGAATACAAATGAATGCATTGAACGACAAACGAACGAAAAATTGAATAAAAATTCATCAATTTGCGTACGATACGTATGCATATGTGAAAAATAACAAAAAAAAAAAGAAAAAAGAAAGTTTTACACACGATCTCTCACCTTTTTTTTTCAATTCGACTCTACTCTCCTGTTTTTTTTTTTTTTGTTCATCCGAAAAATATGTACGAATTTTCAATAAAACGAACATACTGATGACTTCAGAAGATACAACGTAATTTTATTCTTTTTCTCGCACAACGCACTCACAGAAAGGCTCACTCGGTTCTCGGTTCCTCAAGCACACAACATATATGTATGTAACACGAAAATCGGATATCCAAACAAATGATCCGCGCTGAACACATTTCGTATGTTGATGTAGTATTTTGTTTATATTAGTTTGTCCAGTGCACGACATTGGCTTACATTAACTTCATAAAGGTGTGCAATGAAATGAAAAAAACATACGTTTTAACCACATACCATTAAGAGACCATTAAAAACTTAAACAACACGATATAACGCGTTGTATGAAATGGAAAAATACTAACAAAATACGTTAAAAGAAGATAAAATACGAATACAAATGAATGCATTGAACGACAAACGAACGAAAAATTGAATAAAAATTCATCAATTTGCGTACGATACGTATGCATATGTGAAAAATAAACAAAAAAAAAAAAAGAAAAAGAAAGAAAAAAGAAAAGGAAGAAAGGTAAAGAATAAATAATAAAAAAATAAAACACCATTGTCTATGTTCGAGTCAATGTGGTGCCGAATGCAAAATGGGAACTGGAAACACACAATCAACATTCACTACTATTTTTCTTTCTTCCTTTTTCCATAGAAGATCAAAGCACAAATATAGCTATGACTTGTATGTGAGTTGATTCTTAGGTTGGCATAGCTTTGTTAATATTGTTGTTGTTGGAATTCTGTTTCGATCATAAAAAGTCTTTTTTTCATCAATTGTTTGCTATAATGCGAGCAAGTGTTCCTCTTCATAGTTTATGTTCATGGTCTGATGGAAATTGCGCGCGTAATTTATAATGAAATAATGACACGTTATGTGGTTTTACTTGAAAAAAAACGAAAAAAAAAATTTGACACAAAAATGAATTTGGAATAAAAAATTAAGCGTCCATATCCCGTTAAAGACTGAATTCAATTTCAAGTCAATATAGCAAAATATTCGAAAAGAATATTTGTGATGACTAACCAATTCATCATAAAACTCCATAGTCAAATTTCAACCGTCAAATCGACCAAAGGAAAAATAATAATTTGGTGATTTTTCTATTGATAACAAACAAAACACGAAAGCAAAACATTTGATTGCAAAGACAACATCAAATCAATTCAATTTCATATATTACCATTGAACGCTGACTATATGAAATATTGATTAGGTCCTTACTTATGCACCGACCAACTTCAATCTATATTTAACACACAGAGCATAGCTTTAATGGGGCTCACGATAATAGACTCGAAAGGTGTTGAACATAATATGCTAATTGGATCCAGTTGTGTTTCGATGATGGTGGTGAAACATTGACGACCGAATGTGTAAAAAAGCACATCATGCATGTATAATGCATATACTAATATACTATGCACTTTAGATATTTCGGCTCAGCGATCTTTTTCCCTACAGACTACAGACATTCAATACTTGAAGCATTTACAATTTTCATTTTTCAATTCTGATGATTTGATACTGTTCTTTTGGGCAGATCTCGAAAAGGAAAGCCATTCCTATGCCTTTTCTCTTTGAATACACACATTTTCTTTAATATTCGGAATGAATACTAAGAATATGTTATAAGCTAAATTTGAAAAGAAAAAAATAGAGAAAATGGGCGCTAATTATCATGATACATGATTCAATTGTTGTTGTTTTATTTACACTTGTTTCATACTGTATGGCCATTGTAATATTCTCCCCCTTTTTCAGGCTTCGAAAACAATTTATATTCGATTCGATTTGTTTGCTCATCAAATAATTTCTGTTTGGAATTGAATGATTTTTTTTTTGTCCTTATTTTGGTGTATTTTTTTTCTGTGTGTTGTCCTTTCATTCAGTTATTATTTGTGCGTTCGATGTATTCGATTTGATCGATTCAATTGTTATTTGCATGTATTTTTTTTTAATTATATTTGAATAAGCGTGTGGTGTCCTTTAATCTATTTCGACTGGTATAATCCATTTGAATACAAAAAAAAAAAAAAAAAAATAAATTTTCATGGGCTCCTTAATTGGATATTGGGCACATTTTCATATTAATGCTATGCATTCAATTTGACCAACGCATTCTGATACGTACGCGATAATAATAAATCAATGTGTAGACAATGAAAATATTCGATGATCTGAGCGACATAACAAAAAATCGGATAAATACGAATTTCATGGAATAACACTAATAAGTTTCCAAATATAGATATTCATAGTTGATTTAAAAAAAAATTCCACCCTCTCAAATGATATTTTGAATATACTTATGATTTTTTTGACACATTTGTTTTTGTGTGTCATAATTAATTTAATGTTTTTTATTTTTTATTTTTTTTTTTATTTCCCTTCATTCTGTTTTCATCAAAACAAAATCTTCACTGTAGAGTTATTATTGGTACCAATTCATCTATCTCAACCGAACCATTGATTAATTGAACGATGCATTTCTTCCGCCACGATTTAAGGCATTTGAACTGATCCCTTACTTGACGAACAAATAATAATAATAATAATATCATGTATTTTACCTTCATGGATAATTGAGATCAGTTGATAAAATGAAATTATATGAAAAAAAATAAACGCATGAAGCGCGTGCTGCTTTACCATATGGGCATTTTGAGTCTCTTTTTCATATTCATTTCTTTCGTTTTGTCAGCTGTTCATGGATTCTGTTGCAAGGTGGTTCAATTCATGTTCGGTTCGTTCTGAAATTGTGTTTTGTTGTGCTGCTGGTGTATGGAGTATTTTATGAAATAGCATAGAAAATAGACGATATTTAAGGAACAAAGAAATCGAAAAAAGAACAATCATCAGCCAAAATTCAATTGTAAAATTAAAACTTCATCTTGTTCCTAACAGAGAGACAAATTAAAAATAAAATTTCATTTGTGTGCGTTTTGGATTAATCATAAATAAGGACAGGTGCTTATTGATAATCGTATTGAAATATATTTATGATGGAAATTAAATTAAATTTCGTGAGGCCAAATGTAGACGGTGAACAAGAATTTCTTGGATGGATCCTATTAAAAAAAAGGTAAAAACTACAGAATGCATGAATCAATTTTATCTATCAAATCATGTTGCTCAGTAACTGAAATGGAATTGAACACATTCCAAAATTTCCGATTATGATCACGTAACGCCAAAAACAGTTAGTTTTCAAAATAAGAACACCATCCAAAGATATATTTTCATTCATCAAGGAGCAAGGAGCCAATGAGCCAATGAGAAAAACCATTGCCATGTTATAAATTCTCCAAAATGCCAACCTATGAATAAAACGGAAACCAAATGGACGCGACACAGAGTGTAACATTGATGCAATCATGTTAGCCGAAAACATGTGTAATGTGTGCAATGTGTGCAGTGTGTGCAGTGTACAATCACATGTGTTACACTTCGAAAAACAGACAAAGGACAACGGGGAATAAAAAAATTGATCGAAATTTAATTTTCAATGTGTTCCATCCATTGACCGAATTCATACATCGTACATATGCCGGTGCTCCTTGCTTCAACTTATGCTCATTTCGAATGTAGATATTGTGCATTGTTTGTGTTACGAATTTTTATTATTCATTTGGTTTTTGGCCAGCGAAATGAAATAAAAAAAAATGGAATGTAAAACCTGCGTTCATTGCATCATTTCAGTGAATTTTGACCACACTTTTTTTAAGAGTATATACCGAATCGAATAATTAAGGGCAATATCTGTTTATCTATGATCAAAGACCGGAAACAATTCGAAAATATTTTCAGAAAAAAATAAAAAATGAAAACATTTCAAGCAAAACCAGAAATTAGAAAGGTATGTAATGAACTCGATACAATTCACTTACACCTGTCGAATCCAACGGTTTTTCTTATTTTTCAACGGTTATCGCGTTGCTATTTCAATGGGGTGTACAAACAACACAACCAATTTTATTTTTTAATGCTTAGAAAATATTGACCTTATGAGAAATGTGGACAACGAATGAGTATTAGAGAGCCTTGAAATCGACCATCAATAAATGAATTCATATTCATACAAAACTGCAAAACGCATATTTCTGGCTAAGAATGACAATTGAAAATAAAGGTGGATATAAAGGCATACATGAATGCAGCACATTGTGTAGAATGGAACAGCAGTAAACGAAAAAGAAGAAAAATAATAATAAGATGTCTTCACGCGCCGTTGATTTCTTTTGTTTTTTTTCGCTCTTTGTTTCATTGTTGTTGAATTTCTGTGTTCCGTTCAACATCGAGCACAGTTTTCAGCATTTCTATATGTAATTTCCAATTCTTTCATCTTGCGCTCCTTATTGCTGAACATGTTCATTTATCCCGAATTCAAATGCGTTTACGTTTTATTCTAGTGCATTGTCAGCCGTGTTGATTGTATAATTTGCAAAAATTTGCTCAATTTCTATCGTATGTGTTTTGTATTTGAAAACAGCAGCAGCAGCATTTTTTTGTGATGCAATTGATTAGGGTACGACGAATTATTACTAAAGCAGCTGTCGCCACTTTGACTATTCATTTTATGTTCATTCTTCAATTTGATGGGAATTTTATGAACACTTGCATAAAATTAGATCGAAATAAATGTTAATGAATATTTTCATTTGTTTTGCATGCATATTCAATTCACTTGTTCTCATACCATTGAGAAACAATCAATTTGTTTCGTACACTGTGAACGAATTATTTTTCACAATCATTTTTTAACCGTTGCAGTGAATGGAGCGTTGCAAATTCAAATTATTTTTTATTTTTTTTTTTTTGTTTCATTTGCAATTTTGGATAAAGTGAAAATCGGTTCCGATGGTAAAATGATAATTGTATTATTATAGACTTTAACCACATCGATAAAGTTCCATAAAAATTGTCAAAGCTTCGGAACAAGTTGCCAAATAAATGTATAGATGGCACCAAATGAGTTCGTTTATTCAACATTGTTGGCAAGCATTCGTCCGTCCATCTGTCTGTATGATTTTTTTTTTTCTCAAAATCGAGCTCATTATTTTCAATTTGGGTCAAACATTATTCAGATTATCATTCGAGATTTTGAGATTAATAATAATCATCAGATATTGCTGCGATAAGGAAATTCAGAATTTTTTTCTTTTTCGTAATGGCAGAGACGTTTAACTGCAAGCGAATAATATGGTCGACCATTCTGTACCGTGTTGATCCAAAGTTCGAACATAAATAAACAGCAACTCGAGATAGCGCCGAACAAACCGAATTGTTATGACAACACGATGGTATTATTTCATGAAAGAGCAACGAATAGCGGCGGTTCAATATTCATAACAGCCATTATCGAGTGAAAGTAGACGTAAATCTTATCTGCAAAACCAAGACTGATCACTTATCGATTATCATCAGTTCATACACCTAGCGATACATAAACACCATACGCGCTTTCATTATCTTCAACTAAAAAGCGCTGTTTGCTAACTAAAGCCTATGAATAAAGAGAATAAAAAAAAAAAAAGAAATAAAAGAAAGTCAATAAAACGATATTTCGCGAGTTTTTTTTTTCAAGACATAGTGAGTGTGTCACGAGCATTGGCTTTCAACGCCGCTGTCAATTAAAATCAAATGTTAAAGACAGAGACGTAACAACGAAAACAACAATTGGTTTAGCATCTCATTTTGTTGTTGATTTTAGATTTCTAAATTAATTTCCAAACAACCAAATGAATGCTAGCTATTTGTAAGAAAAAAATAAATAAAACAACACACATTGTTAAGTGAGTCTGGCATGCAAAATAAACAACTTTTGATTTCTCGTTTCACTCATATCATCAAACAACATATCGTTTAAACGTCACAGGCAATGTATCATGTCCACAATATTAATACCCATGGTTGCATTAAAATGAAAATAATATTCACATAAGCAATGAACACTTTGATCAGTATTTGATTTTAGTAGTAAAATTTGAAAAACTGTGTACAGTGCACAATTTAGTTGTTGGTGCGGCATTTTAACGTTAAGAAAAAAGAAAACTGAAAAAAAAACCATTGGACGACAATAAACTAACGGAAACTGATTCAAAATTTGATATAATTTGTAATCGACGGCATACGATTCGCATGCACTGAGCGAATATCATCAGGTCAAATATTTTTGGCAAACAACAAAATCAATAATGGAAAAAAATGCTATGGCCGACAAACTGGTGCGACACAGTAACATTACAAAAACTCGATTCTCACCATTTTATAGACAAGTAAAGTTGCGTAAAAAACATTAAACACAATTGTTGTGCATTTGATCTTTTTAAAATTCAATCGTTAATCCGCTAGATGTTTGCTACATTGGGTTCATTCACAAGCACAATATGTATAGGAATGATGATTGGCTATTCAGCAGTGTTAATTCCTGAGCTTCAACAACCGAATAGTCGGTTCAACATTGATGCCAATCTTGCATCATGGATAGGTGACTTTTGAAAAATTTCATTCGAAAAAAATCTCTTTAATTTTTGTTTTTTGTTTTTTTTTCTTTCTGTAATTTTTTTTTTAAATGCAGCTTCCATTCCAATTCTGCCGATGGCATTCGGATCTCTTATTAGCGGCATTTTAATGGATCATTTTGGCCGAAAAATGTCTCATCTTATTCTAAATGTACCGTTCGTAATAAGCTGGTGTATAATATCGATGAGTGAAGAAATTATCATATTATTATTGGGACGATCTCTATCAGGATTTTGTGCGGGTATATTAAGTCCATTGGGTCCAACCTATTTGGCTGAAATTTCTAGTCCGGAATATCGTGGTGTATTTTTGGGTTCCATTACGTTTGCCATTGCTTTTGGTATATTTTTAACGCATTCATTAGCTATCTATGTGAAATGGTGTGTTAATGCCATCATTTGTGGCCTAATGCCACTTTTAAGCTATATACTAATAACATTTGCACCGGAAAGCCCGTCTTGGTTGTTGCAAAAGACGCGATTACAAGATGCCTATGAATCATTTATTTGGCTTCGCGGTTCCGAAGAAAATTCGATCAAAGAATTTGAATCGATGGTTGAGGCTCAACGGACGCCAAACAAGCAACAAACAAATGAATCCAATGAAAACGCATTACACAATTGTAATGCATCAAACAATGTGAATCGTTATCAAAATTTAATTGAAAAATTGCATAAATTGATAAGAGAAAAATCATTTAATCGACCATTAATAATATTGTCTGTATATTTTGCAACGCTTCAATTTTCCGGTAATACAGCCATCATTTTTTATACGGTGACAATATTCAAAAAATCAATCGATAACGATAAAATAAACGAATACACAGCCACATTAATAATCGATACATTACGATTAGTGACATCGTTGATTGCATGTGTTATTTTGAAAAATATTAACAGACGATTTTTAACAATATTCAGTGGCATATCAACGGCTTTATGTCTATTTGGCTTATCTATTTATTCATATGTAGCCACAATTAATACTTATTTAAAAGAAATGGCTGTCATACCGTTAATCCTTTTTGCCATTTATATTTTTGTTTTATCGATTGGCATTAGTCCGCTGTCCTGGTGTCTAACAAGTGAAATGTTTCCGCTTCGATATCGGGCAATTGGTGTGGCTTTTGTAACATTTTTTAATTTTTTATGCTTTTTTGGTGTTGTTAAGACAACTCCAATATTTTTTGCTACATATGGGCCAAGCAATACATTTTTCATTTATGCCATTTTTACAATGGCCGGCACAATTTTTTTGTGGATATTTTTACCGGAAACAAGAAACATTTCCCTACAAGATATCGAAAACCGTTACAATACAAATCTGAAGCGAAATATAAATCGTAATAAAATTCAACCATAGTCAAATGACCTGCGCTTGCTTATCACTTATCAATCTTTATTTTGTAAATTTAGTTATTAGAAATTAGGCCATCTATACTTTATATATGTATGTTGTCGGAAAATATCCGATGAGAATATACACGTGTGTGTGTGTGTGTCTGTGGTCTGTGTACCCGTTAAATCTTAAATTGTGACGCAT
The DNA here is from genome assembly GCA_000149185.1 of Mayetiola destructor. Classification (NCBI taxonomy): domain Eukaryota; kingdom Metazoa; phylum Arthropoda; class Insecta; order Diptera; family Cecidomyiidae; genus Mayetiola; species Mayetiola destructor. Next base: position 2,738,278 of record GL501523.1, on the reverse strand, counting down.
GTGACAGTTTGTTCTGTTTCCATTTTCATTTGATTTATATCATTGAATGTGTATTTGATTGGGCAATAAAAACGATTTTAAAATGCGAAGCAAATTTACAATTTTGCAATAAAAATGAATCAGCGGGATGTCGAGTGTCGAGTCACTGTCAACATAGTTGTTGTTTTTATTCTCATTTTCTTTTTTCTACTTTATTTTACAATTTTTCGAAAGGGGAAAAAAAATTTGTTCAATTGTAATGCAACTATGAAATGGTTTTTGCCATAACCACATAACGATACAAGATCAAATATAAGGAAATCGTATAAGCATTTTCGCGTATAGTACAATAAAATGTGAGCATTTGAAATGCGACAACTTTATGCTGCATATCCAAGAGTTCGATGAAAAATACATGAATAACCAAATGGATAGAATTTTGATCCATAATATCATAATATTTATGCAATAAATGTTATAAAAAATATACATGCCGATAGAGCCATTTGAACTCGAACACTTTGTTTTTTCATTCGTTTAACTTTCCTAAATTGTTGAGTAAATTTAATTCGAAATTTAAGACTATGCAAGTTCTTCGAATTACTTACCCGAAATTCCAATAAGATGCTGCATATGATAATAATATTTTTATTTTATTTTTTTTTTTCATTTTTACCGTAATTTTGGTGGAATAAAATTCGATCATACAATTTGATATCTATTTATTTAGTGATCAAAAACCAAAGGAAAAATTTAAATTGATTAACAGAATGAATTAAATTTGATTTCATTATTTGAATTTAAATTTACAATAAATAAAATTATTATTTATCTAATTTATGTATTATATGTAATGTATAACATGACTTCAATTAAGAATCATTCGTGATTGGCCGACTCCTAAAAAAATCAATAATAAAAAAAAAAAAAAATTGCGAATCGTTGTGAAAATTAAAGGGAAAAAAACTTTTTTTTTTTTAAATCGTTTTAGTTTCACATATGAAAAACAACATTCGTGCTACATTGTTTCACTTTTGTTGAGAGATAAATGAGTCTAATTATTTCAGGATCTTAAGAAAATTAATTCAGGATCTTAATTTCAATATATTTCGATTCTTTCATCTTTTGCAATAATAATGGATCTGAATGATACAAAGCTCTGACACCAATCAATTTAGCATTCTATTTAATTATATATATATATATAAATGAAACGTTAACAAAAAACAAAAATCTTAACAAATTTCTCTCATAAATTCGCTCTTACATACACATTTTTTCAGTGCATTTTCAATTTTTTTTTTTTTTTCCTATAGCATCGAATGATCAATACTTGTCCTCCAATACAATCGATAAATAACCTTGTAGCCGCGTTTAGAGTCATTGAAATTCCCATAATTTTTTAACATTCTCATTATTATAATTCAATTGGCTACGATATGGTTTCCATCAACGATAATAATAAGTAATTTTAGTTTTCAACAATCAGTTATGAAGCGAAATGTGCTCAAAATATTTCTATTGACACAAATTAAATATGAATTACCAAAGAATTTGTTTCCAACCAAAAAAATGTTGTTTTTCGCTTTTTATATTTATATATGAAATTTAATATGTGCATGTTGTCTGTTCGTTGCAGATATCTATAGATTTAATTCATCCAATTATATGGCCTAAAAATACACTATGAAAGATCGAATTATATGTGAGTGATTTACTTTCGAAATGATTACACTGATTATCCTAAATCGAAACCATTACGGAACCTAAAAATTAATGTTAAATTATTCTTTAGCCGAAATAGCAAAGAAGAAAATTGTTTAGAATTATTGTGAAAGCGCAGAGATTGTGGATTTTTTTTTTCGTTTTTTCGTTTTTTTTTGAAATTTATGGTTTTTTCATTCATGTTTTTTTTTTTATACGCCATTAATAAATTCAAATTTAACATCCTTCTCTTTCATTGAAGTGGAAAATTAAACAATAGCACATAGTACTAGTTAGACTGTTTCTAATATTTTTTTTTTTCGTGCTGACTTCATTATTAACCGTTTGCATTCAAGTAAATCAGAAAAGCTGGCTTCAAATATTGAATAGAAAAACCGGACCCTATTATTAACATGATCAAAAACAAATTGAATATTTCTCATTATCCATTATTCATTATTCATTATACTCCGATCGCCCATCGAGCTTATCAAAAAAAGTAAAAAGACAAAATACAGATATATGCAATTCAATGGTTTACATGGTGAATTCGATTTGTGAATTAAAACTATTCGTTTCGTGTTTATTATTTATTATGTGTGTGTGTTTTTTTTAGTGTGTATGAGTGTGTGACTTCGTTAACCTAAACTAATTAAATTCAAAATTGAATTTATACGAATGAAAAGCGCAACAGAATAATTATTGTGTTTTCATTCAAGTTTTTTCTATATCTCTTTTTTTTTTTAATCTTTGAATATGGATTTTCATAGCTTGTAATAATAAATAATCACAATCTTAGCTGAGCTTATGTTCCAAATCTTGTTCTCGTAATGGTTTAACTGAAATGGTTTCATTCCATCATTTTAAGTATGAAATAATTAAAAATGGATGTCATTCGTTTATAAAACGGCAATTGGAGTGAAATCTTTGATTAACCTTTATATGATATTATTTTTTGCGTTTATGGGTTTTGTATGTGTGCCTGTATATATGTGTGTGTGTGTGTGTGTATTTATGTGTGGGTGTGTGAAGAAATTGTATTAGCGCCTGGTTGTCATCTATCAACAAACGCCTTAACTAAATAATAATAATAATAATTTAAAAACATTAATTTGTCTTTTTTGTCTTAATCAATCATTTTCTGTGCACGCTAAATTCTATGTCATTTTATGTATGTGTAATTTGTATGTACCGAATGACGTAGGAAATATTCAACTTTATTTTTTTTTTTATATCAATAAATCTTTATCCAACATTATTCAATAAGTTATTCGGGGCTTATGCTTCTAATTCCTTGAAATTTCTCTTCTCGGAGATTTTCAATTTATTAAAAGTTGTTAATAAAAAGAAAAAGCGATAGTTTTATTACAGATATTGTAATAGGTACGGTTCCAATCTTCGCATCGCATTCTAAATTTCTAATTTTAACATTCGATATTATTTAAAATTTAATTTAGAATTGTAACAGTTTAAATACTTAAATACGTTAAGTTTTCGAGTAAGAATCATTTTTTGTAAGCTCTTTCAGTTACTGCCGGATGGTTCAGCAGCCTCATTTAAGCTGTTTGCGCTGTTAAAGTTACTCATTTGCGAATGTAAATATCCACAAATAAGTAGCTCAACTTTGCTGAACCGTCAGACAGTTGCTGAGATGTTTGTATGCATGTATTATGTATTTGTATGTAGTAAGTTGTAGACTACTAGCCCTTGTTATTTTCCCGTATGTGTACTAAAGTTTGAATTTTGATCTTTTGTTGCTGTAAAACTATCAAATGTTTGGAACAAAAAAAAATTAATGAATGAATGAATGAATAACTGAATATGACCATAGGCCATTGGTCATTGGTCATAGGGACTTAATTACAAGTTGCCATTAACTATGGGCAATGATCTTTTTAATCAGAACGCAGAGCAAAGTATCTGAAATGCTAAAACCGTTTTTTCGTAATTTTGTGGACAATGTTGAATTCTAATTTTCAATCGAAACACTGAAAAATATGTTCAAACAAATAATCATGCCGCAAAATTACGGAAAAAGTTTTCGCATTTTCAGCTACTCTGGCACAAATGCATTCAGGCACATAATAATATATCATTGATGAACGCCCTACACATTTAAGTGGTTACTTTCGCGCATTTGACAACATTATATTTATCCTGATGAATTTTCCACATTATGAATTATAAAGAACATTTAATTACAAAAAAAAAAAAAAATAATTTACTTATATGGAAATAGTCTATGAAACAGAATTCAATATACAGTATACAGTATCACGTATTAAATTCCTTGCTCGAGGTGATTAATGAATATTTTTCTATTTGATATTGCGTATTGCGAAAGCGTTCTTATATTCTAAATACATATATAATATACGGTGGATGATGCTAAAAGGAGGCTGCAATATTGAAATACATATACAAATGAATTTCATATGCATTTTTGCAAATATATAAATGTAGACGACGTACAGCTTGAGTAAATTGCATTTCCGAATTTCACATATTATTTTTCACCCAGAAACTGAAGGGAGAGATGAAGGAAAATTGCAATATGATATGTCAACGAAGGGCACAGAAGAATCACAAACGTCCTTAAGCATACATTTTTTTTGTTTTTTGTTTATCATTATGCTCGATTACCAATTACTTATTATTATGCTCAGTGACAATAATAAACCATGTAGACGGGATGGTGGCTGCAAAAAAAAAAGGGAGCTTTCTTCCTATTTAAAAGACGCTTTACGCTCTTTTTATAGAATCATTCATATTTTTACAAACTGATAAAATGACATTGAACATAAGCCCATGAAAAAAAAAAGCTAAAAACAAACATAAATAATGAAAATCATGTTTTTTTTGCATGTTTCCTATTGGTTCACCTAATTTACATTCCTCTTGTACTTTGTGTGTTTTTCTTCATTAATTATTTAATTTTTTCAACAAAAACCGCATTCTTGTTCAATGTCCACACACACACACACACACACAA
>GL501523.1:2681519-2713240 GCA_000149185.1 Mayetiola destructor | reverse complement strand
GAGAGAGAGAGAGAGCAGAAAAATGAGATAAAAATGAAAAAGAAGAAAATGAAGAATGAAATGAAGCTTGGAAAATCAGTATATTTTGTATTGAACAAAGTCAATGGCTTCAAACTTATACACAAAAAGTAAAAACAGTATAGTTTACAGAGTGCATATTCATTCTTAAGAAACATTGCACCAAAATATATACATATGTTTCCGATTTTGGAATTACAATAAATGTTTAATTTATGAAATATATTTGGAAGGATTTTTCCATTTTTGCTATGTAAAGTGAATTAAGTATATTTATTATTGTTTTGCCATTTGTCAGATATGTAGTTTGGATTCGAAAGAAGAAAAAAATTCTGAATGACTAAAAGAAAGAAAACAGATTGTTTATCAACTCACCAAACTTGATTCATCCGGAGACGCTAAACTAAGTAGAAGTACACTAACGTTTACAGTCAACGTGTCTGCAACGAAATATAAAAATCCTTTTTCTCAACCATTTGTTACAAAGTATAGTATTTAAATATATATATTAAAAATTAAAATTTAATTTATTAAAATAGAGTAAAAATTGTCAGGATGGTATTTAAATATAAGACAGAATTTACTTTTGTGGCTGGAACTTAAAATTTATGAGAGAAAATATTTTGAGGGAAATTTTTTATGATAACCGTTCTCAAGTTTGAAGCAAGCGATTTTCCTCTAATCTGCGCAGTAAGCAGAAACAAACGACGAAGATTGATGAATATTTGTCAATGGTTTTTATTCTCATCAAAAAATCAAAAAGACAACAGTGGCGAAGTTTAAAATGAACTCACAATGTGAAACATCTCCAAAAAGAGAACCATTGTTTATTTGTATGGTTTTTTTGCACTCGTTATGGGATGGTTCACACAATGACCTTGCTTCGAATACCGTTACCGATGATTTGTACAATAAAATGTTAATAAATAATGAATCAAATAAAAAAGAAATACTTCACTGAATGACGCACAAATGAAAGCTTCAGAATAACAAAAAAGAGATAATATGAAAAAATATTTATTTTCCCTGCCACATAATATAAAAACATCTTTGGTTATCTTTTATAGAAACCAAATTTCATATTGTGTTTAAAAATCCATTTTTAAAGTTGTCTTTTTGCAAAATCGTTTGATAATTTGTGGCTTTTTTTTTTGGAAGCATTCAAATGTGAAATAGCATTACGTTTCTCTTCAACTTTTGTGTTTTAGATTTTAGATTAACAAAATAGGCACAAATCTACTCATTCACAATTTGAACAAATAAAATGATAATAATCATTCTCTCAAATGGAAGTTATTGGTTGGTAGTTAAGTTCAAAAGTCTCAAAATATTTGGAATGGGATCAATGTGAAGTCTCTCTCTCTCTCTCTTTCACTCTCTTTCTCTCTGGGAGACTTTGTCCATATGTAGGAACGAGATAAAAGATTTGTTTTGTCAAAATTTCGATCGCAACGGAAAAGGAAAATTAGTGTGAGATCATAAATTTTTGCTATTAAATCAAAATGAATACTAGAACACAAAATCAATGGAAAACATTGTGAGAATTGCCTCTACATGACAGTAAAGTTTGAAGAAAAGAAAAACAGAAACAGCGACGTCGTCACACATGTTGCATGGTAGATAAGTAATATAAACAGTTATGAATACAAAAAGCGCAAATATTTATATGAAGCTTAGGTGGGAACACGCTTAATAATCAAAAATACCAACCGAAAATCATCACATTGACATAAATTTTTTGAAATGAAAAACAAAAATTAGTGTTGAGATTAGTAACAATAAAATACAAATGCGAAAAAAATAAATAAAAAGATTTATTTAGAATGATTTCAAAATGCTAAAATATAACATACATATTTAATTCTTATATTGAATAGCAAAGCTAACGAGATAGATATATGAAGTTATTGTTGATAGCTATATTTCACGCATTTATTGCACGCATTTTATTTTATTTCACGCATTTTATTGATAGTACAAAATATGCCATTCATTACAACGCATTCATTCGGAGCATTTTAAAAGCGCTTGATTTAAATTACTTTTTTGTAGTGCATTTTTAGTGCATTTTCCGTTCGTTTCAATTTCATTTTGTTCAGAGCGAGAAACCAATCCAAAAATGTGATTGAAACTAGCAAACGAAATCTTTACTGAATGAGAATTAATTCAATTAAAAATTCTTCATATTCGAGTCTTATGTCCGAAACTAGCCAATTGGCTAAATTGCAAATCACACGGCTAATTTTACGACTTGAACAATGTAAAATGCCTGCAGACATTAAGTAAGTCCATGGACTTAAGAGTACAGAAGACGCATTGAATTTGCAGAAAACAATTTGTTCCGAACTAAACGAACATAATGAATACGAGGGAAAAATGTTTGTGGAACTGAACGGCAGTAAATCGGTGAATGTGTCATTTTATAAGAATTTTCTTAGGACACGATTTTTTTTAATTTTTTTTTTTTTTTGGTTGGTGGTCTACTTAAGTAAAAAAACTCTTTCTTTTTTTTTGTTTTCATTTGTATTGGAATTTGATTTCAATAAAATTTCGACAAAAAAAACAAACAAATTAAAACGCACCACGATTTTGTGCGCGTCCAGGTAGCCAACCAGACACATTTTTAGCTTTTTCAGGCGTATCCATGCCACAGCAAAAATCCGCATCTGAAATAAAATTTGAAATTTGCACAAATAATACTCTGTTTTTGTGTAGTTGTTTAATTTATAATTGTTGTGGTGTATCTCTTTGGTTTTCACTGGTGGATCACAATTATTATTTGTTTAACGCATGACTTGAATTTGCATTTTGCATTGCTTTTCATGTGAAAAAGACAAATAATTTATCGTAATCATAACAAATGTGCAAAACAACAACTACAACAACAACAACAACAACAACAATTACAACAATAAAAAAATCCATAAATAACAATAATTATACATTAAATTGAAACAGTATTGCTATTTCATGATACGCTCAGTATAATTTCGAATCGAAATGTTCCGAAATTTTCATACATTTCAGGAGAGACAAAACAAATCTATTTTTTTTTCTAATGAATTGCTCAATTTCGATCAAATTTTGGTGGAAAATCGCAAATCGATTGAAAGCCAAATAATTCATTAGTATCATACGACACACTGCAAACGGAATAGATATTTGATATTTGATATTTCTATAGAAAGTAAAGCAATGTGCATTTTGTTTCGCTGGAATTTTAGTGCTCTTTTTATCAATCTCAAACAGATGGAAAATGACATAAAGATTGATAATTTTTTATTTTTTTTTTTTCAAATATTCACACATACAGTGTGCCAAAAATTGTCGAGATCACGTAACTTTCATACAGATTTTCTTCAAAAATATGAGTGTCGGTAAGCTTTTTTTTTTTGCGCACTGTACATTATACAATAATAGTGCAAGGCGTGACCTCTTTATACGTCTATGTATCATGATTCATGAATATTTTACATTACACGAAACTCAATGTGGAAGATTTACCCAATAACCCATTTCATTATTATTTAGCCCACAAATACTTACTTACAGTGCATCAGCAAGATAAGCGAATTATTTAAGCAGATTAGACATGTATTTGACAACGACTATATTACTTACTATTGCATAAAAGCACATAATTGATGCTTATTTTGAGCTCTGCATCCCAAAATATAAATTAAACACTCATAAATATTTGACTGACAGTCAGATGATTAAACATCATCTATTTTCCAAATCATAAATTTTACATTACGGAGAAACACGTATGAAGAAGAAAAATAGCAAAATTTTCTCACTTGAACATTTAAGCGTGCTTTGCAGGGATTGCATGGATTATTTTGGCAAGAAAAACATTCAAAAGTTAGAAAATTCTATAGATTACATCCATTTTTTTTGTCTATTTATTAATCTAAATTAGAAACGAATCGAAAATGAAATCTTGGGAAAATAGGCTCATGGCTCAGGCTGTATTCAACGTAAATCAAAAAAGGGCGAACGAATAGAAATGGCCAATGTTATGTAATAATTCGTATTGTTTCAAATCCCAAATGCATAGATTCTGACTTGTATTGACTCCTGACGAAGGAGGCTCATTCGTTTTTGTTTTGTTTTTGTTGTGTCTTTTGTCCGCTCTCGATCACAATGTTCTATTAGTTTTATTATGTTTATTGTACACAACGGACATTACATTGTGTGCAAATGATTCGTTCTCATTATTCCATTTGAATTTTATTTCATAAAATTTTTTTGCTTTCGGAAAAAATTCATTCAAATATGGTATTCACTCCATTTTAGCAGCATTAAATGCCAGTAACACGCAATTATATTGATTTTTCATGACTTATGCGTTTGTGGCAAAATATTACAATAAAAATAAAACAAAAGATACAACAATAACAACAAAACAATGAAATGTGAAACATTATACCAATGCTTACAATGCTTACAATGCTCATTGCTCATGCTCACTACCCATTTAAAATTAAAAAAAAAAAAAATATAATCGATATATGAATTTTAATAATCGTTCACGTTCATTTGACAATTCCAGTCTAAACTTGAAGACTTTTCCAATAAGCTTAAGCCATATAATGTACACTTTAAAATCTATTTACTTTTTTTACTATTATGCCTAATGTTAATGGAAACATTAAATTGGTTCAGAACACACAACACCAGTTACAGGTTTATGAAAAGAAAACAATCAATAAATTGTTATGTTTTTTTGTTTTGTTTTTTAATTTTTGTAATTGCATGAACTCAATTTATTTCTACCAAAAATTAAAAACACGTATAATAACACTGTGCATGTCGCTAAATCCAACAATTAGGGCATTTTTCAAGTTAAGCTCTTGTTTAAGTCTTATCCCGTCTCTGTATCAGATACGATACAAATGACACTTTTCAAAAATAATATTCTATACCAAAAGCAGTTTTCGGTGAGAAAAAATGCTGTTAAACTTCAAATTCTTCAAATAAAGTTGTTGATTTTGAATGAAACTGAGACTTTACCGTGTGTTTGGCAAAGAAGAAATGAGGTCTTAAGCGCTTATCGAAAAAAAGTATAATGAAAAAGATGAGGAAATGCCGGAAAATGTGACAAAGTTTTCTGATGTTTGAACGTCACTCAATTTTAATATCTACTATACATATATCGTAAATTGCACATCGTCTATCGATTGGACAGCCGACAAATGGACACGGGCACATTACGATTTGAACGGGAGCATAAATCGGATTTTTATCAATTAATCAATCATCAGCCCAACTCTACGATGATGATGGAAAACTTGTCGAACTTTTTTCAATGTCAAACAATATGCTACAAATATAACCGAATATGAATAAAAAAAAACATAACCGATTGATAACATATGTATGTAAATCGAATTACAAAAATATATATATTTATCAAAATTAAAGCTCAAAACACACACATTCACACACATCACAAATTCTACAGAAAATATATTCCCAAAAATTGATTTTCTAAGCTTACCGTCAACTGGAGGTAAAAGTCTTTTATCATAACGTGAATTTTTCAACAGATGATCTAAAATTTCCTTATCCGATTTTCCTTCAGCGAATCTGTTGAAAGTTATATAGAAGCAAAAAAGTTATTGTATTATGGAAAAATTGTTGGAAAATAAGGCAAAATACATAAACATTGGAAAATCAAATGACAAACGAATTCTGAAACTGAAGGAAAAATTGTAGCGAATAATAAATAAGCCGATGTTTTGTATAATTTCACTTATTTTGACGTAAGCAACTCTTATATTATTTATGAGACAAAACAATCGAAATGAACTTGAACGCAAAAGCTCCACACTCACACTCATAAAATTCATATAAATTGAAAACATTTGAAAAATGACAAAGTTATATTTAATATTTATGTTTTGTCAAAGAAATGAGCTCTTAGGCAGGGGGAATGAAGAGAAAAGAGAAATGAAAAAAAAAAACGAATTGGCGAAATGCAATAAAAACAATAACAACAAATAGCATGATTGAAATTACTGAATGCAAAGAAAATGTTTTTATACGTTTGGTTTTTTTTTGCATACATGACCTCCACAAATGTACATACTTTCGTATTACCATTCAAAATCACGTATAAAACACTGAAATTTATTCAAGTCCTCATGATAAATGATGACGATATACTATAGTATACTATATACGATAGTTTGTATTGAACAAGGTTAGGCCATACATTTGGCCAAGCATTTGGCATACAATTTCATCGCGAAAAGGCATATGAGCTATTTGTTGTTCTCACACACACACACACACACACACACACATAAAATGTGATGCAACCAATGTTATTGTTGAAACAAACAATTTTCTATCGAATATCGCATGTGTAATTATGCGCGAGTGCGTATTCATTGCACTTTGCTGCTGCAATCAGAATTCAGATTATTTACTGAAAAAAAAGAAATATCACCATTATTCACATTGAGGATTGTTGCTTTTTAAAAAGACAACAACCAGATTTAATAATGATCAATTTTGCCTTCATTTTTCACTGTTCACACGAAATGCACATTGAAAATTGGAAATTGTGACATTCAATTGCAATGTTTCCCATAAAGTTTTGGATTTTTTTTCAGTTGTTTTGCTTAATTTATGGGATATTTTTCTAAATTAATAAGAAACGAAGTGGAGCCAGCGTGGAATTGAAAATATGATGTGTACACATTACACTTGGACGTTATTCCATTTGTTTTTTTTTTTTTTGTCAGTACCCAAAGCTTTGAATACACACAAGCAGACAAGTGTGTCTGTGACATTTCATTTTTCGCTGTCTGATTTAGTTTTATGTTTTTTATACACAAAATTGATACGACAAACAGACGGACGTGAGCGATTAAATTAGAATGTCACTGTATACACACACTCAAATAGAATTGACATCGATGCATTTTGAACATCGTAAATTGTACATCGTGTACATGCATATACAACATACATCAGCGAATTGTATACGACATTTAATATAAATATAGGATATTATTAGGTACTTTTCTTTTTCACATTTTTATTATTAATGCATTCAATTTTGAAATTGTAAAGAAATCGTGTTTTCTTTTTATGAAAGAAATTATTTTCAAGGATTGGATCTAACTAACTAAGAAGAAAAAGAAGACGCAAAGGAAAAAAAATTCGTTGCGCTTGAAAAATTTAATTTTATTTAGGTCTAGGTGGATTTTAGCGCATTGAAATAGTCATGCTATTTCACTGTTTTTAAACTTATAGTTTTTGGGTTTTTATTTTCCTTTCAAGGAATCGAACATGGCCGAGAACATGGAAAATATGGAAATGTATGTGGAAAAAAAACAGAATTGAGAAAAGTTCAATATTAAAGTTAAGAATTGGGTTTGATAAGCGAGAAAAATGGGCCTCTTTTATCGACATACAATGGCCATTGATTGTTATTAATAATTCTATTTTCACAATCGCAATAATAACCAATAAATTCATATAATTGTTGAAAGCATTATGACGAATAAAACGGTACTGTTAAAAATAGGCCAAACAAACACGGTAACAAATAATATATCTATTTTTGCTTTCTTTTTCACACGAACGCTATTGATAAATACGGTAATTTTGAAAAATATATTGTCTGCCGCGATGATATTAGCTCCGTGGCTCCGTTACGAATAAAATTCAAAAATCAATGTCGATTTATTAATGAATGGTTTTTCATGAAATTGGGTTACATATGAGATCGATGAGTGACGTGGCAAAATATTTCATAAATAATTTTTCCGAAATTAAAAGAACGAAACGTTAAAAACGAAAAATTTTGGATGCAAAAAATTCTGCAGATGCATTTTGGATTGTTTAATTCAGACTTGGTAACCAATTTGCTGAATTTACATACTTATTCACAAGCTGTATGGTGTAAAAATAAAAAAAAAACGTAAATATTTCTGGGATTCAAATTTTTTGCTCGATTCAGGAATCGAATTATTGAATTTTCAAATCAATTATATATATTATAAATCACAATGAAGCAAATTGAAATTGGCATGATGTGATTAAATCCATATATAATATAGAGCACATAACATAGATTTAATAAAAAAACTTACATAGGATGAAATGAATCGATTGATGCTGCTGTTGCTGGTATCGCTAAATAGCATAACGCAATTAAAAAACCGGATGCCGCGTAAAAACATATTGATTGTCGTATAAAACATTGACTATTTTTAACTATTTTTTTCCGATCGGTATGACCTTTATTGTTACGTTGATGACTAGCGTGACTGATGTCCGAATTTGTTTTGATTTCGGTGCATGTGTCGTCATCTGTAGCATTTATTTTATTGTATTTATTATAATTATTATTATTATTATTATTATTTAAGTTATTTTCATATTGAATTTGATCATTTTTATTACTTTTTTTACGTGTATCACTTTTATGGTTTTTACTGTTTATGCTGTGCTTATCGATTTTATTTTTTTCATTTTTTGAATGGAACTTTTTACATTTTTTGTTAACATTTATATTGGTGGGAGATGTGGTATTATATTTGACATATGTTGATGATGATAGCGTTCTACCACAATCATTACCAATAAAATTTTCTCGTTTAAAATTAATCAATTGTACAAATTGTGTAACGGTTTTGTTGCCAGCAAATCCAAATGACGTGGCAAATGTAACGCGTGTTTCCTTCATACTATTGCTCTATCCAATTAATCGATACACTTTGAAACAGAAATGATGAAAAGCTCGTTTATTGTTGCCAAATGTTACTAATATATTGATTAGTTTAGTATTGATTGTTTCAACGACGGCAAAAAAAAGAAAATATGTACAAGTTAAATTGAACGAAATTTGACGAAACAGGACCTTCTTAAAATAAAAAACCAAAACAAAAATCTATTTGATTATGTTGTTCAACAAATACTAGTTGAAAGCTAGACGCACAAACACACCAACGCTCTCTTCAAATATTTAATCGAGCAAACAAATCAACGTTCAACGTTCAACATTCCAAACATTGAAACGATTAGTTCAGTTTATATTTCGTTTTGTTTGAAAATTTCGAATTTGTTCCTTCGCTGTTAATTGGTGGTGTATACGTTGATATCACACAGCTGGTCTATCGATCAATTTCCATATTATTATATTTTTTTTCCGTACACATAAGCATATAGCGTCGAAGACATTTTTTTTAACTTTTTATTTTATCATTTGTTGATTGAATTGGATTTTAAATTCATTCGGTGAATTTATCGATTTGCGTGATTAACTGATCTAGTTTATGGTGTTTGATTTTGTGGCGGCCCCAGTTGTATGGAAACCCCATATTATGACATCTGCAAATGATGGGAAAAAAATATTCAAAAATTGATGATGTAATTTATTTATATCACACACAGACAAATAAACAGCAAAGAAACATCGCAGAATATTGCTCGGTACACTAAACGGATAAACTGATATAAAAATCCTTTGATTTTATTTCCACTTTCAATCCCTATGTTCAATAATAATAACACTCGAATTTCCGTTCGGTTTCAAAACAGTGAACAAGCGCTTGGAAAATGAACAATTTTATTACCCTTTTGTCAGCAAAGAAAATTTTCTTTTTTTTTTGGTGTTTTTGCTTCAAACTGAATTTTGAATGAAAATTTTTGTATTCACTGGAATTTATTCAATCAACTAGATCGTCTCATTTCGTAGTTTATTTTCGGTATGTTATTTTTGTGTCGCCGATTTTTTTTTTTCATTTTTTTTTTTTGTTATGCTCCTCGCAACACAGACACTTCTGTTCTGTTTGATTCACTTTTATTCACTTATATATTAAGAGATTTTTGACTTTTCGTACACGTATACCAAACTTTTAAAATTGCAATGCACGGAATTGCATTTATCGACACACCATCAAAATTCTTCGGAATAATGTTTTCATTATTCTATTTTTTCCTATCGCAAACGACTCCATCGTACAATGTTATCGGTTTACGAGAGCATTTTATTGCATCTTTTTTTTCTGTTTTGCATTCCTTATAACTGTTACTGTTCACAAATTTAATTTGAAAAACCAAAATCTGTTTAATTTGTTTTTGATTTGATAGGTAGCTATGCCTCTATCATTTTCAATCTATTGTTCTGTTCGGTTGCCGTTGTTGGGATTTTTTGATCGCTATTTGTTATGATAAATTGCGCGCGCATATTTTTCATCGATTTGTAACATCTATTATTCTTGCATGAAAAATCCTAGAGCCTTCAGTAAAACGCTTACATTTTTAGCATTTTAATTTATAGTTTAAATGCCGAAATCAGAATGCTCTATACAATCGGCACCGGATGACGTAGTCGATTTAAACATAAAAAAAAACAAAAAATGGCGTCACATCGTCTTCTACATATATGTGTATTTATTTCAATTATAGTTTTGTAGTTGTTAGTTGACCGACTTTAGTAGAACCTGAAAATAGAGAGGAAACGAGAAAACAATATGAAAAAAAAAAATACAAAATAAATTGGTTGAGGAATACGTTAAGGACGAACACACACACACACAGAGAAAGAAAAGAGAAAATTGAAATCACGACACATAGACGGAATATGAATTGCCAGGGATGAATATATGAAGTTTGTAGAAACATTTTAATTTGTTTGAAATGTTCATTTCGTGATTATTTTTTTTCACTTTCAATGAGAAATAAAAACAAAAAGTCCCATATTTAAATGTACGTATACAAAAAGAAAAAAAAACGCAAACCAATTATTGAAAAAAAAATATTCGAAATTAAATTATCGGGCGTCATTATGCTTTGTTATAAATGAAATGTATATGTTTTAGTTGTTTGTTGCCTGTTATACGAATGGGTCATTTTAAAATTGAACTCGGGAAGGATGTTGAAAATTTGAACGATTCATACTTTTAAAATTCAATGGTTTCAGAGCTACAACAGTTAAACGGTATGAATTAATATTAAGGGATCCGGACCTTTACCTAGTCTCACTATATTCAAATAGTTAAAATGCTTTATAAATAAAATCCTTTAAACCATCTTTATATAGCTGCTTTGATATGAATAATAAAACAACAAAAAGAGCTTTTTGTTATCATTTGTATGAAAGTCATTGACAAAGCACGTAAATGGATAAATCGATAAATGTGAATATTGCGTAAAATTTGCTTTTAGAGGCCTTCTTAGTCCTGTTCGTTCAATGAATGTACTATGCCTAATACTCACATGATATGTATTTACACCATGTGACAAGGATGACAATGAGTCAACGGTTGTTATCGATGGCTATAAACTACAAACGATGGACACTTCTCAGCTGAGCATATATTCCATTCATTGGTTAGTAGTATGCAAGCAAATGAAAATAATAATAATAGTAATTGACACTTGCGAGAGATGTGAAGTGTTCAATTTGATGGATGAAATGCATTTGGAGCATAACAGAGTATATGCATTTCTTTTGCACATTTTCTATTCGAATATCCTATTTATTATTCATCAATGAATCGATGAAATGGAAATATCAACACCGTTCAACAAACATCTCTTTTAATTTTGGATTAAACAAATGTCTGATTCAATGGTTTTAGTCTCAAAGTCTTTGATGTATTGTATTGTGGTTTAACCTATTATGCCTTGTTATATGCCTGGACATTGAACATTCAGAATTTTTTATTTGATGGACATGGTCATTTTGAGTCAAAGCATCCAATCATTTAATTTGATTGGACAACGTACAAATACATACATAAATTATTCGAAAAAAAAATAATAAAAAAAAAACTGGATATTGGATATGCAAATGTGTACGCAACAGTATGCAAGCCGATGGAAATTAAATAAAAATGATAAGATCCGTAGTGCATTCACAATTTGTTATGTTTATATCATTTTCTATTGTCGAAAAATGTATAACCTGGTCAGCATGATTTCCATTCAAAGCCTATAAGGCATAAGCACCAAGTGTAGTACTTCTAGCAAAGCAAATGCCAAATCGAGACAAACAAGAGAATTCGATTTATAGCTTGTCGCTTTTGATTCGACAAATGGATCGTTCATCACAAATATATACTAGAAAAATGGAAAAAAAAACAAATGGTCTACACCATACACAGACTACAAAATGTAACTTGTTATTTGATTCAGCTTTATGGATGAGCAATAAAAGAAATAAGCAATAAACAAACAGAGCCCATAGTAAAATTGCTCTCAAATCCGAAGGAAGTAAACGCATAACTCTCTATAAAATTCATTGATACGCGTAACGCATTGAATGAAAAATAACACTTGAATTAGCGTGTATATACGGTACACGGTGCACGATAAACGATACACAAGCTCAAACATTTGCTATGTACATTTAAAACAGGTGCGATATAAAATATTCAAACTGTATTAAGTGAATGGATATTTGTCGAACCCGAATACATATCACCATATCGTATACAACAGTTTAAAATCACACTTTGTGGTCAAACAGGCAATTTGCCAATTAGTTCAAGATGCATGTTGTATTTGTGACGATGCCCGTTGCACATCCATCAGACCAGTGAACGATGGTAAATATTGAATGACTGAACGATGTATTATAAAAATATTATTCTAGAAAATCTCTCTGTTTTCATTTAAAATGCAGCATGAGGCCGCCGCCCCGTTCACAAACCACCAACCATGAATACATTAGCAATATATCTTTAACCAATCTATATTTTGGCCATGATAAAATATTTTCATTTATTTATGTATGAAATCGGCTGTTCTGTTTTAATTGTAGAAAATTCAAGTGCCGTCTCATATTGTTTTTCATAAAATAAATCGGTAATTACCGATTTTGAGTTATTTTCGTTTCGTCTACCTAACGTCAAGCTAATACGACATTACATTTACATTAAACTCACTGTATCTACTCACTGTATAAAATTCAACAAAACAAAAAGAGCAAGACAAGAATGTTTGGGTCGAGTATGCGACGTTCAACAATTTCAAGAGTACAGTGCATACTGTATATAATCTGGGCGACGATATTTTAACTAGTAAAATAAGAGTCAACATTGAAATAATGTTCCAATGCCATAAACGCATTAATAAAAGAGATGCCAAAGAAAGGAAAGCAGCTAACGGCATTCAATCAAAATTGCAATTATTTCGTGTGTGTTATATAGTTTTTTTTCATGTTTGTGTAGCATCGAAAGCGGATGCTTTATCCGAAAATAAATTATAATTTTGTGGGCCAATCATTGATCATTGAATATAAGTTCTATTTCAAATGTAAACGAATGTTTTGTTAAGTTTGGTGCTCTTGAATCGGATAAAATATACACATTCGTATTGAATATGAATCTTTATTTCATTGGACGACGAGGGTTTGACGATTTTATCTTATGTATCTTAGTTTTTCAGATAAAATATGATCACTGATACTATTTTACAAAATAAAAAATAAAAAATAAAAAAACAATTTCGTTTTCGATTTAAGATTATTACAAAATCCAATTGGTTCTATAAAGTTGTACAACAATAGTTTTATATTGATAATTTGCATTTGTGTGCAGCTCCGAAAGAAAAACAATGAAATTGCTTGCAGAATTCATCTGCAGTCTTTATGTTAGTTCGTTGTTCTATACGCAAACTATTATCATTAAATTGAACAAATCCTCCCACATTGTGGTGCTATTGGGGAAAAATTCACTGTTTCACTGCTTGCTGAATCTTTAGCGAGCTAATTCGAAAATATGCTGGATAGTGGCATATGATGGTATTTATGTAAATTAGCACTGACCTCTGAATATGTATTATGTATTGTGTGCATTGTATACCATGCACCGTGCACAACTATAAAAACAAAAAACAAAAACAGAAACATAAAATGAAACGATATTCACTATTTACTGAGCGAAATGCTCGAAAATCTATCTCAAAATAGATTTCGTGTACAATGTACCTGTATATTGAGCATCGAGCACTATACATTGCATCAATAAAAAAAATTGTGAATTTCCATATCATTTTGATGCACTCTGCTGGAATGAAATTTCGACTCCGAATCTAAAATATTATTACCAACGTTCACGGGCCACCTATTTAAAAAGGCCTAACAATGATACGTATTTCACAGCCATACCCGTGGGAAACACGAAAGTTGCGAAACAGAATCAAATTGTAATCAAATAGAATACGAGCAAAACATATCACATTTTTCCCTCTGTTTGTCCATCTCACAAAATGACATTATGCCCATAACGAATGGGAAAATGCTGTATACATTCTTTTTCAACACAATAATGCTCCTACGGGTAGCTACTGTTACTACAGTTGCGTTATCGTTTATAGCCTCTGATTTATTCGAACAAACTTTGCTTCTATTTTATTTGAAACGGAACTATTTGTATTTTCTTGCGTTGAGTTTAAATTGGACAAAGAAAAAAAAACAAATCTTTTTTTGCTAGGCAACCGTTTTTCTAATGAGATTTAGTTTGTGTCTGTGGGAAAAATGTTGGATCTAACAAACCAATCTACCATAAACAATAAACATCCGATGGAATTACATGCGGTTCGACTCGTGGTTGATATTTTGTCCGGTGTAACCGCTAAGCTCATTTGAATGTCACGCAATTCTATATGTGTATCCTTAAAAAAAAAAAAGGGGAAAACTCTAGTGTTCTTCTATTTCCATATTTATTTTCAATAGTATAAGCTATAAGCTATTATAAGCTTCGAGTAATAAAATGCGTAAAGCGTATCAAATCAACCGCATATCTATCTGGCAATGGTTTTGCTTAAACTTCAACGTCGCATGATATACATTATACATATATATGTATGATATGCTTGACGCTTGACAAAATATATTTCGAGATGAAACATAAAATAAATAAATCGCCGGCTATACGATTATCTTGTATAAGAAACCGAATACGGTTCATGTTGAACAAAGGATTTGCTACGTGTAAGCATTTGTCCAAATGAATATATATATATGTGCCATTCTCTATCAAAATTGCAAACAAAAGTTTGAAGTTCAAATTGTTAACTTGTCCGCAATACAAACTTTGTTTTGGTGTCGATTTAAGTTTTATATTTAAACCAAACAAGCTGTGTCTTCTTCTATTAGTATTTAGTAAGTGGTAAGCCATGTTGTGTCTTTTTATTATCATTGTGTTGCCAAATGTATGGATAGCTTTTTTTTTTGTTGTCATTTTATCTTTTTGCTATGCGATTCGAATTTCTATATTCGACATTCATATTGTATATCTTGTCATTCATTTATTTTCAGCCGACATTAATCAATATATATCGACCGTTAAAATGAGCTCTTGACTCATGAATGAAACTTAGATCAAGCCGAAATATTATTTGAATAAAATATTATTTTTGGAAGAATTGGTGAAAAAAAAGAAATGTTCAAGGATTTAGATCAATAAATCGACTCATAAAATATGATTGAGTGCAACAAAGTGAATAGATATATGTCTGTCGTCCGTCTATTGCATGTCCTGAGTCATACGAACGATGTTTCAGCTAACTAACTGATGTTAACCATCATCCACATGAAATTATTGGCGCAAAAAATGAATTATTGATTGTCATATATACATATTCAGAGTACACGGTTATATATTGTGAACTGTTTACCAATGAAGTGAAAGCTTCCATACTCGATCGGTCTCTTCGGTATTGTTGAATATTTTATTTGACATAAAATCAATCAATGAAATATTTAAAGCATCGCTAGCGATTTTAGCCAAGGCCCATGTTCAGGGAATATTTTGATTGAATTTCGATGTGCACTTTTGGAAATGTCGATGGCTTTGGTCCTATCAAAAAAAAAAAAAAAAAAAAAAAAAAAAATAGTTGTATTCAATAATAAATTTAATGATAAAAGCAAATCGATCGATGTTAATTAAATTGAAATTGACAACAATGACAAATACCATAAAAGCTCCTTAAAATTGAATCACAAAACACGAACATCTTTCACTCTAAACCGAAAGGTTTTAAATTTGAATGGTTAAAAGAGTCAATTCACTAAGAAAACTGTCTAAACATTTTTTTTTTTTTGAATTTGTTTGCAGCCTTTTAAATTAATGATTTCTTCGTTTTGAATTTGATCGTTTTGGATTTCTTTAAATTGATTTTAACTATTGACACATAAATTAGCGAATTTATTTTTAAATCAAAAGAAAGGAGAAAAATTGCTGAATGTATTCGACGTTTTGTCCCATTCATTCTAAATGGGAGAAAAAATAAGCTTCTATCAATTCAATTTCAATTGGAATAGTTTTTGGTACCGAAATTTCATTTGTTTGAAATTTTCCAATATTATTGATTAGTTTTGTTTGCAATATTAAAGTTTAAAATGGTATGTTCTCAATATAGTTGAAAGACATTCCACTATATCTACCCAATATCCATTGATAGATGAATACTGCATAAAAATTCGGATTGTAAACGTTCGTAGAACAAACATTGTTGGTTCAATGTACATAAACATTCGATTCATTTTTTTTTTATTTTTTTTTTTTTGTTGAATGCTTCAAACACTGTGAACTGTGCACATCGAGTACCGTAGATACAGATTGTGAAACAATTTATTGTGTTGTAATTTTTCTTCTTCCCTGAATGCTATCCGCATCACAGGGGCATTCGACTAGCATTAACAAAAAGAGCAAAAGAAAATCGTATTGTGTATTTATAGTGTGTTGTGAATTGCAAAACATGTTCGAAAATAAACGTATCATCGATGGATGTTCAGCATCAACCTAAATAAATCGAATGGTGCATAGCATATGTGTATTGATCCGTGCGCTTAGATGTGTGTGTGTGTGTGTGTGTGTGTGTGCATAATTGAAGTGTATGATTGTAGTATGTTGACTGAATTTATGTGACAAATGCTTTGTAGCATGGATAGAGCAAATAGTCAAAGTTTGTTTGTACAACGCAAAATAATTGAAAAACCAACCAAGACACAACAATAAAAATAAATAGCTTAACTGGAGAAAAAAAACGAGAACTATAAAGCCAAACGTCGAACATAGATCTGAACAAATATCTCATTTATTGCTTCACATGTATGAAATAATGACTTGTAAACAAGACCACTTTCTATTAACAATAAAAAGATTTGCACAAAAGTTAAAAAGCTCAAGTAAATAAACAAATATATTCGCATATGCATTTGCAATTACTTTGTCCAAGCAAAAGAAAAGAAAATCAGAGAACTATCTCAATTAATCTAATATTTTTTGTTTTTATGTATCCTTCGATTATAGTTTCCTTTACAAAGTAAAACTTAGTTTCAAGATTATTCCATCCCCAAAATGAAACCTCAAAAACGAACTTAAAATCGAGCATTCGCGTTAAGTAGGTAAGAATCATTAAATTTCAAGTTCATGTTGAGTGCTGAAAATGTTTGACTTCCAAAACTAGTGAGCAAAAAAAAAAAAATAAAGGCGATAGATGGATAAAAAATTGTAGACTACTTACATACATATATTCTATAAGTACTTAAAATGCATTTCTTCTTTTATTTTGATTGTGATCGTTGAGGAAATGGTTTCATGTGGCATTGTCAGCCTAACATTGTACATTGAACACATTAACAATGAAATTGAAGTTTTTTTTTTTTTTGTAAATTAATGAGAGTGTAGCGACAGCTTGTCTAAGTACCATCCAAACTATGCGTGCCATAGAACATAAAACGGTCTTCTATTCTTCTATTTTTATGCTCCTCTCAACCGAAACGTATAGTCATAATTTCGTTTACGCTCGTTTTGTGCTTTCTACCATTTAAATGAAGAGAAAAAAAAAAACGTTAGCCTACGTTAGTTTGTGTAACTACCTTTGGTGCATAATCGGGAATTCTGTTTGTTGTCATTTGATTTTGTTTTTCCGCTATTTCGTCATTCATTCAAACAATAAAAGTTTCAAGCTTTATTAAAGTACATTTATGTATTAAGCAGCATTAGTACATTGTAGCCGTACCGTTGGACGCTTTCGTAAATTACAAATGTTCCATTTCAATGAAAGGGAAAGAATAAAAAATGTGCAAAGCCTTCCATATCTAATGATCTGTAAACACGCAACAAAACATTTGAAATTAATGACAAATTGTTTATACGACAAATATATATTTGACACATCTGATCGTATTCCGTGATATTGCCACCACCCACATTAGAATGAAACGGGCAAGCATTGTGATCTTACATGAAATCAAAGTCTCCTAATTATTATTTTATAATTATGAATTTTGTAAACATTTCATTACATCAATTTGATCACAATATTGGACAGATCAGAAAGAAAAAATAGACCATTCGATTTCAAACAATTTGGAAAAATCGAAATGTTAGCCAGATATAATGTATCTCTGGAAAAGTATGTTTTAAACCTTAAAATCATCATTATTCATTCTGTTGAAAATAGAATTCAAATAACCATGTATGTTTCGGACTCCTAACATTTAGCTTTTAATCATTGGTCTGATAGTCGTGTGCTGATGTTTATTTTAGATCGTCTCTTTGAAACATGACCCATTGAACCAGAATATCATTTATAAAATGATAATTGATGTTCGCTGCACTGGTTTTTTTCGTACACCAAATTAATATCATATTTGCAAACTTTTCACCATCTAATTTATCAAGTTTTGGTTCTTTTTAATAATGAACAATAAGGGAATGCCATCTGCTCTCAATTCCTTATTATTATGTTCAACACAAATTAAACATCCATCCAACTCCATTCTTATTTTATTTCGAAATAGAATAACGCGTTTAGTACGATTTCATAATTAAAATTGAAATGGAACTAAATATGATTATACAAAATTTTGATTTCAGTAACCATCTTCCATCTTCATTATGATGATATTATTATTATTATTCATTTATTTCATACTCTACAATCATAAAACCATGAATGATTCACTTCCTTTCTTTTTCACCACCACTTCATGTTTTTAAAAATTGCTTATGGGGAAATTATTCATTTTCAGCTGTTGGATTAATCAACACCAAATGGGTATGAGCTCACGAAAAGGATTGCATGAGCATCAAATGCTTGAATTTAATATGTTAAACAGTGCACAGTGGTGTAAATGAAATGCATCAGATAAAAGTCACGATAATGTAAATTATTAATTTTAATATTTATTTTCATTTCATTGTCCCATTTCGTTGCCATTTTTTCTACCTTTCATTCTGATTATTCGTGTGTCCATTCGACAAATAGCAAACAAATTACTCAAAACAATATTAGAATCCACTTTAACATTAAAACAGAATTACATGTATGTAATGGCACAATGCCCCACAAAGAATGATATATTTCATACTGAAATTCAAGAGTTTTTTTTTCTTCCAAAAGGTATGCATTTTATAGGTATGTTTGAGACTATTGGCTATTGAAAATATTACTTGAAATGGATTATTTTGTGCCAATGTCAAATAACGTTTTACATGAAACAGATCGATCAAAATTATCATTCTGGGAGTAATTCAACGATTTTATTATATTCAGAAACTATTTCAAATGCATTGGTTTTGGGAATCCATCCATGCATCTCTAGAAGATGTCTTTTGTAAAATTTTCAACCAAATTACAATCATTTATTCACAACTCAATGTGTAAGAGAAACGAAACAAAAAAAAAAAATGCTTCAAATGGAAAGTTCAGAGAATGCGCTGAATCAGGGGTCACATTGAACATTAAAATTTGGGTCACTCACGATTGAATGATGGTGAATGGCGTATAACTTTGGCATTTTTGTTTGATAGTTTGTGTGTGTGTGTGTGTGTCTTTGATTTTGTTTACTTCATGAATTTGAAAACTGAATAAAGAGGAGAAAAAAACTGAAATGAAAAATTGAAGGCGAAGATAAAGCTATAACAAATCTCGAACACACAAAAATGCGCTCATTATTATATATCGAATTTGTACAAAAGATACATAATAATGGTTTAAAGTTGAAAGTTCATTTTGTAGTTCATTCCTTAACTTTGCAATGCATTCCGAAAACTTGAAAAACTACGCACTTAATACACACCAGATCGGTGGTGGATGATTTTTAAGCTATATTCTTATACAAACCGAAGCTTTTTCTGGGATTGCTTTGCATCTTCCAAAGACTTTTTCGGATTTTTTTTGTCTGGTAAGAGGATACTATCGAATTCTGCCTGGTTTTTAATTTTTGTCTGATTTAACATCTATTTTTTGAATAACCTTATAATTTCGCCTTATTTTCCGGTTTATAGCCTGTCTTGTTATTGTAAATAGGGTGAAAAATACATAAAATTCACTGAGCAATTGAATTTTAAATCTGAAACTCTCATCTTCTGATTTTCTTCATACATAAATATTTTTTTTTTGCTTTTCAAATCATTTGAATCCATTTATTCATGTTTTTTTTTAAAGGAGATCTCTTTATTTCCATTAGAGAGAATGAAACCGATTAACAAATAAAAGAGATGTGAACGGAACATAATAAAATGGACGGTGAGATAGATACTGAAAATATAATTGACAGATATACATATACGTATATTTATGATTTATGAAAGGGTGGAAGCGATTGAATTGCACACACACACACAGACACACAAAGACAAATGTTGGCCGTTATCCACTTATTCAGGCACGTATTACAACAACCAACCCTCAGAACTATGCGTCTTTTTTGAAATATTTATACGGCCTGAATTCACTTACTTGAGCTGAAATATATATATTTTATCGTCTTCACAAGAGAGAATATGCAAATTATGAAAACAAAATACAACACCAACGACCGACAACAACAACAGCACGTTTGATATGGTTAAAATATTGCAATGTTTAGTGTTCGCTGTTCACTGTCATACATTTAACAAAAGAAAAACAATCGAGACTAAGATGAATGCATAATAATTTGTACTGACTGAATACACCTAGTTTTGTTATTTCTCTTTTCTTTTTCGTTTTTTTATGTCGCGTTCATTGAATTTTTTCAATGCTGTTGTTGTTATGACGGTTGCTTGGTTCAGTTTGATTTGCCATAAGATCTGTGTTCGATTCGACCACAGTTTGGTTCCGGCGATGGCGATCGCGATCGTTCTCAATTCATCGATGGTTATTCTTCAAATTTAAACACTTTCTTCACCCAGGGAATATTTTATTTCGATTTTCAGCAAAATAAAATCAAAATAACTGATTTTATTTTGATGCTCGGTCAAATAGGAAAGAATTTCATTTTGTCACTTAATTATTTTGAATTTCATTGTTAGCCAATGCTCAAAATCAAATAGTTATTTGATAAGTTTTTTTTTCTTTGTTTTCAATTTTTTTTCTTTTTGACTTGGTTGCATCAAAAAATCAGTTGAGTATATTTTTTGCCAAATATTCCTTGAATAAAATGGTAAATTGACGTTTTGATTGCTGACTGTACTAGGCAGTGGAAATAATATTATTCATTGAAAATTTTAACCATTTTTCATCATATTTTCTGGCAACTGGCAACGACCATTACTACACTAATATTATCACAATTGAATGACAAACAAAATTCAAGAAAACCAACATTTTTCTTACAAAATTCAATGAATCAGATAAATTTGTTTTGTTCAGCTGTTACACTATTACTGTATTGGCCATTACCATGTGGCAAAAGCAAAGCATTCAAAGTTTAGCACATTCGTTAGAGAGAGAGAGAGAGAGAGAGAGAAACGACATCGTTCACAGTCTTATAGTCAAAATGACTGCTGTATTTCCGTTATCGTGTGATCAAACTCCGATTTTGTCGATATAATTTGTTCAGTTTCATTTCTCAACGCGGTCGGTGGTGAATTTTACTTCCTTTTGTATTGACATTTCCGTAGTATGGTCTCTGATGACTATTGCTGTTTATTCCAATGGGAAATTAAAATATTTTTTGGTGTTAGGTGGATTAACTCATTGAAATATAATGGAATTTCACTGTAGTTAATGTGTAATGAGTGACCCGCTTGACATTCATTAATGGGCCAGATATTTATCTAAATGTTTAATCAAGCAAAAGAAATGACAGTATCAAAATAGAATGAAAAATGAAAAAAAAAATATGTGATGCAGCTTGATCCAAAAAAGTAATGTACACTTGTACAATGTACACTGTACACGTCTATATTTGGCAAACAAACGGCAAACCATTTTTCTTCGTGTGAATCGCTCAATTATAATGTAGTTTTGTATGATTTGAATTGTAAAAGGATTTACATAATTTCGTTTTTTGTCAGAACCTCCATTGTTTTTGGTTTTACTATAATAATAACAAGGTACGATATTCACTATTCATTATCCACAGTCCATAGTCCATAGTCCATATGACTTTGAAGCAATACTTGAAAATCATGAATAAATTGCTCGTTCATTGTGCTACAATTTGAACGATTTCATTTTTCAAGGATTAATCTTTTTCTTACACAATTTCAGTGTTGATTTTCCTTGTCTTTGTTGTAAACTTTTCCATAAAAAAAAAAACAAAAAAAAAACTTTTTACCTCAAAAATTTCAACCTGAAAAGAAAAGTTGTTCTGTTAAATTGCTATACTGCCACTATTTGCCTACAGCCATTTTTCTTTGCTATGAATATTATTTGAGCAAACATTTGGATGAATTTGTAAACGCGCTAATGACTTACTAAGCTATTTTCTTTACACTATAGAGCACATGAAGTGATAAGCAGAAAAAATGATTCAGAATAATTATTATTATTCATACAAAAATGTTCGAAAAAGCTCCATATTCGATGTTATTTAACGTAAGCTAAATGCGGTGATAACGTTTGCTGCTTGAAAGATACCATTTCACAACACATACGAAATACGGAATCCATGATTTTTATTCATGTTTGGATGGTGAATTTTTGAGTCCTAATTGCTTCATTCGTATTCTGGATTTTGTTTCTTTTTTGATCAGCAGAATTTGATCACAATAATTTCGCTAAATAAGCGTTTAGCGTTGATCGTATTTTTTCCCCTCTCTCATTAAATTTGTTGATCCATATGAAATTCTATTGCAATGGTCACAGACCTACTACTTAGGTGCCAACTAGACACTGTCTAGTGTGTTTAATATTCATTTCCCGATCTATGCGATAATTTAATATACATTTTTGGCAATGAACATCAAATACCGAATGAATTCCCTGAAATTACAAAATCCACAAAAGAAATTGAAAAAAAAAAATGGGAACGGTTGCTCTTGAATAAAATAAAATAAAATAACGTTTAAAAAAAAAGAACAATAAACAAATCGTACATTGGCACCAGAATCTAACTATGTGAATTTTTAATCTATTTATGGCAAACGGAAATATTTTGGTGACGAGACACCGTATTTATATTCATTAGATCTTCGATTCTTTCATTTCCTTTTTTTTTTTTTTTTGACAAATTCATGTTCAAATTGTGAACACCAGTGTTGTGCATGCCGTTTATTTATGATTCAAAAAGAATTGAAAAAGAGCATTTCAAAAACAAAATTTGCCATTGTATAAAAAAGGGTTTGAACTCAAGTATATGTATCATGAATTCAGTACAATGCACAATGCACAATGCACATGCAATCAACAAAAGCTTTTCACTCCATTTATCCATTTATGTGCTATACGAATGCTTTATAATGGATATAAGCTACATAAGGTCAGTCTTCGGTGTCCATTCAGAGCAACCTCCAAAATTATTTTGATATCTCGGATTCCGTGAACCAGCTTATTGCAGTTTTATATGGCGTTTTGGAACCGGAAAGATGTACCCCAACATTTTATTTAGGTAGTTAATATGAGACGAAAACCCTGTAACACCGTGTTCGGCATTTATTCAAAAAGGGGTCATAACATAGGACCGTATATGCTGACAATTTGACCATCACATATGCAAAAGATTTCGAATTAAATTTGCAATGGCATTTCATTTTACGTGCCAACGTTTCTATGATCGATTGAATATTATCCAATGGCTAGCCGATGAGCTCCTTAATCATTCATCTTCAGCTCTTCGTTTTATTCATATCTCATGCTAAGTGGTACCTTATGTCTTACGTTGAATATATGTGTTTATCGAATACTTATCAATTACTATTATTCATCATTCAATGTTATTAGTTTGTTTAGCAATGAACATTGTGCGCACTCTTCTCTTGTCTTTAATTTATAAAGACGCTTCGGCTGAACCTCAATTATAATAATCAACCAGATCGATCGGTTCGGTCTAATCGTTTGGCATTGATGGTATGTAAATAGTTGTTTTGTTACGTGACATTGTACGGCGTCGATTTTCTCTGTTTGTTTCGATTGAAGGATTTAAAATCAAATACAAATTGGAATATTTCGTATCCATTTCGATGATTTTCGTTGAAAAAAAACAAACAAACATTTAATTTTGTAATTAAAACATTGGCAATTGTGTAAAATGAACTGATTCGGTTCTCGAAACTAATAATAATTGCTTTGTTTACTGTTTTGTTTTGTGGTAGTTAATGGACGGAAATGCAGGCGGAGCATTCATCCTGCGAGGCACAAATACAAATAATGGTTTTTGCGCTGAATAGATTTATACTCGCATAAATTCAACAATCGATATCTAACGGTCAAGCAATAATAAAGGTAAACAAACTTTCTTTTTTCAGAAAACTGATAACGCAATATATTTGCCACGGAAATAGTTTGTAATATTTTGAATTTTTTCGATTGTACGCCATTTTTTGCAACGTAAATGTGAAATTATGAGAAAGCATTGACGGAATCAAACAATTTTCATATATATTATACAGTGTTTGTATTTTATATCCTTGATGAAGCTTTTATAGCTTTTCAAATATTTCTCAAACTTATAAAATTTCAATAACATTCGAATGGAAGTCGAAAGAATTTTTTTCATTTTTTACATATACAAAGTAGTTTATTCGAGAACAATATATATATAAAAAAAAGGTTACATAGCCGAAAAGATGCCCTTGCAATACCGTATGCAATACATTTAAATGTTCATGATTTTATATAACCGTTAACTAGAGCAATCCATATATGTTTTTTTTAAATGTAGTCGCGCATATATTTGAGTTAACCACGTTTAACTTACAAATGAACTCTTCGATGTTGTTTTTGTTTTTTGGACGACACAATAACACACCACATGCATATTCACATGCCGCTCATCTTAAAAATTTATATGATTATCGTGATCGCTTTAAAGCCATTAATATCAATGAGTTATTTCTACTTTTTGCACAAACTATTTTTTTTTTTCTTTCACTTTTTATCCAATAAACATTCGGCAATCCTTTGTCAGTTTCAGTTCAGTTTTTTTTTTTCTTCCACTTTTACTCGTTTCATACTCGTTTCTATATGTTTATTGAATGTTGTATAATGCAGACTTAGGATTGTTCATTTTTCAACTAACCTTATAAACTTCCGATTATTATCATTTTAATCAAATATTGACGTTCTTTAAATGGGTCGTACCGCGATTGTTTGATTTTTATTTTAACACTTTTCATTGATTGTGATTTTTTATCACGCTTAATGTCCCAATTCGTCACATAAATTTTTTTTTCCTTTTTTTACATTTTTCATTTATTTATTCGACTGATATTTGTGTAGATTCATCAAGTACATCGAAGATTCCAAAAATTTGAAATAAGTTTTTTCATTGCATTTCACAGCATATTCACAATATTCGATGTATGCGATCGAATCACACAATTTCAATTTAAACGTCCGACCGTTATGTGAGATTAATGATGATGAACTTGAAAAACAAAACACAAAAGGGAAAAATACAAGAAAAGAAAAGGAAAGAAAAGAAAAAACAATTTTTTAATTTCTATTATTTGATAAAAATTTTAGAATTTTTTTTTATTTTTTGGTTCAAACGAATCAATTTAAAACATTTTCATGAAAAATCAGTGAATGATCAGGCCAAAAAGTAAAAAAGACTTAAATTTTTCAAGCAAATTTATGAAGCGCGAATTCAAATATTGAATATTTTCCAACTTGTACATAATAACAATATTTGAAAATTGAACTGCATTCAAATTCTATTATTTTTTTCTTCCCCCATTTATCGCGATTTGAATTGATATTCTTTATTTTATTATTGATAAATTATTATTTTATATTGAAATTGTATATTGTAATTATTTAATCACCGAACTGAATCACAATTATTCAATAATATTTTTAAAAACCCATAACATATAGCCCATAGACTTTAAGTAACAAGTTTTATTTTTTTATTGAATGTAACCTAAATTTCCAAATTTCAATTCATCGAACGAATGGTGGAAGGTGACAAAATTCACCAGTTATTTGACTGAATTTTTATTCCGTTGCCTCGTTTAATTTAAGAGCAAATGTATTTTTCTTTAATTTACTCTAACAAAAAGGATTTCTTTGGTTTAATGTTTCAAATGATTTTTGACGATTAAAAAATCATCATTTGCAATGGAATTAAAAAACAAAGATTTATTAAATCAATTTTAATGCAGCCTCGATCGAATTATGCAAAATGATAGGCGCTCCATCCAGCCACGCATTCGCCAGTCAATCAATATAAAGAAGAAAAAAAATGATTTTTTTTGTTTTTTTTTTGTTTTTTGATGAAATGTTTCATAATTACATGGCAAATATCAAATATATAATTAATTTAATATGATTGAATCTAAGCGCGTACGTACTACAACAGTGAAAATTGTTTTCCGAATGAAAATTCGCAACAAACTGAATCGCGGTAAAGAAAAACCGAATGCATTTTCCGTGTTTCAGTGTGAGAAAACGACGGTGGAAAATATATTTGTGCAAACGTTATGTGTGCGTATCCGTTTAGTTTCGGGAAATTCCGATGGTCGCACTGTCTGCCCGAAGTTGAACAAATTGAATTCCAACGGAATCGTCAAACATTCCAAATATTCAGGATGAAATAAAGTGTTGGACTAAATAAGCTCAATATATATATATATATATATGGAAGCTGTGGAACCAATCTGAAAGAAATTGAATCTTTTTCATCCTTCAGACAAATATATTTGCCAGAAAAAAAAAATTTAGATAAGACAGCATTCAAATAAATGCAAATGATTGGTATAAAAAGCCTGAATTTATGCAATTTTTCATAGTATAGATTTCAACCAATACCAAGTTCATCATCAGCTTTTAAAGCTTGTAAATTGTTTGGTGAGCCTTTTTTGATTAATTGATATTCCCTTTTTTCTATTGATTAAAACTTAAAACCTTTTTTCTAATGATTAAACCTGGAATGTCTGGTGTCAGGGAACTTTCAAGTTAATTCGATGTATCCAGTCCACAATTAAATTCTGAACGAAAAAACACCAAAAATATTCTTAAATAAAATCGGTTTGATTTTCACTTTTGGCTCCATCTAGGAAATAAAATTGGAAAAAGAAACATACATCCGTCTTAACTCAATATCCAATTTGTATTAAACTATTCGAAAAATGAACGTTATGGTTGAAATGTGATTCGGAACAAAGAATTCGTTAAATAGCACCAAACGCCAGTGAAATGAATTCGCAAAAAAAAAAACAAACAAACAAACAAGAAAACATGTAATTTGTATCATTTATGATTGAGCTCATTGCGCCATCACATATCGAGCTTGAGCAACTGAAACTGATGTTGTACTAGGCACAAACACAAACAAAGTGACAGTGTTACAAACCAAACACTCGTGTACAACAAGTTGAAATGAAGCGAAAGAGAGAGAGAGAGAGAGATAAATAGAAGTTGAAATTCAATACCAACGACCAACCAACAACCAACAAACAACAACACAAATAACATTTAAAAAAAATGATCGAATAGTACTAGAAATGCTTAAAGAGCTTCAAATGCTAAAAATGTTGAAAACGCATACAACAGAGATGGGCTGATGTATTCGACTATAGCGACGGTAATGAGACAAATATTCAAAAACTATTCGGCTATAGCTAAGCGGCGTTCAGTAAATGCCTTCTCTCATTCGTGTTTAATCCGTCATCAAATTGTGTTCAATGTGTATCGTTGTGCGTACTAAAAACAAAAAAAATACAAAATACTAAATACTAAATAATATTGATAGACGTGCCTTTTTGTTTCACCATCAGCCCCATTATTGTGTGTTCATTCCCATTTTTATATCTAATTGTGAACCATTTTGCCGTGATTATTCCATATACCAGAATAAAATTAATTATTCAAAACACATATCAATATCGATTTGTGCAAAATAAGTGTTAACAAAAACGATTCGACCGTTTAACAGCCGAAACAACTAAACAACCAACTCATCTTTCGAATGGATTAAAACGATTGTTGTATTTTGGAGACAACACAACACACCAAAATCGAAATTTTGTTATTTGTGACAGAAATAAGTGCAGAAAAAGTGAGAAAAAAAAAGAAAAAAATTATTGAAATAACTAGCAACAAAAACGAAAAAGTATTAGAAAAAAAAATGAATAAAAGCTGTGCAAGGTGTACGAAAATTGTTTATCCGATTGAGGAGCTGAAGTGTTTGGACAAGGTTTGCATAATTCAATTTTTCGATCAATAAACAAATCATCTTTTAGAAAATCTAGAGAGAGCAAAAAAAAAAAAACAAAAAACAAACAAACAATTATTTAATCGAATACATTTCGTCCATTTTGTATGGAATAAAAATTGTTGAATGCGCCCACCTCTACAGAAAAATGTTTTCGAATTTAATAGTCAATCAAATTCAATAGCTGTTTTGGCTTGATCATATTAATTAAGATGCTGCCGCTATTCATGTTTTTTTTTCAATACTTTATGGACTGCATACAAATAACTATACGAGAAAATTTTATCTTTTAAATAAGCCGAATACTATCGATTCGACATACACACGTAAAAACAAAAAAAAAAAATCTGTGTATTATTATATTACACACATTGGCCACGGCAATGATTTTGAGTCATTTGTTGGATGATATTTCGATGCACACACATTCGACCAGCACATCTTTCATCGAGTTTCGTTGAATTCCGGTCGAATTCCGATTGATTAAACGGAATCAAGAAATTAATGTCTCGAATTGTCGATTAAACCACCGCCTAAATTCACTTATATATCTATATTAATTGGCTTTCAAATAATAATAAAAAAAAAAATGAAAAAAAATATATGCAAATATGTGATTCCAATTGGAAACTGAATTTATTTGTTTTGCCTTAACGAACATGACTTTTATATGGAACATTATTATAATAATAAGCAAATAAACAACAAATAAATCCAAACATTTGAAACATTGGAGAATCGAATCATTGGGCCTTAATATTCAATGAAAATTTCATAAACAAAACTAAGAAATGAAAACGAAAAAAATAATAATAATAATAATAATAGAGGAACAGAGCAAAACGAATGACTTGAGGTACAAAGAATGTCCGTTATGATGTGATGTGAGCTGTGAGACAAGATTTGTTGCAATGTGAATGTTGGTGTGATTGTTACGTCTCAGAACGACGGGTATCACATTAATATCCGATCGAGATTTTATATTGTGCATTGGACGGAGAATAATATACACAAATAGTGTTGAACACAGCCTAATGAAAATAAAAATCGCATATCAAACAATACTTTTTGTTACGTTTTTTTTTTTTTTTGGTTCGCTTTTACATTATACAAATACAAATACAAAAATAAATCCAAATTCAGATCCAAACCCAAATCCGAATACAAATCCAAATCCGAATACAAATACAAATAAAATCGTAAAATCGAAATCGACACCAACATCTTGCTATGATCGAAATTTTTATGTCGGCGTATCAACCATTCGGAAAAAATTCCATATAAGAATCTGTTGCATCTAAAAGCGAAACAGAAACAGAGATGTATACATATACATACATCATATATATCATCGTACACATGCATAGCATTTAAAAGTGTGTGAAACAGCCGACGTACAAATTAATTTAAATTCAATATCTCGAATAAGAGATGAAACCACCACAGAGTATTGTGTCTGTGAATGTGTGTGTTTGGTTGTTGGCTGTTGTCTGTTGGAAGGCATTCAGCATTGCATGAAATATTAACGATACGAGAGAGAGAGAGAGAGAGAGAATTGTGTGTTGGTGTTCGTATGACATATACTACCAATTCCATTCAGTGTGACTGTGTATGTGCCATGTTCAAAACATTATATGGCAAATGATGAGATGATACCCAAAACTGAAAATAAATAAACGAGATAAAAGAATAAATCTAGTAGAAAGAAGAATTCATTAAGGCTTCAATAAACAGTTTCGGCAAATAAGTTTGGGAATTCCTTAGGACGGATATAAAATTGAAAAAAAATTCCCAAAAATTAAATCACTTTTCATTTGATTGCATCTTGTAAAAAAAAAAAAATTATGAATTTAACCATGCAATAAATAAATAAATTTCTCGCCCGAAATTTATGCCGCTCCTGCCATAATTATCATTACTTATACTCATTTTAACGTTTAATCATTTGACGGTAAATCAAAACGTGAGCCATTGAATTCGGTCAATCGAAGACCCACTTGTCAAATGATGACTTTTATAAATATTTCATATCGGATTCAAATGTTGAGTCAGGACTGATACGAATCAGACATACGTCGTAGCTAATCGAAATTGAATTCATTTTCTTCGAATTACATATGAAATTTCATCGGCAATTCTTGTTAATTGACTCATCACATTTCTGATGTACGCAATTTTTATGTTGTTTGTAACGTCATCGAAATAGTTGTTGAACAAAAAAAAATTTAAAAAATATAGTTTAAATTGTATCGATGTTTTCAATGGCTTTCAAAGAATGTGTAAACTCAACCAAAAATATATTTTACTTTTTTGTCATCGATTCATGCATGAGCCAATTTGTTTGTGGTTAGCACATTAGCTCATGTGTATTTGACCATGAAAAATTTGTATACAAATTGCATGTTTTCTTGACCTTACTCAAGTATATTAGTGGCCAAAAATCGAATGAACGAATTTCCCCCAATAAAACATGAATCACAAAATAATAATCAGTTTTGTCGGCTAGTTGCGCCCGATGAACTCATTCTCCATTCCCGACAAACGAT
Source organism: Mayetiola destructor (assembly GCA_000149185.1). NCBI lineage: Eukaryota > Metazoa > Arthropoda > Insecta > Diptera > Cecidomyiidae > Mayetiola > Mayetiola destructor. The sequence goes on along the minus strand of GL501523.1, from coordinate 2,682,109 downwards.
AGTCAAATTTTATACAGCTTGTATTTTCGGATACACATTATACACATATTGCATTTGGCTTTCGTAGTCCATATTATATACATTTTACATATGTACATTGTGCATTATTATACATACACATACAAATGGATGATGTAGTGCTCTTCCTAGCACCCACAATAAACGAAGAAAAAAGAAAAAACAAACAAAAGTCATGAGAAACCAAAATAAACTAAATTATGCAAAACCAACAAATGAATAATAACATATTGTATACATTATACATCCATAATTGCAGATAAATTGGAATATTTTCAAAAATGATGAAAATGAAATAGGATTTGTGCTTAGTTTGTCAACACTTTGAATTCCATTCATAGACAATATGAAAACAAATGAGCGGAAATCGACAGAATTTCCCTTTTTTAGCTTTTGATTCGGTTATTTATGACTACGGTCCATATTTGAGCGCATAAATTATCTATTTTATAAGAATCACAATGATCACATTAGTTTGCTCATTCAGTTTTCGTATTTGAATAAATATGCTCATCTCTTATTTTGCTGATAAAAGAGGCATTTTACTTTTCCGCCATCCACAATGGTGGTTT
>GL501523.1:2606167-2678809 GCA_000149185.1 Mayetiola destructor | reverse complement strand
TTCTTCTTCTCTCTCTCTCTCTCTCTCTCTCTCTCTCTCTCTCTCTCTCTCTCTCTGTCTCTCTCTTTTGATTCCAGGGGCAAGCCCCTTCTCAAACTATTTTTATCATATTAATCTGTCTCGATCGTTTCGATGTCCAATGTCAGTCGATTTATCTTGAATGTACGGATTGTCTATGAAATGTGCGCATACATAATTTATTAAGGAGTAATTGATTTTAATAATTCAATGATTTAGTTCCGTTGTTTGCTCCGGTTAAATCAAATATATTCGCGTACGATAATCCAACAAATCTATTTATATATGAGACGGATTGAAGATTGAAACATTGACAAGGAAAAAAAATAATTGAAGAATGCTGGCCTCAATTGAAATAGTGATGAGTGCACTTCAAAAAAAGACCTTTTCAAACTGTATTTTAACCTCACAATCGCAATGAATAACTTGCTCACAACAATGCACTCTGCACTCTGCCTTCTGCACTCTGCACGCATTCATTTAAATTTTATAAATTGACTGAATTATGCATTACACATATATATATATATATATAACGTGGGGCGTAGTTGCCAATAGCTACAGGCTATAACCAACAATGTCTAAATATCTCTCAAATTGATGGGTTCAATTGATACGAGCAGGAAATTGACGATGCTCGTTTAAAATTGATAATCGATACGTGTTAAGATCAACTCAATAGACAACACTATCTTGTCCGCGCATCGACCGATAATAATAAAACCAATTTTAACAAAGGTGTCTACAATTTCTTTTTATCGGAATGCAAAGAAAATATTCAACACGAAATGGCTTTTGTGTATTCGTTGAATTCCAGCAATTTTTAATTAATGACAATTGGCATAATATTCAGTATTCAGATCATCATATCAACTGCTGAACTTTTCAGTTGAATAACAAGTAGATAAGAAACGTATATTTATTTCGATTTGGTTTTCATTTTTGTTTTCGTATGATATTCGATTCGAAAAGAGACCGTATCGAGGCCTATAGCTCATAGTTTGCAATTTTCGAACGATAAATTCCATGAATTTTCTGTGGAATGAGCAATACGATAATCTACCAAATGATAACAGAAAAAGGCATTTCAAATGAGATAAGATACCACCTTCAAAAGAATTTTTTTTTTGATATAACGTAGAGTTCGAGTCAAATTGCTCATGAGCAATCATCAATGATCCAAATCAACAACAAACTATGATACACTGAAAACTGAAAATCAATCAATTTAAATTGCAATTGATAGGCTATCTATTTCGGCCGGAGGCCAACCATTATTACGGATAAATATATTTTTCCGGAAAAAATATTTTTCTTCGTATTTTGTATTCAGATCAAGAACAATGCATGGTCAATGTTCAATTTTAAATTTCTAATTGCAATGCAACTGAGATGCGAGTGATGAAATTTTGTTAATGGACTAACAAAAACCATAAAAAAAAAATTTGTAGCATGAAGAATATGAAATTATTTTGTACGTGAATACACACAAAAACAAATACGTAGATTGTGCATTTCTTGCTTATCGATTTTTTGTGCAAATTTTTGTTGCAAATTAGTATGGGGAGTGTGAATCAAATGATCTGTACTCTGTACCCTGTACTCGAACAAAATGCCGTTATATTGTTTATATTTGTCGCATTGGTTTCAAAACAATGACTATGAATCATTGATTATGGATCAATTAAATGATTGAACGCCATTTGTGTGCATATCTCTATTGCCCATTTAACATTATTTTCGATTTCAATGAATGCAACGATGACATTCTCTGGATTTTTTTTTTTTTTTTTTTGCATTCATTTATCCATTTTCAATGATGTGATCGCGTCAAACCGGCATCGAATAATCAAATAAATTGAAAGCATGTTCCATCTTTTTCAAAGAATTTTATTTTGTAAATTTCAGTTTCATGTTGGTCTTGTGTATACAATATATAATATAATAATATATACAAAATACAACACCAAATTCCATTAATTTTTGTTTTTTTTTTTGTGTTTATATATATGCAACGAAACAGAGAATAATATAACCAACGCCAATTCAAATGACTAAAAGCTGATTAGTGTTTGTGATTCCAGCAATATAAATAATAACTTCATACAAACACATACATACATACATATGCAAAAATGGAACAAAGTGCAAACGCACAGAACGTCGAAATCCAACTGACCTAATATGGTAATAAAATGAATGCAAATTCAAGCAAATTTCATAATGGTTGCAGAATATTTATTTTTCTCTGGATTCTGTGCGTTCTATGAATCGCCGTTGAGTTGTTTTTTTTCACGGCTATTTTTCCTTTGTTTGTTTTTCTACGGTCACGTATTTTGATATTGCTTTTATTATACTTTTTATTCGGTACGCTGTGTGTTTTGTTTTGTTTTTTTTTTGTAGTTTTTTGAGATTCCATAACAAATTTTGCATGAAATAGCGGAAGAATGCTATAGAAAACATTGAGGCCTGCTATTTTTATTTATGAAAAAAGTAAAAAAAAAAAAATCGAAAGTGTGTAGAAACACACAAACGCACACACACACAAATATGGAAATAAATTTATACATTTAGCTGAATAAAATTTCATGTGTGCACAAATATTTCACAATTTTTATAGCATGTGTCCGTCATTTTTCATGTGTACAATGTATCCTCAGCGGACAATATGAAAAATGAAAAATGAAAAACAAAAACGAAGACACACAGCGGCTTCAGCCTACTAAGAACACCCCAATTGTGTGACGAAAAAAAGTGGGTCGCGTCTGTTAAATGATTGAATCCGGTGACCAAATGGAAAGCTATTATTTCAATTCCGTAAATGGAAAATGGTGTTTGGATATTCATGGCTCACATTTAAATGAATTAAAACTACAAAATTTTTGCTTCAACACAAAAACTTACAATTATAAAAGCTAATACATAGCATGAAACATTTTGCCCGGTTTGTTGTATCATTTTCTGGTCCTTTGGATTTTTTGCATAAAAAAAAATATGAAACAAACAATAGAATGTGTGTGTGTGTGTGTCATTTGTCATACATGTATTTTAAATTAGTATTATAAAAAATTCGCTCTGAGCCCGATGTCGAGTAATTATGTTATTCTTCTGTGTTTGTCGGTATTAATGAAAATTTGCTGCAAATTCAACTGACTTCCGTGAACATTTTAAACGAAAATTATGCTAAATATGTGCACGCAACCAAAAGCCAACTTCAAGAGAGAAATAGAGAGCGAGAAAAAAAGATAGGGAATGAAGAATCCATCAAACAAAGTGACATACAGCAGCAGTAATGGCAACAAAATAGTTTCACTTTTTATTGTTAGTAGATTAGACAATAACTTTGTTATGATCACTTTGAAGAAAAACAAAAATCGCTCACAACAGAAGATCTACAGCAAATAAATAAAACAAAATTGAAAATAAAACAACAAAACGTGCTACGTGGAGCAAATTTACAATTTTTATGTAAAAAATAGAGACAAAACAATCAACAGCGCAAACCCATTTATAATAAAATTTTTATGACAATTCCGAACACAATTTTCAAAATGCATTTCATGAATGAGATTCATTGTTGGTTTTAGCTCTGTTTGCAAAAAAAAAAAAAAATAATGTTAATGGAGACTGTTTGATGGCGATTTTTTTTTTTCATTCACATCACAATTATTATTATTAAATTTGTTTTTCGGTTTTTGTTTGTTTGTTTGCTGGGTATTTTACTTTCACTAAATACATGTGCGCTTTAGCAATTCAATCGGATTGAAAGATATAAATGAGAAATGGTTTTGGCATAATAATAAAAATTCAATTAATGCATAAAAAAATACATGCAAAGATATGAGCAGCTACAATATATATATATCAGAAACTAGAATTGGTATATTACCAAATGATCAAATATCAAATTATTTGGATTGTTTTCCATTTGATTGGAAAATTGCATTGAGAATGATAAGAAAAGCTTTCGTTTGAAGACGCTAAATGAACGAAACGTGAAACAGTCGTTTCGATGAACATCTGACGGTAATAATAACAACAACAACAAAAAAACCCAATGAAATTGAAAATACACGAAGTGAATGATTTTTTGCTGTTCGAAAATTGAATTAGCGTTGTTTTCATAGTGTATGTGCAGTGTGTGCATCCAAACTATTTTCATTTTTTTTTTCACATTTTTTGCCGTTGATCACCCCATTTATCATGATAAATTCGTTAAATCATACCATGAATTTTTTAATTGATAAGATAAACAAAATTGAAAATGATTCAGTTCAGATTGTGATAGGAACTGTTCACGACTACATTAGACGATGATATGATAAGGTTTGTTTTTTTTAAGTAATGTTAGTTTCAATGTCTATACGATTTATATGCCGATTGGTTGTTTACCAGACACGAAACGTTTTAATTATTTCATAGGCTCAAACAGAACCATTTTCCAATTTTTTTTATCATTTGACGGAACATTTGCAAACAATATTAACAAACATTGTCTCCCAAAACATTCATAATAAAATCATAATGTCTAATTTGAAGCGCTTTATAAGCGATATAACTAGTTCTTCTATTATAATTGTAACATTTACTGTCCTAGGCTTATGGCAACGAATGAAATCGAACACAACATCACAGTGGGGTGTTTTCATTTTTAATATTTTATTGGAATTTTTTGTTGTTGTTGTTTTGGCAGTAATTGTTTCATTACTACTACTAGACATAAATAAATGTTCTACGAAATAATTTTTAAACTGAATTGTTTTGCTTATTGTCATGTCATGTCATCTGAATTAAATTTCATACGAATTATTTTATATCATACGAAATTTTGCCAGCATTTATTATTAAGTTCTACGTGATTTTTGACATCTATTTATTTTCAACCCATTGATTATTTCACTTATTTCAGTCATATGTTGAATATTATATGACATTGAGCTTAGAACAGTCTTGCTGTGCTCAATAACTGTCAAACTACAATGTTGTTTTATTCTTTGGCTGGATTGTTTTATTGACATTTTGATTGATGCCATTTTCCTTCAATTTTTTTAACTTATATATTCCGAAATAGTGCACTGCATAAGCAGTTAATGTATTAAAACTATTCACTTACGAGATGAGCAATGCTGAAAAAATGAGCAAACATGAAAAATAAACTCATATTATTGTATTATTTTAATTGTTATTTCACTGAACAATTATATACAATTTCAATGGCATTTGCTTAGAACTGGAATCCATTCGATCAATTTTTCAATTGATATGGATAATGGACATTGAACATTACCACAATCAAAAATCATTTTTTTCGGTTCGTCGTTTTTTTCGATTAGGTCATATTTAGAAAGCTTGATGAAAAAAAAATAAAAATATATCTACATATAATAATATGCATAACACATAACGCGAAACCATTGTTATACGTTATGCATTACTCACTGATTATTGCTTTAACTTAATGTTTGTGTCTAGTATGTAACAAGCATCCGCGATGTTTGCTTACTAAAATCGTTAATAAAAGCCAACGATGTGATGACGATGAGCGAAATCTGTTGATTTTTTCTTTTTCCACATTCCATTTCACGTATGCGTTCTCTTTTTCTCTTTTCTTTTTATGATTATATGTAAGCATCGAGCATTGGAATTACATATCATTGCCCAGGTCGCAATTTTGATAATTTTATTTTTACTGCGATACCAATATCATCATTTGGTTTATGACATTTTTAACGGAAACAGGGTGCAATAGCAATCGTTGTATTGTGTCTTAATGGATGTTCGTTGCATTTTCATGAAAATTTGAGGCTTCAGTCTTTTGCTACAGATGTGTATTCAAATGAAAAAAAAAAATTCGCCCATTATTATATTATTCCATATTCCATGTGTTATTCTAAAATGTCACAATTTTTATTACATTACAGCCATATTCCAAAAGCGAAGGCAACAGCTATCGCCGATACACCAGAATTAAAGCGAATAGCCGAAAATACAAAAATTCAGTCCAACGTTAAATATCATGCTGATTTTGAGAAACAAAAAGGGAAATTGACACAGGTTCGATTTTAATTAACAATTGACACCAAGAAAAAAATAAAATAAAAAATAAAATCATTATTTATTGATGTTGCAAATTTCAAAATTCAGGTTGCAGATGATCCAGAGACACTTCGAATGAAACAAAATTCAAAAATCATATCGAATGTAGCGTATCATGGTGATTTGGAAAAAAAAGCGGCCATGGAAAAGCAACGAGAAGTGGCCGAGATCGCTGATAATCGAGGTAATTTTTTTTCTTCTTTTTTTTAAATATCCTGGATCAAAATTAAAATACAATAAATACCAGCTTAATCCAATGAATGTTATTCCAATTTATAATTTGTGTCTGTGTCTTTTTTCTCTTTGTTATTTTATCACACCGCATTTTTCGATGATTTATTTGTGGTGTGTTTTTTTGTCTAAATCCATTATCAATCTTATCTTTAACACTAATCTCATCTGTGATTTCGTTCGATTTTCACTTTTATTTTCCATCAGACAATGAATCTGAATACTTTTCAGAAACATTAGCTGCTGAATCGTTATCGCAATATCAGCCGACACGAAAACAATCGCAGCATCCAATTGTGCCGATTCAACAATATAACAGCAAGCAAAATGAATCAATTCAAATGCAAAATAGTCAATTAAAACATCATCAACAATATCAACCATCAAACGTACAATATTCATCTACACAGCAGCAGCAAAAATATCAATCACCGGAAACTCATCCCAATAATACGCACCATAACAGCACACAATTAAATTATCAATCACAGGCTGCCGTTTATGCACAGCAACAACATCAACAACAACAACAAAAACAATTACAACAAAAATACTATGAACAATATGAAAATTATGCACGACCAAAACCAGCGCCAACATCAACAACAAATCATACCACTCACAATTACAATAATAATACTGGCAACAATGCAATCAATTCGGTTAACAACAATAATCATTCAAATTCAAATCAAAATGTATCATTGGCTTACAATAATGCCCATCTAGCAGGTCAAGGATACAGTAACAATAGCATAGCACATGGTAATCCAGTTCAATATAATTCAGCTATGAATAATCATGTTTATGGCGGTGAATATAATACAACAATAAATTCAAATTCAAATTCAAATGCTGTTCCGATTGGAGCCGGTATTGGCAAAATCTCTGATTATGATCCGATAACAGATGGACCACGAAATATACCAAATACAACGAGACCTAGTTCAACGTTGATTTATAGTTCAGATCGTGGCATGGGTAGGTGTTTACTTTTTTCTTCTTCTCCTTTTTTTCTAATACTTCATTTTTGCTCTGGCAAATTTGTGTTCCATTAAAGAGTCCATTTTGATAGAGAGTTAAATTCACAATGGAAATTTTAAAATATTTTAAGTCTTTTAGCTATTTCTAATATTTTTAACTTGTATGAATGCATTTCATTCTATCGAATATAGTGAGCAATAATCAGCCACGCAAAATTGGCTCAATAGCCGACATTGATCCATTGAATGGTGTTTACGGATCCATTGACTATACCAGCTATGCTCAGCAACAGCAACAGCAACAACAACAGCAACAGCAACAACAACAACACCAATTACGATACACGCCTCAACCGCAGCAACAGCAATCCATCCAACAACCAATTCAACAAAATCATCAGTCAGCTATTCAGCAAAAACCCAAGTCAATCTCTTCACAAGTGGTAAACATTTTTTTTTTCATATTGAATGATTTTCTTTTCCCAATAATAATAATAATTAATACAATACTTAATCGTATTGAATATTGCAATTGCAGCGTGTATTTCGTGCCCTTTATGATTATGAAGCTCAAGATACGGATGAAGTCAGTTTTACCGAAGGTGATTTAATATTTGAGGTGGATTCAATTGATGCTGGATGGATGACAGGACAAGTTCAACGTACACGTCAAACTGGAATGTTACCTGCCAACTATGTCGAACCAGCAAATATATAAAAGAATATTAAATATTCCACAATCATCTAAATCTATAGATAGTTGGAATTAGATTTATTCGATTAACTAGTTGATTTGAAGCAAAAAAGGCAAACTGCAAAAAAAAAAAATAAATGAAAACATACAAAAATAAAAGATTCAACCACCCGAAAATTGTCGCTTGTCGACTGGATTCGTAAATAAATAAATAGAAGACACAACTGTTTTGCCAACAACAACAACAACAACAACGTTGTGATTGGGGTACTATTTCCATCAAGGAAAAACTAAAAGTCATTGCTATATTTTTAGTATTTTGGAAATTTTAAATTTGAAAAAGGAAAAGAATATAGAAAAAAGAGCCAATGACACACATCTAAAGAACTTACTTAGTAGCAAATGTTTAATTATGACAAGCAATAAAATAATAATAATCATTATTCTTGAAATAAAAAAAAAACAAAAATAAAATAAAATCGATCGCATACCAACACTGATTGGTCAACAATAATACCGTTTGAACGCCAAACACTCTTAAAATAGATTATGTGTCACATGCTCAATATTTAAATTGAAAAAAAAAAAATTCCTAATTAATTATTATTCATAAATATTACACACCCGTACAGTATAGGTTTCGGAGGTAGCTTCTGATTCGAAGCCATTCGTGCATTCAATGTTGACATCATTTTCGAATTGTAACACTTTTGTTAGTAGTATTAAAACAATTACTCGAAGGTAATCATGAAAGTCCAACAGCATCAGTTGGTAAATTTCATGAATACATTAGGGCAGCTTAAAATTCAGAAAGAAAGAAAAAAAATATAATTTATTAACAACATTAGTAAAATGAAACGGAAAAATGCTGGATTCATGAGACAATAAAAATGTTTAGCAATGCTTTTGATTATTATTATTTCGAATAATGGACGAATTTGATCGTTCAATTTAACCGAATTCATAACAATCCGAATTTGTATATTGAATTCCTTTGGAGAAAAGGGAAAAATTCGCAACCGAAAAGATTGAAAAGCAATTTGTGTGCCTTAATTTAAGATTCGAATAATGGACGAATTCATTATCAAAAATTCTTGTTGGAGATGTGTATAGCTTCTCAATTAATCGCGACATTTTTTTTTTTCTATTGTCATTTATTACTACTTTGAATTCGTTTCGTAAATGAACAAGCATACATTTTTTTTCCAGCTCTATATTCGATTGAGAAAAGGAAAATAGTTCGAAAAAGAAATTTCTTTTTTTATTATAAAATTTGTAAATATAATATAATATTAAAACATTGTCGTTTCCTTTATTGCCTTAGACTGAAAGCTTATTATAGGCTTATATAGAATATCATCATCAGGTAAACGTAACCACTTTTTACAGAATTGATTTTCCATTTGCCATCCACTGAGAGCCGATCGAACATGCGGTAGAAAATTAAAATTCGGCATTTATCCATGAGCTAAAACAATGTTTGCAGTCCGCATGGACATAGGCTATGTCACTTGGCAATATCCAAGTGAGCTCTTCGATTGAATCAAAAACATACCGAGATATTATTATATATAGCTTCTGAACACAAAAATATAAACGACGTGAAATTAATCAAACTCTCAAACCGAACACAATTTGAATCGGGAATTTTTGAATCGGGCAACACCAAGCGAACTCAAAACGTCAGCATTTCACTTTATTGATTTGTCTGGCATTTTTTTCCTGTCAAGCAGCGCAAACGAGAATTTTGTTTCAGTCTAAACAAATAAGTTGCGTTTAGATTAATCAAGAATAATGGCGGACATTAAATCATTTTTTCATGAATGGTGCATCAAATCACGGAAAGAGCCTGTATTTGAAAGCAGACCAACGGGTAATTTTAAAAAGGTTTTCAATACAATATATGATTGGAAAATTTTCAATCATGATGATACATTACAGGACCAAAACATCGTATCCGATTCTTATGTGAGGTACGAGTTAATGGAATACCATATGTCGGTGCTGGAAATTCGACAAATAAAAAAGATGCCGAAAAAAATGCGGCACGTGATTTTATCAATTTTTTGGTACGTTCTGGCCAACTGGATGCAAACGATATTCCGGCGAATGCTATCGAACAGGGTGGAGCTTTGCCAACGAAAATGGCTCAAGCATCGGAATCAGTATCTGTTTTTCAAGTAATTATCATTTTATACAATAGTCGCAATATGTGTTAGCCAAGAGCCAAGAATTAAAGTTAAAAATTACGTGACATTCTTAGTCTGGTCAAGGTCCAGAAGATATTGGTGATGCATATCGATCAATGAACAATTCGGGACAAAGTTTTGTTGATCGTGCTCAACAGATACAGCGTATGGAAGAGGCTGAATCACTCGATATGAATGCTGCTATTCATGGTAATTGGACCATTGAAAATGCCAAGGCCAAATTGAATCAATTCATGCAAATGCATAAAATTCAAACCGATTATAAATATCAATCAGTCGGTCCAGATCATGCAAGGTATTCAATTAATTTTATATTTTATCTATTTTATGAGACACAGTTTTCCTGTTTTTTTTTTTTTTTGTTTTGGATGTCGTGTCAATTGAGAGCTATTTCCTTGGAATTTTAATGCGCTGCTATAATGATTTATTGAAAACAACGACTTCTATTGTTGCACAAAAATAATAACGCACCTATTTGATTGCAATGGTAGAAGTCGAAAGAAAATTTCTTTTGCGTGAAATGTGGAAAATTCGAATCTTTTATATTCAATTGCGAACTTATTTGGAATATTTAGTTTCCTTTGTGTCCGTCTACGACGAATTTCATTTGAATGTTTTGGATTTAAAAGATTCGAATTGTGTCTCACACATTTTCAGAATATCATTTAAACGGCCCAAGCTGGTCTCATTCTGAATTGATGAATAAAGCAGCGCATTGAAAGTTTTCGGAAATAAATGAATGATATGCAGAACCAGCGTATGGAGGTGCCATCGTTGTGATATCAATATTATGTAGGCTTAAATATTTTATTGAAATGTTCACAATTGTTGGAAATTTAGGAGTTATATGGCCGAAATGAGTTTTTTCGTTAAGCAATTGAATCGAACGATTACTGGTCGTGAGACTGGTTCAAATAAACAATCAGCAAGTCGATCATGTGCATTGTCATTGGTTCGTCAATTATTTCATTTGGGTGTCATTGAAGCTTTTTCGGGAACAATTAAATCTAAATCGTAAGTATAAATTATTATTAATTTTCTGTTTGAGAAAAGAAAAAACTGCAGCATATTTATTCGTTTGAATAGAGCCGAGGATCAGGTCGCACCATATCCGGTTGCCATTGCTCCAGAGATGGTATCACGATTAGAAGATTGTTTGCAACAATTGAATTTAGTTCCAGTACATATTCGTGGTGGTGGCGACAATGGCCAAAGCACGGAACAAAGCTTATTGGTAAGAATATCATTTTCCATCCTCGAAATGAAATTTTTTATTTAATTTTTTTTTTTTCGTGTATTTAGCTGCCTTCTGAGGAAGTGAAACCGAATCCAAATCGCATGCCACAAATATCATCAGTAATATCTTGGTCACCACCGCAACAAAATTGGAATCCATGGACTGCATGTAATATTGATGAAGGATATTTGGCAACAGCCGATTTGGATCGGTTAAGTGACGATTTATTGAGTGATTATCGTGAACGTCTTCAAACTGATAACATCCTGAAGGATATGATTGAATTCCGTAATACATTGCCAGTGAGCAATCGTCGCAATGAAATTATGCATCTGATTAATGAAAAACCGGTTATAATTGTACGTGGTAATACCGGTTGCGGTAAAACGACTCAGATTGCCCAATTCATTTTGGAAGATTATGTGAATTCGGGTCAAGGTGCATTTTGCAATATAGCTGTGACACAGCCTCGTCGTATTAGTGCAATTTCGGTTGCTGAGCGTATTGCAGCCGAACGAAATGAATCGATCGGTGAATCGGTGGGCTATTCGGTGCGCTTTGAATCGGTTTTACCGCGACCTTTTGGCTCTATTATGTTTTGTACGATTGGAGTTTTGCTTCGTAAATTGGAAGCAGGACTGCGTGGTGTATCCCATGTCATTGTCGATGAAATCCACGAAAGAGATGTAAACAGTGATTTTCTGTTGGTCGTACTTCGTGATATGATTCACACTTATCCAGATTTACGTGTAATTCTTATGTCGGCCACAATAGACACAACATTATTTGCAAACTATTTTGGTAATTGTCCTGTCATTGAAATTGAAGGCCGGACACATGCAGTTCAACAATATTTTCTAGAAGATTGTATTGAAATGACACAGTTTCAACCGTCGGCTGAAAGTCGCAAAAGGAAAAAAGATGAAGAATCCGAAATGGGGGTAACGAATGACGAAAAAAATGAAGAAAATCTAAATAAATGCGTTCGTGGAAATTATTCACAACGAACAATTCAAGCAATGGCTCAATTATCCGAATCCGAAGTCAGTTTTGAATTGATTGAATCCATTTTGATGTATATCAAAAACGAAAATACACCTGGAGCAGTATTAGTATTTTTGCCCGGTTGGAATCTCATTTTTGCTTTGATGAAACATTTACAAAATACTAGAGAATTTTCTGGATCCAATTACATTATATTGCCATGTCATTCGCAAGTACCACGTGAAGATCAAAGAAAAGTTTTCGCACCAGTTCCACCAGGTGTACGCAAAATCATTCTATCAACTAATATTGCTGAAACAAGTATTACCATCGATGACATTGTCTATGTTATAGACATTTGTAAGGCACGCATCAAATTATTCACATCCCATAACAATATGACAAGTTATGCAACAGTTTGGGCCAGTCGAACAAATCTTGAGCAAAGTAAGTGACCACAACGAATATCGAAAATGATGCAAACAAATTATTTTACATATACATTTCAATTTCATTTAGGAAAGGGCAGAGCAGGCAGAGTTAGACCTGGAATTTGTTTCACTTTGTGCTCCAAAGCAAGATTCCAAAAGCTTGAAGAAAACTTAACTCCGGAAATGTTTCGAACTCCTTTACATGAGCTTGCGCTCAGTATCAAAGTAAGAAGAATTACTAGTCCAATTTACATGTTAACATAGAATTTAAACAATGAATTTCGTTTAATTCAATTACAGCTATTGCGATTGGGTGAAATTGAAAAATTCTTATCCAAAGCAATTGAGCCGCCACCACTCGATGCCGTCATCGAAGCTGAAGTTATTCTGCGAGAACTTAAATGTTTGGATCCACAAGATTCCTTAACGCCATTGGGCCGCATATTGGTAATGAGAAAAAAAATTACTCAAAAATGCATGGATTTCAATTGGAATTGAATTTCTATATTCTATTCTATTCTCCATAATTTAGGCAAGATTGCCGATCGAGCCACGGTTAGGAAAAATGATGATTTTGGCCAATGTTTTTGCTGTTGGTGATATATTGTCATCGTTAGCTGCCTATTCAAGCACATTTTCCGAGATTTTTGCCTTAGAATTGGGTCAGCGCCGATTGAGCAATCATCAAAAGGCTTTGGGTGGTCGACGTTTCAGTGATCATGTTGCCATGATGGTTGCATTCCAAATGTGGCAAAATGCACGTCATAAAGGCGAAGAGGAGGAAATTCGTTTTTGTGAATGGAAAGGATTACAATTACCAACAATGCGTGTTATTTATGAAGCAAAACGTCAACTACTTGATTTAATGCTTCAAACTGGTTTTCCAGAGGATTGCATTATTAGCACACGCATCGATCAAAATAATCCAGATCCAAATTTGGATTTGGCTCTTGCTTTGCTGTGTACCGGTCTCTATCCAAATGTGTGCTATCACAAAGAAAAGCGCAAAGTCCTAACAACTGAATCAAAAGCGGCTTTGATTCATAAAACATCGGTTAATTGTAGCAATTTGCAAGTGAAATTTCCGTATCCTTTTTTATTTTCGGTGAAAAGATCCGTACCCGAGCTGTATCATGCAAACAAATGACAATGGTTGCACCATTGCATCTTTTATTATTTGGTTCACGAAAAGTGGATGCAATTGATCAGGAAACCATTCGTTTGGACAATTGGTTAAATTTTCAAATGGATCCATATCATGCATCGTTGATAACTGCACTGCGTCCGGCTATTGAAGATCTTATCATTCGAGCATCTGAAGGACCCGACGACGTATTGAATATGGATGGACCAACTGCAAATCTTGTGTCACTTGTGAAAGATTTGTGTGTCATGGAGGCCGGAGACTACAAAATCGAACGAGAAACTGGTACAACGCCACAGGATGGCAGAATGTCATCAATGCCGAAATTGTTTGGTGCCACTGGAGGCAGCAATCGAGGTGGATTTTCAGGCCCTCCAAATAAACGCCCATATTCTGCTGGAAATAGCCGTGGCTTTAATCGAGGAGGTGGCAGAGGCTTCGAAAGACGTCGCTTTTGAATTTTTTCCATAACATTTATTCAGTTTTACATTGTGAACTGATTCGTAATTTCATAGTTTTAATTTAACTACACATTTCAATCATTGAAAAATCCATTCAAAATTACTACTTTTATGCTATCAATTGCACTTATAATCCGAACAGTATAAAATAAATTGCCTGATGTGAAAATTCCAACCGGTTCATTTCATCCACTGTCGAATAAATGTCAATTTAATGAAACCAAAATGTGTGTGTATATATGTTGTTCAAACGTTTACACTATACTTCTCTTACTATTACGCATACAACATAAATGATACATGTAGGTCGTTCATATCGTTTAAAAACCGTCAAAAGTCGCATTTGAATCAAATTTAAAATTTAAAATGCACTGTTTAATAAAATATACGGTTTAACTTTATATTCAAATAGATGTCAAACTGAAAAAAGAGTTTATTTTTATCGCTGAGATATAGAAGAGAAAAAAATGTTAACAACAATATTACGCCGAATTCCACAAGTTGCTTCAATTCAACGGTAAGAGAATTTATAAATTTGAACATTGCAATTGTCTCACTCCAATTGCAGATAGAAATAAAAAAGAATGTGATTCAATCAATTTTTTGACATTTTATTGTAATATTTTAGAGTTGCTGTTTCTGTTGCTGGCTATTCCCAAAAAAACAACAATCGATCAGTTGATAATAACGAAAATTGTAAATACACAAAACCAAACAGTGTCGACAATTATATGACGAATTCAGTGAATGTAAGTTATTGAAGTACACTAATCACACTGAATGTAATGTCTTGAGGAAAAAGATTTAGAATGGTCTTATTTTTTTCTGCAAACGAGATAAACAAACTTTTCATTTTTTACACGATTATTTTAGAGTTCGTTGTCAAGTGGGATAAACGATGGACCGATTTTGTATCATGATGAAGCGTTGTCAGCCGATCAGCATGACATGAATTTTACAGACCTAAATCAACAAAAACTCGCTGATGTAAGTCAGTTTTTTCTCTGCGTTTTTCGTTTTTGTAATGTTTTTGTTTTTAGATTGGCAATCATCACGGAATGCCAAATTTGAGCGAAGGGGCGTTTAGTGCATCACCGTTTCCGGTTGATGGCATAATTTACGGTACAAATAAACGGTTGATGATCTGCCTAAACTGTCAGCGTTTCAAAAAGCCGACTGCACCGATTGTCAACGTCTGGTTTCTCGTTGACACTGGTTCCAATCGCACTTTTCTCTGCGAAGATACAATAAATGCGATGTATGGGCCCAAATGTAATGCTAACAGTTGTTTGGTTGCAATACAGGTATATGTTGTTGCATGTCATGCTTTCTTTAGATTATTAGTTAAATTTCTAGCTGTTATTTTATATTCTCAGGATTCGAAGTCTCAAATCTTATGCAACATTTCGCACAGTCACTTCGCAGACGTGAACGTTTTGGGTATGGAAGCTATGCTTGATCTGGAAGTGTCTATCGAAAGTATGAACCGCAAGCAAAAATATTTCCGACTCGCCAGAATTTCTACAACCAAATGAGGATTGCTATGGAGAAAAGTCTGCATGTCTTTCTCTTATTATTCGAAAATATAAACGGCAAATTTGTCTGTTTTTTTCTTTTTCTTTTTCGTATTGTAACACATTCGATTAAAACATTATTGCTTCAAAAATGAGAAATGAATGATATAGCGTTTGAAATGAAGTACATACACTTTAAAATTGCACTTTTTTCATTTGAATTGATTTCTGAATTTTTATTTGCAAGAATGTATCTCTAGTACAAAGAATGTGCGCATCGCATTTTAACTGACTCATTTTCCAGCACTTAAGCTATTATTATTAAGCATCGACACGAACGGCAGTAATCTTATTCAGAAAAAAGAAACAGAAATCACCAACCATAATAACAATAGAGAAATAACAACCACAAAGTAATAGGCAAAGCAATTGTATCAATCGAATAAGAAACGAATCAATTTATATTGTGTAAATTTCGTCGTGATCGTCGTCGTAATTTTGTATTAGTCGGTGTATCTAATTCACAAACTGCTGATTCAAACGACCCGGATGGCTCCACTTCCTCAGCAGCAGCAGCATGCGACGGCATTCCGAAACAATTTTCTCTCACTGAAAAAGCAAAACAACACTGCAAAAAAAAAATACTAAAAAAAAAAACAAATTATACTATAATAATTGTGACGAATCAATTGATTTTTGTTTTTTTTTGTGCAATGTTTGAGCAGATGCACGCTTGAATTTTCAGAGTGCGTTCATAGTATGAATGACAATGAATATTGTCAGACAAGATGATTATGAAATAAATTACCTGATGTAAAATTTCCAAACGGTTCATTTTATCAACTGTCGAATGAAATGTCAATTGAATGAAACAAAAATGTATATATGTTGTCACTGTGTTCAAACGCTTACCGGAACCATACAGGACTATTGTTCAGTGTTTTTTTTTTTTTCATGAAAAAATAAAAAGAAGATTAATGTCGAAACGAAATAATGTGTCATATATTAAACCAGCCGATCCAAAATTTTTACGGCAATTAAAAGAACAAATCGGCTACAAAGAGGGGGATACGGTTGAAACAAAGGTAAACAAATCATTCATTTATAATATTAATTTATAGGAAGTTTCATTAATGAATGGCAATCGTGCGTCTTCAATCATTCAAATAGCGTCAAAAATTGGAATACGGATCTGAAAGTGATTCAGAGACAGAAGAGCAGCCACAAGTTGTAGTATTGAAAAAGGGAGATTTGACAGCTGAAGAAGCTAATAATGAAAAGAAGCGCATCGAAAAAGGTAAAATATGAGAAATAAAGTATGATATTTATGAATTTGGAATTGAACGATTTTTGATATTTGATAAAATATCCATATTCTTCAAATGCTAAACTATTTCACCTCTCTTGTCAATTGCCAGCGCCGACATTGTACAAATAATATTGTACAATAGAACTAATATCATTAATCAAAATTGTACAAGTTAACGGTGAAAATTGAATCAAATTAAATATATTTCCCCATTTATCGACAATTATTGACATTTACACGATTTTTAGAGTTGAATTGGATCATATAGTAAAATGAAAAAAAAAATATTTTGATTTGGATGTTTTCACCATAATTGATTTTCCATTTGCCTGTATTCGCTTTGCCAGGCGAATCGTCTATTTGCTTTCCGGAAATTTTCCTTATTAAATGAATACAACACATAAGGACTGCTAAGAGTCAAAAGTGATTTATTTTTTATTTTCCACAAAATATGGAGGTATTGATAGGAACCGTTTCAATATTTTCATTTTGTTCAAGTGTTTGAGTATTGTGCGGTTTATTCATATTCCTTTTGAGAATTGAGTGATTGACAGTGGCGACAAATCAACAATTTATTCATTAAAATTCCAAATGAAATCAAGTTGAGATCTGAATCTGGCAAATAATTATTTTCGTTGTTATTGTTATTATTGAACTTCTTTGTGACAATTCGCTTTATTCGAATTTTGGTTGTTAGCGTATGGAATATGTATTTTTATTTTGACAGTTTGTTCACACAGATTATAATGGAAATGTGTATATGTACAATAATAGTATGTAGACAATACGGTGTACGAATCCAAAATAAAAAAAAAATTTAGTGTATCATTTGCATGTGTTATAGATTTGTTTACAAAAAAATTCGTTTCACTTAATACAAAGAGTTAATAGTGTAAATGATTTCTACACGTGTTAAAAGTAAATATTTTGTACCGGTTTTGCATTCATCTATTCCGTTTCAAATCAATTTTCCCATTCAACTTGTAATCGAAGTAAACTGTTCTATATAAATATATATATTTGCAGAAGAAAGTGAAAAGCCGGCTGATTTAAATCAACCCATTGTATTCAAATCGAAAAAATATAAATCTGAAAATTCAACCACATCCACATCAAGCTCAGAACCGAAAGTGAACAAAGAAGCGAAACAACGCAATCAACCAGAAGTAAACAAAAGTAAACTTTCGTTTCAGTTCGACGAAGACGAAGATTAAAACCGGTGAGTTTTTATAATATGCATTTTTCTTCAGATGTATATTTTCGTAATTTGAATTAAAATACAACGATCATAATAATTAACAATTTGAATACAATAATTAACGTAGACTACTGTTTTACAGGGATGCAAAAGGTATGGTGTGCAATGAAATTAGAACGGGAATAAGTCAATTTCAAATTGCAAACACCAAAATAATGTTAGTTTTAGCGAAGCTTTTAAAATAGTTGGATTATATATTGGGATAGACAATCACATATACATATAAGACACATACACACTTCTCCATCCATCGATAGGCATCATATAAAAATATTAATAATAATACCTGATTATTATTATTTTTATTATTATTATGTAGCGTTGGTGATGTTTGATAATTTGAATTTTTTTTTTTTGCTTTATTTCAAACACAAAATAATAATAAATAAGCAGAAAAAGTTTTGAATGCCATCCGAACGATTTGTGAATAGCTTTTGAAAAAAGAAAAAAGAAAAAGATTATCAGAGCACTAACACAGATGACATAAATTACAGATCATGAGTTGAATGTATGTACAGCTATGGTACTTCTTGAGAATGGAAATTTGCTATAAATTACTCCGAACAAACATGTTTTTCTCATTCAATTAATCATTTGAAACAATGAAAACCATAGTTTATGTAAATTTGTTCGTTAGTATTGTTTGGTTGGTATTTTAAGCCAGAACAGATCTTCACATCTGATTACGGGATATAATGTGAGCAAAAATTGAGGAATTATTGTCATTTTTGATCACATTCAATTGAAGGTTTTTGGATATTTCGCATGCGAAATATTATCGATATATTCATGATTACCATTAGAGATCATTGGTTTCATGAAAAATTTATCGATTAACATTTTTACCTTAATTGTATTTGATCAAGATGAGTGGAAAATAGCAATTTAATTTTTCAATCAAATAATTTTTTCACATTAAAATCAATAGAAAATTGAATGATGATTTCAAATGATTTAGATGAAAATTGGATGATTTTCTATTTTAAATATGTTATTAAAGGGGCATTCCAATATAGTGACAATCCATTGATATGCAAAATTCACATAAGATTTTATACCATGAAGAACAATCGACATTTTGCAATAAAATTTTATGTATATATAGATAAATACATTGATATTTATCTAGCATATAAGCGCGTAAATATTGTACATTATGATGGTATTGGTTGCGGTACCAGTGTGAAAGTTGCTGTTTTTTTTTTCTTTTTCGTTTGCATTTTCGATTATTTTACAAAGAACCAACAACAACAACAACAACAACACCAAAATGTTTGATACATAATGTTCTTCTTGATGTTTCCAAAATACAAATACATGGACACCAGTACACCTACTAGCATCAATATACATGTGTGTTTATATAATGAAATTTCATTTAAAATTTTCAATTCGAATCGGTCGAGAATATCAATGAAATTTCTCTTCGAATTTGGTTGATGATTTTGAAAAAAAAAAAAAAACAATTGTCTAATAATAATTATAAATTCATTTTATTGATGAACGGAAGACAATAAACTATGCACTATGCATTCCATTATCCCATTTTGAGTATAGCTCTTAGTTTCAAAATATGTGCAAATATCCGCGCTCAGAATGCTATCGAAAATTTTGTCAAATTAATGCTATCGGAAATTTTCATATCGCGGTCCTGATAGAACCGATGTAAGGCTTTGATTAAGATATCCTCAGTATAGACCAGTCAATAGAATGTCTGCGTAAGTGCAAAATCACCAAAATGCAATGGAAATTACGATTAAAATATATTTGATATTGGAATGTTTCATTTTGGAGTGAAGTCTATAATTGGAGTATTTAAATGATAGTTTTCCGTACACACAGAGATCTACAATAATATTTTTGACAATTATTGATAGACTGATGGGAGAGTTTTAGGCAAAGTTGCCTTGCTTTGTGTAGTAAACGCAATACAAGTAGATCAGCATTTGTTTAAAGCTTATGTGCTTTTTTCGGCACACAAATTAACGCAAATTTTCCCTAGAATGGTCCACAGTATATTGATACTTGTGTGAAAAACACTATACTTTTCAAACTATTATGCATATACAACATAAATGATACATGTAGGTGATATCGTTTAACAACCGTTAAAATTCGCATTTGAATCAAATTCAAATTTAAAACTGTTTTTTTTTTTTTAATTTTCAGTTAAAAAATTTGCATTGAGTCGAATGTAAAAACGTTTGAAGTTATCGAGAGAAGCCCAATTTAGATTCCTTGCTTTGCATAGTTTTTCCGTAGATTTGTTATCAGAATTATTATTATTGATTTTAGTTGAACCGGTTATTTGTCGACCGGTACGAATCTGAACCGTTTTATAGAACCGTAAGTCACGTGATCTGTAAACGGCATCCGCCATTTTATTTTTTTTTTATTCTTTCGGTGGCAATGTTAAAAGACAACGCTCATCCAACGCTAGTACAAATAAATAGAAAATCAACACTTTATTTTGTTCGATGCAAGCAGAAAGTGATTCACACTTTGTGTAGATTCAATTAATTGAGGTGTTTACATTTTTTGTGAATTGAAATTTTTTTTCTCCATGGAATCGAAGCAGTTCAGTTCATACGAATATTTATTTAAATCATCGTTTTCAACATTCTCTTGTTTGTCTCTTTTTTTCACCCTGCCTAGTTAATAGAAAGCATACACAAAAGAGTCCAAATTTCTTTCCGAATCGATGATGGCACACAATCAGCTAATGATGAAAGACAATCAGGTAAGAAAATTCAGCATATTCTATTTTAATAGTACATGTGAAAATATGTGTGTTGTGTTTTGAGTTTTAAGTGTGTGTGTGTGTGTGTGTGCCGTGCCAATCATTTGTGAATTGTTATTCTTCTCGTGTTGAATTAAAGAATTGTGTTAAAGAGTGAAGTGATTTACATTCCATTCAAAAAAAAAATTTCGTTCATAACAGTTTTAGTTCATATAAACACCAGTCAATAAACTGGAACAAGCAATCAAATGCTGTTAAATATTGCGGCGACAATAATATTGCATAATATTAATATTTTTCGTTCCCTTCATATAAATAACATTTGATTTTTTTATGCATGAGATTGCAGAGCAAGCTTACTGAAAACCATTGTCTTTATGTATAGTTCATAAGCGGCTTTTCCCGCATTTATCATTGTGGCAAATGATTTGTCGAAGCATCATATGTGAGTGAAATGAAGTGAAAAGCATTATGTTCGTAGTGTCTTAGTTGTTTTTTTTTCCTTTGACATTGTGAATATTATTTCCACTTTTTTGTCTCAAGCCATTTCGAATTGTGCCTTATGTTCATAATATATGATTGTGTTCTTTGGTTGAAGTGCAGCGACAACAGCTGCTGCATTTGTTGTGTTCTGTATTGAGGCCCAATCTCACAAAATATTTTTCATTTTCAAGATGGCCTCTTTGTCAAATTGTGTCTTGTTCCGATCAGAGCTTCATTCGCTACTTCAATAGAATGGGTTTTTTTTTCCGCTAGAACTCCTTACACTGTACATTACAATCATGGTTCGAGCTTCTGTTAGCAAATTATTTTTTTGTTTCAATTATTTTATTTTTGAACATGGATTTTATGCTCTCTCATAACATTACCTAAGCAAAAATATCAGCAATTTTTTTTAAAAGTGAGTGAAATTGAGCGCATTTGTTCGACCTCTTGGGGTACGGCTGTACATTTGTACATTCGTTTATTACACAAATTTGTGTATGAGTACTTGAATTCATTCAGTCTATTGAATTTCCGAACGTAGCCCCGGTTCTGATCGAATTGTTTTGGAATTTTTTCTATAAATCAATCGCAAAAGTAATTGAAGTATTGTTCATTTTTTTGGGCATTTTTTTGTGTATTTATTTAGCCCTTAACGAATTGGAAAAAATTTGTAAATATCTCATTAGAAAGAGTCGAAAAAATTGTAAACTCTTCGCTTACTAAATTCGAAGACATTGTCCGTCGTGTGAACTTTTCTTTCAATGGTAAATTAATTAAATAATTGTTAAATTGAATAAAATGTGTGATATTTAAGTGAGAGTGTATTTTTTTATTTTTTTTTTTAAATTTATGTATTTTGTGTTTGTCTATATTCGTTCTGTAAAATCTGGCAATTCTGGCACTAAACTGTCATCGCTCCATCCAACTGTCAATTATCAGTGCTACATTATATCAAATCAAAACCTATCACGAATAATAGTTGCATTTTCACAAGCATACACTTAAACCATACATAACGATTGGCCGACATTATATTAATTGGGTTTTCATCTTTTTCTCATTTTCAGACACATTAAACGGATGAACAAGACTAACAGCATATATTTGAAATCAAAAATAAAAACAGCTGCCGAGTACCGAATATTATTAGGAACGCGGATCAGTGATAGCAAAAGACCATTAACCATCAACGATCAATTATCAATTTTCAAAGCTTATATATCTACGAACAATTAATTTTAATCAATGAGCCAGCAAATGGATGACGTTGACGCCAATTCTTTAGATGATACGCGCGTTAATCTTAAAATGAACGGTGGTATCAAAGGAAATTGTGAGGATGAGCCGATGGATGTGGCTGATGCGGAAAAAAATTCACAAAATGCAAGTGAATCTGTGAGAAAAGTGATGGATGATGAAAGTATTAGTGTTTCGGATGATAAATTACTGGAAACAAATGATAATGATAATCAAACCGAAGATAAATTAAATGAAAAACAGTGTGAAGATTCAAACAGTGAACATAATATGGAAATTGACATTGACAATGATTTGCTATCACAAGAAAATGGTTCCACTGAAGCCAAAACAATATGTAACGATAGCAATGAATCGATCGATTTGAATAAAAGCAGTGAAAGTGATTTGATTGTAACAGAACCGTCGGATATTGAACATGGCGAAATTGAGAAAAATGCAAGTGAGCAAGGTGATGAATGTCCAGCGATAATAATAAATAAAAATTCCATTGATATTGATATCGCCGAAACACATAATGATGATACAAAGCGCTCGACATCAATTGAAAATGGTAAAAGTGCAAGCGACACGATCGACGATTCGAATGACTTATTAAAGCCTATTTCTCATGCCGAAGATGATGTAGTTCATGCGATTTCCGATTCAGATGATGACGGAGATGCTGATTTTCATGAAATTGAATCAAAAGATCCAAATCAAATGGACACCAGCGACAATGTTACAGAGACGGATAATAATTTACAATCAACAAATGGCATGAATCGAATCGTTTTAGAAGATGAAGACGATGACAACGATAACAATGATGATGATGATGATGATGATAATGATGATGATGATAAACCAGTTAGTATACATTCCGATTCAGATTCGGAGCATGAAGCAAATAAAGACGAAATTCACGAAATTCTCAGTGACAAAGAAGACTGTGTTGTCATCGAGGATGACAAAAAGCTGGATGGAAATGATTTATCGATTCGATCAATGAATCGATCACGGAAAAGTACCGTACGTCCAAGAGATTTTTCAGCATTCGATGATGATATTGAGGAAATAATCGAAGATCCACTTGAACATACCCTTCAGAAAAAGCCCAGATTAAATGAACCATTTACAGTGAGTGACGAATCTCAAAATCAAATCAATCAGAACAATAAATTAAATGAACCAACATTGGTTATCATTGATACAAATACAATTCTATCACGTGGAACATCAGCTACAAATGCTCAAGCCGGACAAACAAATGTTCCACAATCATTAAATGATGTTACACAAAGCTATTCAATTGATTCACGAACATCAATTACACCAGTACCTAATAACAATCATACAACAATTGCAAATGTAACATCAACAACATTAGCCGGCTTAAATGCGCCCGTATTGACTGCATTAACCGATGATATGTTTGTGCTGGAAGCACCATCGTTTATTGTTCCTTACATTTATGAGAAACCACCGAATACCGAGCTCAGAGACATTGTCACAAAAATTGGCATCGAAATTGAAGAGAGAAGAGTTCTTGAGGAATTGGAAAAAAAGAAAAAAGAAGCTGAAAAAGAAAAAGAAAAAGAAAAGGAAAAGGAAACGGATAAGGAAAAAGATAAAGATAGCCATGATGATGAGGACGGTGATGATGCCAAGGAAACCGATAAATCCGATGATGAAATTGAAAAGAAAACAAAAAAACGAAAATCCAACAAAAATGCAGATGAATCATGGGATGAATCGGATGTATCAACCGATGATGATGTTTCCGATATTGAAGAAACAAAAGTTCTGATCAAAGAGGCAAAAACTGATTTGGATACGATTCAAACTCATATTATAAGTCGTGACATTACAAAAGATTCAATAATATCGGATGAAAAGAACAAAGATGCCAACAATTATTTTGACAGTCCGTTGGGAAAATTTTTCATGGATATTGGTATTAATTTAGTGCAGGAACATGTTCAAACGGATTTATTGCGACAACAAAAACGTAAATTAAATCGAGAAGGTAATCAAGCATCGCCAGACGTTCAACAGGCAATCAATTCATTGATGAAAAATCTTGAATTGAGCAAAGGAAAAAATGATCCATTTAAATTTGAAACAAAACGATGTGAATATTGTTATTTTAAATCGGAATCGTCATTGGTGATGGCTCATCATTATGAAACGCCACATATGAAAGGGAATCTTTATAAATGTAATTTTTGTGCATTTGAAATAAAACCACCATATGAAATATTATTGCATATGAAAAATGTGCACAATATTGAAGGACGCTTAGAAAAGTCTCTTTCATATCATCAATGTCCAAATTGTCTGTTTGAAGATAATGGAAAATCAAAATTGGCTCGTCATGCCGTCGTTTGTAGCAAAAAATTTCGACCAGAAGTGAATTTAGCACCGCCCGTTGATTGGGATCCACCAGCTAAAATTCCACGTATCAAACCCAGACATGGTCTCGTTGGAACAGCTAATGCATATCAGGTGAGTAATTTCAATTTGCAAATGTGTTTTTTGTTACAAACATCTGAATTCGAAAAGGAAACGAAAAAAAAAATAGCAATTCTTATTTTGTTTGTTATTGTTTGGTTGTGTTTTTTTTTATTATTATTCTGGATTGTTTTTGTTCAGGCAATGGCTGCTCAAGCACAACGTGCTGCAACTGCGGCCGCAATTCAAAGACAGAATGCTGCCAATGCAGCTGCCATGAAAAATCGTGGAAGACCGCAAATCGTTTCAAAAATGATGCCAACAACAAATAATAATTTGCGACCACAGCAACAAACGATTCGACCACCGGTTGCTGGTGGCATTGTTCTTCCGAATAATTTTCAAGTGACAAATCCTGGACAATTTATACAGGTAATTATCATCATAAAATTGATGTGATTTTCCACAACGTTCTACTAACTATAATCGTTCTATAAATACATCAGTTTTTGGAATAATCGAAATTATTTCGGTTGCTTTGATTGATTTCAATGGACAACAAATGAACAGAGATTTTGCTAAATGCTTATGGTTTATATTATGGTTTCTGGCCACTGACCGAATATTCCGTAATTCGTTCAATCATATTCAGGGGGACAGTTGTTTCGTCCAAAACAAACAAAATTCTTATGCTCTCAAACTGATGCACCAATCGAATAATATCGTTTCAAAAACTAACAAATCAATTTTTTGCTAAGCCTCCGAAAACTTCACGTACATCTTAATATCTCAACAAAAAATTAATGGCTTTCATTTTCCGTCAAATGATTTCCACTCAAATGAAGTAATGCAATCTGAATGCATTATTTTGGAAATGTAAAATAAAATCATAGGAGGATGGAAATCATCTGCAGTTAATTTTTTATCATTATTATCTATTATTCTTATTTTTTTTTTTTTTTTTCTAAATGAATGTCTAACATGTTTTGAATTTTGTTAAAATATTATTCTATATTTATATCTTGATGGAAGCCTTTCAATTTGATTTCATTTTATTTCACGTATTTCCAGGCGACGAGTTCAAAATCCCAAAAGAATTCTCAACAGCCAAGTATATCGATAACCGCATTACCCAGACAAACGCAACCAAATCCATCAACGAATTTATCACCATCGAATGCATTGCAACAAGCTGCAATTCTACCAAAACCACCTGGTGCTGCCAATCTTAAGCCCGGACAAACCCAATCAGGTGGAAAGGCTTCGTTTGTTATATGTGAAATATGTGATGGATGGATCAAAGACTTAGATCAACTACGGAATCACATGCAATGGATGCACAAAGTGAAAATACACCCAAAAATGATTTACAATCGGCCGCCGTTGAATTGTCAAAAATGTCAATTTCGATTTTTCACCGATCAAGGATTGGAGCGACATTTGCTTGGTTCACATGGTTTAGTTACGAGGTGAGCCTTTGAAATTTTTGTTTTTTCTTGCTATTCAAATTGATAAATAAATTATTATTAATATTAATTTCATTCATAGTTCGATGCAAGAGGCTGCAAACAAGGGAAAAGATGCCGGACGGTGTCCAGTGTGCGGCAGAGTAAGTACAAACCGAAAACATTTGAATGAATGCAATAACAATTAATATTTCTTTATAATGTATTTATTATTATAAACTAAATTGATGAAAATATTCCAATATTTCGATATTTTTAACAGATGTATCAATGGAAACTACTTAATCATGTGTCTCGAGAACATAATATGACGTTAAAACCTGCGCATTTATCATACAAATGTACCGTATGCACGTCTACATTTAGCATGTACAAACAATTTGAAAATCATGTATACTCCGCCCATAGTACAGTTGCGAAACGATCAAACGAAGGTGCAATCGCAAAAAAATCTATCGATGGAAAATCAAAATCATCGTCATCATCGTCATCATCATCGTCAATTTATGTTGGATCTAGCAGTCGTAGCAATTTAGCGGGCATAGTACCCAGTGCCGGTACATCAATGTTAAAACAACCATTTAAAATAAATGATGAAATTACTATTACTCCTCAGCCAGCTACACGAACTAATCGACCTATTGAAATTGAAAGTCATGTTATTGGTAAGATCATCCATTAAAATTGAAACAATTTTTTTTTTTGTTTAAATTTCGGAATTTATATAAGATTTTGTGTATTTGAATGTTACAGAT
The DNA here is from genome assembly GCA_000149185.1 of Mayetiola destructor. Classification (NCBI taxonomy): domain Eukaryota; kingdom Metazoa; phylum Arthropoda; class Insecta; order Diptera; family Cecidomyiidae; genus Mayetiola; species Mayetiola destructor. The sequence goes on along the minus strand of GL501523.1, from coordinate 2,651,102 downwards.
TAATTGTCGTTAAATCGATGAGCATTTTTCAACATTGGAATAGTCACCGTTCCACGACCTCCCGTTAAATTATGAAATAGGCATTCTACAAATATAGTTGATAAGAAATCCTATTTACAAGATTTTAAATGTATTCGGAAACAAAAGTTTCAAACAGAAAATACTGAGAGAGTGAGATACACACACACACACATACACACACACACTCACACACGCCCACACATACATATACACACAAAAGGCCCTCACAAAACAACAGATAAACAATAAATGATTCAAAAACCCGGATACGGCTTGTATGGATTTTGAAATAGATACTAAACAAATTTAATTTAATTTAATTTTCAAATAGGAATAAAAATAAATAATAATACGAAATGCAAAACAAAGCAAAAAAAAAACAACAACAATTGTTTTTAAATACTTGGCAGCACAAAAACTGTCTGGGATTTTCTGTTCATATTTTTTTTTCAAAATGAATGAATCAATTTTGATTTAATTTATTGTTCGCCGGAAAACATACGTTGATGGCCAACGACCTCTAGATCCAATGTTTGAAACCAAAAGTGTTTGGACGATTTTCATCATGACATTATGGCTATCGAATAATAAATTCCCTCAGTCCTGTTCTGGTTTTAGGTATCGAAGCGAATTTTTGGTAAAAAGCAGACAGTGTGAGTTTAGCATTTAATGTTCATAATAATAATAATTCATTAATCGATCTTATAAGGAAAAAGGTAAATAAATTTAATTTTCCCGACCAAAATACAGTGGCAGTAATATGTATACAGATTTTGGCTTCTTTTGCCGAATAACAGTACCAAATTGAACCGATAAAATTTAGTACACGATGAATACTAAATAAAATTAGATTTTGGTGGTGCCAACTTCACTTTGTTATTGTTTTTTAAAGTACATTTGAAAAATAAAACACACATGAAATAAGAAGGGGAAACAAAGTATATGTAGAATGTAAATTGCCTAAATGTCAATATAACGTATACCGAGATATACCTGACGTGGATCTTTTGCAGTAGGTGAATGTTCCGAAGTATGTGCCCAATGCGATAATAATTTGTTAAATGTGGAAATCAAAATCTTTTGATACAGATCAGTTATCAGCTTTAAACTATCGACATCAATAGTCATAGGTTAATTCAATTTAATTTGTTTTCTCTTAATTTTTTCTGTTTTAAGTTTAAGTAAAATATCACAGGTAAAAAGAAAAAAAAATAGAATGAAAATTTGGAATTAGTTTTTGATTAAGCTATTTTTCATTATCATATTAAAATCTAATAAGCAAATTAAGCGCGAACACAAAAATAAAAGAAAAAAGACAATAAATTGATAAGCCGCCAAAGTTTTGAGTGAAATTCCAGTTGAACTATGAAAAATTAATTTAATTAATGTGACAAAAGCGAAAGTGAAAGTGTCGATAACAAAAAAATATGTCATTCCGAATGATTTGCTCTATTGGTTTAGAAGTTTTTACATACTTTCTCTATATAAAAAAAAAATTGATAAGATTCTTGTACATACGTTACAATTTTAGAAATGTTCACTACGATTAGACATCATCACAAGATGCAACTTGTTGGCATTGTATTGTTGGAGATTTTAGCCTTGACATTGGCACAACGCGTTGCGCCCGGCGTTCCGCCCCAGCAATATGTTAGTATTAAATTTGTCATTAATTGCTCTTTATTTTTGAATTTCGCTGACACTTCAGTCACGTTTCAAATTTTAAACAGTTACGAATAAGTTTGCAATCTATTCATAATTTTATTCTTTTGAATTTTTCAACATTTTTTTTTTTTTTGGACAACAACAGCAATATCAACAGCAACAGCAACAGCAGTACCAACAACAGCCACAATATCAGCAACAACAGCAGGTAACCTATTTTATCCAAATAACTTGTGATTCAATAACACGTTTTTCATAAAAAAAATTCGCACTTTCATCTCAGCCACAACAATTCCAACAACCTCCTCAACAAGTTCAATACCAACAGGCTCCACAACAAGCACAATTCCAACAGCCACCTCAACAGGGTCAATTCCAACAAAATCCTCAGCAAGTTCAATACCAGCAGCCTCAGCAAGCCCATCCACAAGATGTAATTCATTGAATCCATTTCCACATATTTTTCATATTCAGCTAATGTGTATTTTGCTTGTTCTTAGGGGCATGGACATCATCATTCACAAGGTGTATTAAACAATGATATTAAAGCCGAACGAGAGTATGTTTTTGCAATGTCATAAATTAAATAACCACCAACTACCAATTCGTACCATAAAAATGACAATTTTTGTTTATTTCATTATCATAATTTTGTATTTAGGCATATTCAAGAACATATGGAAGTTCCAATTGATACAAGTAAAATGAGTGAACAAGAATTACAGTTCCATTACTTTAAAATGCACGATTCCGACAACAACAACAAATTGGACGGTAGCGAATTGATCAAATCGCTAATCCATTGGCACGGTATGTTTTTGATTTTCAAAAATAATAATTTTATTTTAAAAATTTGAACAATCATAAAAGTGATATGATTGCTTTCATTGTTATTCGTATACAATATTTTATTTAGAATGGGTTATTGGCTTTAATTGGGGAATGAAAACACTTAATACAATAAGATTTGGGTTATTCTTTTTGGGTTTTTTTTCTTAGAATAGTAATTAACTATTTTGTACCAATTTCGATGTGTAAATATTTGAAAAAATGGAATGAAACGGAAATTATGTGTGTGTGTGTGTTTGGTTGTTCATTTGTTTCGCCTAAAAAAATTTGTTTAGATTTGAACAGTTGGAAAAATGGTTCGCTTTAAACGATTTTTTTTTCTCTTTCTCTCTTTTTGTTTTATTTCTCTATTTCATGTTCGAAAAACACATCGTCATCACAAATTCTATCACCATGCATTCAATATATCAATAATAAATCTGCAAAATTATTCGAAAAAAAAAACAACAAAAAAATCAAATTCAAACAAATTGGAATAAATTTGCAACGTTCATGTTATGTGTATGTCCTGTATTTGTTCAAACCTCGTTCGCTCATTTGAAACATCGATTACCAGAGCAAGGAAGTAAGGAAAACAATAATAACCAGCAAGCGCCCCAAATCGAAGAGAAAATTTTCACGGACGATGAACTCATTAATTTAATTGATCCAATATTAAAAATGGATGACACAAGTAATGATGGTTTCATTGATTATCCAGAATTTGTTAGAGCTCAACAAAAAGCGGCATCTAATCAACAACAACAACAACAACAACAACAACATTCCCAACAATAATAATGATGCATTGTTAGATGTTCAATTGGCATTCAAACAATGAATGGTTCTTTAGTTCAGCTGTGATTTATGTACTTTTATATCATTTAATTTTGATTAAGCTGGGGGTGTGTGTGTGTATGTGTGTGTCTGTTTGTCATATTTCTTTCACAGAAATATATGTATTATCTTTCGGGGATAGCTTTGTTTTTATAGCTCAAATTCACACATAAACATTTATACTGCTTGAGGCATATCACATTTCATCGAATAATATGTATTTGTATATTTTTGTACGATTCCTTTGGTCATTCGTGTATTCTGTAAATTTATAATTACCGAAACGAAAACAAAAAAAAAAAAAAACAAACAAAAAAAACAATTATAATCGATCAATCAAAATACTCAATACTCAAAAGGATATCTAATTAATTACATATTTCCTCTCCTGGATGATGGAAATCAAATCCAATTTTTTCAAATAATCAATTTCGTGATTTATTGCAAAAAACATATGATAAATGAAAAATCAAAATAAATCCAAAATCGATGAACCTAAATGCCTTTCATTGCTATTCGATCTCAAGTACTGTTTATCATCGCGGGAAAACTATTATTATTATTTTGCTAAATGTTTTAATGTTGTGTCATGTGTTGTGCTTATGATTGTGCTGATTTGTTTGCACGCTACTGAGAAAACAGCCTAACACCAAATCTAATCAATTTTAAAATTATTTGGTTCACTAACATGATAAATATGGAATAATCATCGACATCGCTCATAGACAAAGATGAATCTGTTGAAAAACAACAAACTTTCTATACGGATCAACAGCTTGAAGAAACCATCGATTTTTTAATACAATCAATGGACAAAAACAAGGATGGATTCATTGAATACATTGAATACAGAAATAATATGTAAATAACACATGTAAATGTAAAGCTTTGTTAAAGAAGACATTTATTTTGAGAGCAAAATGCCTGATCTGCCCGTTTCCATTGTTCTCATCTAAATGTTATTGCAATTAATGAGATTCAACTGCGAAAATTAACTAATTATTATCCATATTTCACAAAAAAACGGAAAAATAAATTTATCATTTGTCAAATGATTATTAACAAGTGCCTTTCTGTGTATGTATTAACAAATTGTATATGATTTTGAAATACAGCATCATTGTTGCTATCACTAAGATCAACCTTGGATTCCACGCTGATGATAAATGTGTCATAATTCAATGGTTAAAACTAATGAGAGAATATATTTTGCAAATGCAACAAAATTTATTTAGCTGGTCAAGAGGGTACCGAGCATTTGAGTGACGCTGTTTTAGAAGAATCGATCGATGCAGCATTACTTAAAGCCGATTACGATTGGGATGGATACATTACATGGGATGAATACATGTATTCAGTTGGCGATAAAGAAACACATCATACAGATGCCTATGAAACACATGAAGTTGATCATAAAACAAATACGACACTTTAGCATGAATTAGCATGCAATTTAGCGAAACATCAATTTATGATATAGAATTTCATTTTTATTTTATTGGGTTTGCATGCATAAGATTTAATATTTTCAATCAATAGACTGTTGAATACTTATTTATATATTTTTTTAATTTATTTAAAAACTAATTTGGCTGCAGGTCTGTAGAATTTTTGGCATTTCGAATGTAACTACTAAGTTTTCTTTATCTATTCAATTTTTAATTTTTCTCTCTAAATGCTTAAATGGTATAACAGCTATGCAACACAAATTTCATTAAGTCAGTAATAAATATAATCCGTAGAATTGTCATATACATAACATACACAATCATTACAAAATGATTAAAAATCAATCAACACAAAAATAATTGCAGAAAAAGACAATAAACCGGTTGATGATGACGGTTCACAAACATACACGGATTCTAAATTGGAAACCATAATTGACCAGAGTATGTCCATTATGGATCTGAATGGGGATGGCTATGTTTCGTTTCCGGAATTTGTTAAAACGCAACAAGACATGAAAAATAATGCGGCATCGTAGGATGCATTTAAATTTAATATTCACACAACAAAATTTGTTACCACATATTTGTTGCATTCGAATCAAACGCCCTGCATCCATTCCAATATTACAATGATAAGATTGTTTTCATGAATAAAAAAGAAATCTGAATAAATCCATATCGATGATGAAAAAAAAATAAAAATAAAAATTAAGCGAAATCCGGTAAAGATAAGGAAAAAATGGTTTTTTCCTTTTTTAATTTTGAATGTTGAAAATCACCTGATTTTCGGGTTTTCTTTCTTTATCTCAGTAAGGGTACAGTGAAAGTGATCTACATTGTTGGTGATTAACAAAGCCAACCACCAGTTTTTTTTTTTTTTTGGGAAGTTGACAAACTTGTCATGTATCATGTATATTTAGATGAAAATGATAAATCTGATGAAAAGAAAATGACACCATCGCAAAGTTCACGAACAACTACTGGAAACAATCCGTCCAAGTAATCACAAAACTATTATATTTGCAGCAGATAAAAACACGATGGCTTCGAGTACACATTCAGTGGTTTTGGATTCCAAAATCCAGACATCTTGCTTCAAGATTCAATTTTTCAATAAATAATCCATAATTATAATAATGAATCAATATAATAATTCACAATTCAATACATCAACGAGCTAACATAGGCATGAGGTAAGAGGTAAGGTTACTTTATGATTATTCTGTTGATGTAATTCAACGCTCAATCCGCTTCAATATGTGGATTAGAATGAAATTGAAAGTTGTTGATATCGATCCAGCGAATTCAACAACCATTTATTTCTATTCAATACATATTTATTGTAAACACATTTCAATGATCTGTAAGATGATCATAGGCACAAAAAAAAACATGTTTTATACAATTTTTAATGCATATTTTCGATATGGTTTTCAATTTGACAGATCATGAAATCCTTTGTTCTATATTGGAATTTTTGTATGAAATCGAAAATATTTCATTGAGTTTTGATTGGATTGAAGTCGATTGAGTGCGTGCTAGGCCATAAATGGCACGGCTATACCAAATCATTAAACCTCGACCTTGTTGAAAACCGACAAAGTTGTTGTTGAATAGATAATAACATGCATCACAGAGCACATATTCATATTTCTTCTGTGCTGAATCTGCTCTCAAGTTCTGAATCCAAAGTTGTTGCAATTTTCGTGATGTATTACACTTATAAAACCTAAAAGGAAATTTATGTCGTATCTTGTAATGCGAAAACATAAATAAAGAGAGAGAGAGAGAAAAAAAGAAACAAAAGCTGAAATGTGATAAATTGACGAAGAAGAAACAAGACGATCGAGGTCATTTATATGTATTTGATACGCACTGCACATTGCAGTAAATGGTGCACAGTGTACATGGGTCATTTTTGTGGTATTCTTTTGTTTTTATTTTTTTCTTCTTCATTTATTCAATGTAATATGAATACAATGCATGAACCGCCAAAACCAAAAAAAAGAAAAAAAAGAAAAAGAAACCTGTAATCATCAATACGTCTTTGCATTACATTGCTTCATTTGCAATTGCTCTCTTTTTTTATGTTGATCAGCAATGGTTCCACTATAAAAGCAATGTTTCAACAATCGAATGACTAGAATCGTTTCGGATTAGTCAAACGAGCGAGTACTGGTCAAGAATAAGCCAGCAGCGCATTGTTTCGATAACAGTTTTTTAAACAAACAAAAAATAAAAACTTTTAAAAGAAAAAAAAACGGGAAAATCATCTTTGAAAATGAAAACTCTCATCATTTTATCGGCTTTAATTGCAATCGTTTTTGGTTCACCAGCTTTGCTTGCACCAAACATCATAGCAGCTCAATCACCCGTTCTCAGTCAATTTCATTCGCAAGATGCGCTCGGTCATTATAGTTATGGATTTAGTGGAGGTTCATCGGCTAAAGTCGAATCTAAATCAATTGATGGCATTATACGCGGAACATATAGCTATGTTGATGGCGATGGACGTCTTCAAACCGTTGACTATACAGCAGATGATGTGAATGGCTTTCGTGCAGCCGCTACAAATTTACCAAAAGCACCGATTGACGATACACCCGAAGTAATTCAAGCAAAAGCTGAACATTTCCGTGCATTCAACGAAGCCGCACAACGATCAGACAACGATGATAATAATAATAATAATAATAATAATCAACCAATTGCTGCTCAAATTGTTGCTTTACGTTCAGCAGCACCTGGATTTTCATATACAATTAATACACCGACATTATTTGCTGGTCCACAATTGATAGCCGCTCGATCATTACCATTTACAGTTCAATTGAATAATAATGCTAGCCCATATCCCATTGATACACCAGAAGTAGCTCAGGCAAAAATTCAACATTTAAAAGCAGTTGAAGAACAAAAGGCTCGTATTGCGGCTGCAGCTCAATAAATTCATGTGGGAACGCAATTCATCACAAAATTCAACAACTAGAATCGTCGAAAGCAACAAATTTTTCATTCGATCGAATATTCTGATAAAAATGTTTTAATGATGAAAAAATTTGAAATATTAATTTTACAAACACATCATTCAATTAAAAAACAGTTGTTTTTCTTTTTTTGTGTGTGTTTCAATTCCCATTGAAATGTATAAATATCTCCAAAATAAATATGCCCCAAAAAATACCCGATGAACAGTCCGAAATTGCATTTATTTTATAGTTTTGATTTTCGTGACATGAAATCCATAACAGCTTGCATAAATTCTTCTGATTCGAATCTTATGAACAATTCTTTCAATTCTCGGTCACATGCGTCCTCAAAATTTTTCATGTCGGCGGCATTTATTAATTTTTTCGTTACACGAAGAGAATCTGGTGGTAATTTTGATGATTCTATCAGCGGCATCCATAATTCCGTATTCAAATTGGATTTATTATATATTTTTGATATTAAATTGAATTGAAGTGCTTCTTGTGCTGACAGTTTATGATTTAAAAATAACATTTCGCTGGCTTTACTTTTACCCAAAATACGTTGAAATGTATATGAAGCGCAACCTTCAGGACAAAGTCCAAGTTTTGTAAACGGTGTATAGAAAAATGCCTGAATAAAAGTAGTTAAATAGTTTCAATCAATAAATCCATGTATCACAATGAATATTTCAATGAATTTACATTTTCTGTTGCATAAATGATATCGCACAGCACGGCCGTTGTTGCTGCAATTCCGATACATGGACCATTAACAACACAAATCAACAATTTTGGAAAACAACAAATGCCACGAATCAAAGATTTCAAAGCTGTGTATGCTTCTTTGATTTCATTTTGTGGATCCATTACAGTTAGAAATTTTGATATATCATTTCCAGAACTGTAGTATTCACCTTCACCGGTCAATGCGACAATGGATACTGAATCATCGGCAGCAGCCATCTGTAATGCATCTAAAATACATATATCAAATCAAATTAATATCGTAATCATTCGTTTCTGAATTATCATATCCAGAGCCAATTATTGAATTCACCACCTGTTAATTCATTATAAGCGCAAATATTCAATGCATTCCTTTTGGCTAAATTACTTATTATTAATTTTCTTAAGCCGGCTACATTTTCGACTTTTAAGTATTTATAAGCGGATGCCATATTCAATAAGTTTAATAAAGATTTGAAGTGAATTAAATTTAAAAGTATAAACAAAAAAATTTTGTTTTATTGAATAAAAAAAATGTCAATAAGAAATTCAGCTCGTGTAAACAAATGTAAATGTGTATAATGTATACGGAGCATATTTTTGACACTTCCCTTGTCAATATAGATTGTCAAAATATCAAATGATTTGTTTTGTTTTTTTTGACTCGTATTTTTTTTCTTTCTTTCAATTAATGCAATTACATTAAACATTTTCTCCTAGATTCATTGACATCAATTTTTTTTTTTTTTTCGTCTTCCGGCTGTGATTTGAAATGACTGAATTTCTTGCTGGTGATAATGTTTGTGGACAAAATTTGTTACAAATTGTAGCTGTGGGCAATGCAATTATCGCTGAGATTCTACGAGTCAAAGATTACATTCCTGAGCTGTTTCGGTAATTGAATGAAATAAAATAAATCAGTTCGATTTTTGTGATCATTCATTTATGTTACTTTTGTTTGTATGATCTTAGACTTGAGAAGAAATCGGATCAAATCAAATATGCTGACATAATATTAGATTTTAGCTATTTCAAAATTTCCGAAGCACAAGAAAAGAAAATCGAAGAGAATGCGGTGAGTTTTTTTTTCATTTGTATAAATTGCTAGATGTATCAAAGGCATGTTTCTGATAATCCTGGAATATCCCGAAACTATCATTATATGATTCCACATAATTAGGAACTACAAGATTTGGATGAAGAGGTCCGTGAAAATTATTTGGAAATTTTGAATCGTTGCTATTTGGCATTCGAAAGTGTCCATCAATATGTGAGCGATCTTAAATTTTTTGTGCAAGAAGTCAACGACGGTATGTATATCCAACAGACTCTGGAATCCATCCTTCAGGACAATGAGGGCAAACAATTGCTGGTGAGTTTTTCTGGTTTATGGTTTTCAGTTTTGAAAATCAATTCAATAAAATCCTTTTTCCATTCATGAAAATGTTTTGCAGACGGAATCGTTATACCTTTACGGTGTTATATTGTTGTTACTTGATATGCACATTCCTGGCATAGTTCGAGAACGAATTTTGGTTTCATATCATCGTTATAGTGTGGAAAAATCATACAGTGATAGTAATATTGATGATATTTGCTTTTTACTTCGATCGACTGGTTTTAACAATGGATCAGATTCGAAAAAAATTCCCAACTATCCGGAGGATTATTTTCGACGCATCGAATTAGATGAACAATTTGTTGAATTGATAATTGGCCGTTTGAGATCTGATGATATTTACAATCAAATAACAGTGTATCCATTGCCTGAACATCGTTCAACTGCACTGGCTAATCAAGCGGCAATGCTATTTGTTTGTTTATATTTTTCACCAAAAACATTGCAACAACAAAACGCTCGAATGCGTGAAATTGTGGACAAATTCTTTCCAGACAATTGGATTGTATCGATTTATATGGGAACTACTGTAAATTTGATTGATGCATGGGATCCATATAAAGCAGCAAAAAATGCCCTCATCAATGCTACCGAAACGAAAAATATCAAAGAAATCGCAACCAAACATTCGTTACATTTGAAAAAATTGATACAAAAAACGCGTGTACTTCTTGAAGATGGCATCATAACGCAACAATTTTTAATAAAAAATATTATGAAAATTGTAAATTTGATACGAGAATGTAATGTTACATTGAGATGGATGATGCTGCACACTAGCAAAACCACCTACGATTGCAGCCAAATAAAAAAATGTAAACAATTGGAATCTCAAGTGATCAACGATTCGGCCTACAAATCAATTGAATTATTTGAATTATTGCTGAACATAAGTCAACTTGAGTTGAAAGTTCGTGAAATTATTAAAGATGTTCTCACTGAGAAGGAGACACAATGGAATCATTGCCGACAACAGGCAAATGAACGTTTGCTAGAGCTCAGTGAAATGTTCACCGGAACCAATAAATTGCTAAAAATAAAAAAAAATGATGATTTAAGCAAATGGTTTGCTGATATTGCCAAGGAGGTACAAAATTTATCGCATGAAAATGCAAATGCAAATGTGTCTGGACGAAAGATTATTCAATTGATACAAGCATTGGAACGAGTTCAAGAATATCATAATTTGAATGCAAAAATGCAAGTTAAACAACATTTGAGCGAAACGGATCAATTTCTTCATCAAATGATTCAAACAATCAATATCAAAGAGGAGAATTTAATTAATTTGCAAATAATTGGTGATTTGAGCTATGCATGGATAACCATCGATAAATACACTAGTATTATGCAGGAAAGCATAAAGAAACAACCAAAAATTGTCATCAAATTGAGAGCTACATTTTTAAAATTAGCAAGTGCTTTAGAGATACCATTGTTGCGTATTAATCAAGCACAAAGTGATGATTTAGAATCTGTGTCCCATTATTATAGTACAGAGCTGGTGAATTATGTACGAAAAGTAATACAAATCATTCCAAAAACAATGTTCGAAATTCTCGAACGAATAATCAAAATTCAAACTGAATCGATGAAAGAAATACCAACGCGTCTTGATAAGGATAAAATTCGAGAATATGCTCAGTTGGATGAGCGTTATATTGTGGCCAAAAATACATATTCAATATCCGTATTCACCGAGGGTATTTTAATGATGAAAAAAACATTGGTAGGCGTCGTCGAACTGGATCCAAAGCAATTACTTGAGGATGGAATCAGAAAAGAGCTCGTTAAACATTTAACTGAAGCATTGCATAATGGACTCATTTTCAATGTCAAATCGAAACAAACAAATGATTTGGTTGATAAACTTAGCAATTTGGTGAAAATTATCGACGGTTATAAACGCTCATTTGAATATGTTCAAGATTATTTAAATATTTATGGTTTTAAAATTTGGCAAGAGGAGGTAATGCTCTTCAATTTTCTTTCTAAATTGATGAGAATATGTGTCAATCATTGTTTGTTTTTTTCTTTTGCTATCTCTAGATGTTTCGGCTCATTAACTACAACGTCGAAAAGGAGTGTAATACATTTCTCCGGAAAAAAGTGCATGATTGGCAATCCGAATATCAAAGCTCAAATATACCGATTCCAATTCTGGCGGCAACCGATAATGTTTCGGTGAATTTCATTGGACGTTTGGCTACAGAGATCCTTCGGCTAACTGATCCCAGGTAAGAATATACATATTTGTATTGAATCAAAACAGACAAAAAAAAAAGCAGCTCGTATGTTATATTGTAGAACCGCCGCCTATATTGATACACACTCGTCCTGGTTTGACTTCAAAACACACAAAAAACTTTTGAACATGAATGTTTTTGCCAAAATAAATGATGTCATTGGGCCAGCTGGTTTGGTGGGCCTTGATAAATTATATTCGCACATGATCAAAACGGACTTGGACTCATTAATTTCCACACTTCAACATAATATTTTGAATGAAAAATCATCAATTGATGTGCTGATTGCATTTCACAATGAAACATCACCAACCACCAAAACCATTCATCAGCCATTGAAATTTTACAACAATTATGTATCAAAATTTGTTAAAAACACACCAAAAGTATTTGATTTAATTCTAAAAATTGGACAAAAACAAATTATTCGCAAATATATTGCTTTCGAATTGAATTCCAGCTGCAAATTCAATTCAAAAAATTTGGAATCATCGTTGCGTACCATGAATGAGTAAGTAACATTTGATTTGAGTTTTCAAAAACTGAATCGAAATTTTCAAAAAATCGAAAGAAAAAATCCATTTCAACTTTCCAGTGCGCTTCTCCATCAACTAAGATCTCACGAATTGGATTCTCAAAAATCACATCCCGATGAAGAATTGCTCGGCGAATTAAATAAATATTTAGAATGGGCCGGTATTTATGATCCATATGAGAAAATCTATGTTGAAACTAAAAATTTGAAATATTTTGGAACGGCTCTATTCATGTTGACCAATTCAAATTTGTCGAAATTGATTTATGTAAAGCATATTTCTACACTAATGGGCAAAAAGCTTTCCGATCACATCGACGGTACATGTTTCGTTATTGGTGTAATAACAGTGCTGCATCAATTTCATCTCGAAATCCTTTGCACGTTTATAAGTCAATTTGCACAATTTGTGACTTCTGTGTCGGAGTATAATTTACAGTAAGCCGATTCTCAATGAAATTACATACGGAAATTAATAAAATTTGGGTAAATTATTTTTAGATTCAAAAAAGAACTGGGCCCCGAAGTCCATACAACGGTGCATTTTTTGTTTAAATTCATTGAAGTGGCTGGATTCTCTCGCGATATATTGGAGAAAACCATTCCCGAGGTGATTCTCAATCAGTTGGAGTATTTGTCGAGCAGAGAATGATTATGAAACATTTTTGTTGAAAAAGGTTCTTCTGATCCATTAAATCATCATACAAAAAAAAAAATACAGAGTTTTTTTTATTCATTTTCGATTCAATCGTGTTTAATATTTCTAAAAAAAAAAAAAAAATTTGAATAACACTTTCAGAAATAAAGCTTTCCAAAATTCCGAATAAATTTCATTTTATTTTTTCGTTTTTCAATAAAAGCTTTAACCGGTCCCGGAATCTTTATATTCGAATTCGTATTTTTGTTTTTTTGTTTTTTTTTTTTTTGTTGTATTTCATAGCAATTCAGTCAGTAAATATTCTATTCAATTTCAGTTGCGATTCTACGAATCTCGATATACAAAACTTTCAACTTATATTCGACTGCGTTGACATTCTCGCGTGATCGTTTTTTCGATGAATTTCCAACATGCTCATTTTCATCGGCGTCATTATCACTGAACGATGATGCATTTGGTAAATCAATACTTTGGTGATTTAAGCTTGCTGTACTTGAATATGAACTATTCGATCGTCGACGAATGATCATACAATCATCTGGTCGTGATTTATAAATATAGTCCCAGGATTCGGTTGCCGTTTTAGGTCCACGTTTTTTACCTCCACTGCCACTTTTTGGCGAAACGCTTTTCTTGTTGGCCGCAACAGTTGCAGCTGCAGATAAAGCGACATCATCGATTGGTATCTGCGGTTTCGATTGTGCACTTTGAGGCTCCTCAGACATTTTCGAAAGACCTTGCTTGAACAAGGGCTGAATGTCCGAATCGTCACGATAATCTTGTCGTGATTCCCGAGCCAACGCTTCCATAATACTTTCCACCTGAATATGTGAAATAAAAATGTTATGGGCAATACAAATTCGCATCAAATAAATTGGCCTGATAAGACATATTCATTTACCCTTGCCTCCGGAACACGAAGATCTTTTGCAAACCTAGCAATCGAATCATCATTATGATGCTGTTTAATATATGTTGCGAATGAATTACTTTGAACATCATTTAGATTTAAATTTAATTTTAGAATAATTTTGCTTGCAACAGGATAACTTTCTGGATGCACCCAAGTCGAATCAAAAACATTATATTTACTTTTCAATTTGACCGTTTTCGGAACGATTCGTATGAATCCGGCGCATTGCGTTCAGTGATATTTTTTCTTAAAACAGCTGTTGAAAAGATTTGCATGAAAATGCAGACCATATAAAAAGCTAAATTTCTGTTTCTGTTTCTGTTTCAATGTGAAGTTTTATTAAATATTTTATTACACATTTGAGCCTTGATAAATTCCAGCAAACAAGATTTCGTTGAATTTTCGATTATTCTGTTGTATTCTTTATTACAATAATTCGGCACTTCTGCTTAAAATATGTTTTCAACATTGTTTTTCTTTAGTCAAATACGACAATATATTTTTACAACAATGTGACACTTGTGCTTGATTTTTTTTTTTTTATTAATTTCTTTTATTCCAATGACCTTAACTCATCGTGTACGATGTGTGTATGAATTGGATGAGTTCTAACTGCATGGGATACTATCCAATCATAAAATTCGGAAATTTTTAGAAAATAAGCCATTTTACCCACTGCACAAAAGCTTCTAGCTACTATCCCAACCAGCTCAGTTTGGTTTATGTTTGTAACAGGAGATCCGGAATCGCCCTATAGAAAATGATACAATTTTGAAATATTCACTAGAATATCTATTATATTTTTATGAAGTCAATCAAATACAAACTTACTGGACATATTGCACCATTAGTTGACCACGCGCAGAATATTTTTGGACCTTCAACACAATGTTGTGTTTGAAAAAATAGTTCTTGTAGTTCATCTGCGGATTTTGTTTGTTCTGCGTTTATGAAGCCCCATCCAGTAACATAAAGTTGATGACCAAAACCATTAAACGACTTAAAAAGGGGAATGGCTCTGGCCATTGTTGGATTAGATAAATCTATACTTCTTGTTAATTTCAATATCGAGATATCAGATCTATGGTCGCCGTTCAAGTATTCTTCGTGGCTTCTTATTCCTTCTACACAATAGCGTTGAAAGTCCTTTATTTCACTTTGCTTATATATCCCGACAGCTACTGATACTCCATGTGCAAGATTATCATAACCATGAACACAATGTGCGGCCGTGATGACGAAGTCTGCCGTCAAGATCGCACCTCCGCAAACGTGTTGATGATTTATGGCCTTAGAATAATGAAATTCAGAACCGAAACCAAAACCGAAAAAATTGAAATGCCTGTCTGTGAAATCTTCACAAGTCGCAAGAAAATTGAAATTAACTTGAATTGACACATGATATGGAATCGGTCCTTCTGTTGCCTTTCCGTTTAGTATGCGTGAATCTAAAATTAATCGAAATAATTAGGAATTTTTTTATACAAATTCCGAAAAACAACTACCTGATATCACATTGTAAAACAGTGTACAAAACAGAATAATTGAATGCATCTTTAAAATAAAGCAGAATCCGCAAAACGACATACACTTTAGACGAACTTTTGGGCAGTGATACTTTCTGTCATTATGTTCATAAATTGGGCGGTTTCTATTGTTATTTTTTAAAATATTGTTTATGCTGAAATGATAATACACAACAATAATACGAAATGATAAATGTTGTTGATTGAGCACTATTTATTGTTTGTGGGTTATATTTTTCAACATGCATGAAAATGCAGACTATATAAAATGCTTAATTTCTGTTTCTGTTTCAATGTCAAGTTTTATTATATATTTTATTACACATTTGAGCCTTGATAAATTCCAGCAAACAAGATTTCGTTGAATTTTCGATCATGAATTACGAACAGAAATGGATGATTACAAACAAAAGTTTGGCATACAGAAACCGGCCAGACGTTCAGAAATGTACCAGCTGCAGCTACGGTGCCTACTTCATTAATTTCAATTTTCGCCATGTGAGCAAGTTTAGACTTGAATTTTAGTTTTGTTGATTCAAAGATACCACTCAAATTGGCATTTTCGAATAAGGTGTGAACCTCCATATGTCGTTCGATTATCTATTCAAGGCCAAAACAAACCAAAATCAAAAAACTAAAATAGAAAATTTCATAAACTATTTTTTCAATTTTTCAACATACCGGGGACAAATCGATTGTACTTTCAAACGAAAATTTTGGAAAACTAACATGAATGTTCTCATTAATATATGTTGGTCGGTATACACTCCTGTGTCCGCTGAAAACATTATCTAAAATTTCTGGTGATAATTTGTCCAGAAGTTCAGCGATAGCCGTTAAAGAAGCATCTGGCATGAAGATGAACATTGACAAGGATTCATTTTCATCTTCATATGGCATTTTTAAGACTCTTGTATTCAAATTCTCAATGAAACCTGATGTTAAGTAAATTTAAAACAACTATCGATACGTGATTGGTTGACAGTCAAATTTAACGTATAGTTTACCATATTTGAAGTGTGCTAATTGATTCATCATATCAACATAAACTTCTTCGCCGTTTTGCTTATAAAATAAGCTCCGAACAGTTTGCCCTTTAACGAACGCATTTACCTGAAAATGAATGCATTCAATATTAAATTAGAAACCATCAAACTCAAACAACACGTACCCATTGTCCCTTGAAATATACTGCATTTATCATAACGAGTATTGTCTCTTTCGACAATGAATCTGATTGTAAAAAATCTTTGATATTGTTCTTTGTCGTTTTTGCAATGAATTTGTTAATGTGTTTAATGTGCCTCTCGAGGTCATCAGCAAAATTGAGTTGTTCAATGTTGTCCTTCAATAGGGTTTTTATTGAATCACTACAATTTTAAAATTAATTATCAATTTTTAGTTAAATTCAACAAAACACAATGATTTTCTAGTTTACCTGACTCGTACACCAGGGAGGACGCATAATTTTTCAACCGAAGTAAATTCGATGGATTGATTTTGAAATCGATTGAACTGTTGTTCTTCTTTCATTTCATATGCATATTTAGCATCTGCCTTACTGGTTTCAGTCGACAATAATAATTGTTTGAGTTCTATCTCTGTTTCACCACCAGCACCAAAATAGGCCATCAAAAGTGTTTTGTACACACTGTGTGGCGAATAAAAAATATTTTTGTTTGGTTCATTCTTTTGTAAATGAGCCAATAGTGAAATTGCAAATTTCAATTCAGGATAGTACGGTTTCGCAGTTAGTTTATCAGCTGTAACATTTAGCTGCTGATGTTCCGTTTCGTAATATGCAAATAAATGTGGTAACAATACTTTAGACACCGTTGCCAAGACTATTACTGATATCACTGGTATTATATTTATGTTGCGAGTAAAAGTAGCAAAAAGGAAATTCATTTCTACTCGATATGGCAATGCTTTCGGAGGCAACTAATCAACTCAATACCTTTTTACACACTGAATGCGTTTTCTAAAATATTTACTTCGTTAAACAAGATACGAATAGAGAGAATCTTCTATGTGCTTGCAATTTCATTTTGCTTTCTCAATTGTTCCTGCTGTAAGTTAATTTTGAATATAATTATATAATATTAATTATTACTAATAATATTTTAATTTTCTTCTTTTTCTATGGTACTGGTCAAAACAATAGGCAATTAGGCGTTTACCTGCACCGGTTATAAACCGAAGCATTCCAAAGGACATAATCAGGAGAAAACTGCAAAAAAATTCCCAAGAAAAAAAATTTAAATAATAAAGAAATAAATGGAAAAACAATTGAATTGGTCGGATTATGTTATATTTCTTTCTAAAAGTAAAATAACTTTACAAACGTTGAATGTATACAACAGTCTATTTGCCACCAGCAGCCTTTTTTTGTGTGTGTGTATGTGCTTTATGGCTCGTATTTTATGTACGTCAAAGACATCGTTTCAGTGTACAGTTTGTTTTAAATAACATTTGCTACACTCATACGCTAGAGCTGCATCAACGAAAGCAAATCCTTTCATTTTCGCTTTCATTCGTTCTTCTTTTTTTTCATTCTTTCTCGGTTCTCTCATATATATATACGTAGCAGCAAAATTTTCTCGAATATATAGAATACTAGCTGCCTGTTCCCGGCGTTGCCCGGGGAAATTTTATAAACATTGATGAAAGACTTTTTTTGTAATGTTATTCTTCATGGCATTCTAGCGAAAACCCGGCTCAAAATGTGAATGCGATAACAATTAAGATGAAATTGAACGTCAACGGTGATTATTTTTTTTTTTTTTCACAACGAAATTTGTCTATATAAATCATTAATAATAAAAAATAATCGATTGCATTTTGCTTAAAACTAATTTGTGTAACTAAAGAAAGACCGTAACCATATCTAAGCTCTCGGTTTCATTATTATCATTCGACATTCGATTCGTTCAAAATTAAATATCTACTTATTTCACAGAGAAAATTCAGCGCATAAGAAACTGTGTTGAACAGAGAGAAATTTGAATTCATCAACAAAATACCACATCTGTTGACACATTGAAGAACATACTGGGGGAAAAAAACCGTCCAAATTATTCATTGTGATTTTCATCCGATTAAAACGTCCGTCTTTGGCGCAAAATGTTGTTCTTAGATGTGTCATCAGCTGTCGTCACTGTACCCTTCCATTTTCCCCTGTAAACTTTAAATTATTTGCAGTTCTGCATTTAGCAACCATTAAATATTTTAAAAAAAAAAAAAAAAAAAATAAGAAGACAAGATATAAAATGATTCATTCTGTCAACAGAAATACATGAAATTTAGAAGAAGAAGACACTTTTTAGTGAATGAATTAATTAAAATTATGGAGAAAAAAAATAGAGTTGAAAAGAAAAGAAAACACTCTGTTAAAAATGAATTGCTTTAACTTTATCAATAAAATCTGATTTGAGCCAAAGTTGTAGAATTTGTTTCTGTTCTGTTTTCAACAATTCCTTAATTTTAGGAAGAATTTCCTGTTGTTGCATCAGTCTGAAGGTTTCCATACCCTGCCAAAATGAAATGACAAAATAGTTTTTAACTTTTGAAAAAGTCATTTAAAAAAATTTATGTTTATTAACGAACCACTATCGATTGTGTGGCCAATTTTTCACATTCGATTAGAAGACGTTGATTCAAAATGTCCGTAGTCGGTGCATCAAGAACCTGTACAAATTCCACGAATTCAAATGAAAAAAAAAAAATGGAATCAGTAAATTAATTATTATTATTTTAAAAGTAATCGATTATCGGTACCTGAGTAACAATATTGCATTGTTTGGCATCATTCACATCGATCGATTCATTTAGGAATAACAGTTTTGCTTTCTTTTAAGTAAAACAATTGATAAAAAAAGATAATTATGAAATTAGAATTAGGAATGACATCGAAAGGTGCGCGAATGGCTAAACTTACGGCATTGTAGCTGATCTTATCAGTTGCTGAAATGATAGCACTTCCCTCTAGTATGTCACCGAGCTTGTCATTCTTGTTAACCAACAACGTATTTCTATGAGCGTATACGACATCGAATAGCGGAAGAATTCGATTGCCCAATCCTCGAACATTTCCTTGAACAAAAATTACCAGCGGCTTTCTGAATGATGCTAACGTTTGTACAAAATTGCTAATAATAATAATAATAATAATAATAATAATAATAATAATAATAATAATAATAATAATAATAATAGACGAAAGACGAAAACAAAAAAAAAAAAAAATAATACGAAATAAAGTAATAAAAATTACAAAGTTGTAGAATTTGTTTCTGTTCTGTTTTCAACAATTCCTTAATTTTAGGAAGAATTTCCTGTTGTTGCATCAGTCTGAAGGTTTCCATACCCTGCCAAAATGAAATGACAAAATAGTTTTTAACTTTTGAAAAAGTCATTTAAAAAAATTTATGTTTATTAACGAACCACTATCGATTGTGTGGCCAATTTTTCACATTCGATTAGAAGACGTTGATTCAAAATGTCCGTAGTCGGTGCATCAAGAACCTGTACAAATTCCACGAATTCAAATGAAAAAAAAAAAATGGAATCAGTAAATTAATTATTATTATTTTAAAAGTAATCGATTATCGGTACCTGAGTAACAATATTGCATTGTTTGGCATCATTCACATCGATCGATTCATTTAGGAATAACAGTTTTGCTTTCTTTTAAGTAAAACAATTGATAAAAAAAGATAATTATGAAATTAGAATTAGGAATGACATCGAAAGGTGCGCGAATGGCTAAACTTACGGCATTGTAGCTGATCTTATCAGTTGCTGAAATGATAGCACTTCCCTCTAGTATGTCACCGAGCTTGTCATTCTTGTTAACCAACAACGTATTTCTATGAGCGTATACGACATCGAATAGCGGAAGAATTCGATTGCCCAATCCTCGAACATTTCCTTGAACAAAAATTACCAGCGGCTTTCTGAATGATGCTAACGTTTGTACAAAATTGCTAATAATAATAATAATAATAATAATAATAATAATAATAATAATAATAATAATAATAATAATAATAGCGAAAGCGAACAAAAAAAAAAAAAAATATCGATAAGTAATAAAATTCATTGATTAAGAAATTAAAATTATTATAATTGAATTATATGCGAAAACTTACTTGAGCTTTTTGGATAGATCCATAGCGGCTAATCGCCTTTTTTCAATTGCCGGTTGAACGAGCGTTGAATAGTCTAAGCCATTACAGAATGATTCGGTTGCCGATGTGATCAATACTAATTTGCATGATTTATCATTTTCTGCCGAACGTAAAGCATTTTCAATTTCATGAAACATTTGAATGTTAAGGAATGTCTTTGTACCAACAACATTCGGCTGCAAAATAATTTGCATAAAATTTGCATAACGATCAATTGAAATTTGCTCAAATGATGCAAATTTGTCATTATCGATTTCAACTTTGATCGGAACATGATCAATTGCAAAATCTTCTAAATTCACATTTTCCATTGATTTGTGATTTTGTACGGTATCAAAAGCATTTTGATATTTTGTATCGTCATCATTACGTCCAAGTTTTTTGCTTTTCGTTGAAGTTGGTTTGACAAATTCAAAGTTTTTATTTTTAACGGTCATGCGTGATCGTTTTGTCGATGAATTTCCCACATGCTCATTTTCATCGGCGTCATTATCACTGAACGATGATGCATTTGGTAAATCAATACTTTGGTGATTTAAGCTTGCTGTACTTGAATATGAACTATTCGATCGTCGACGAATGATCATACAATCATCTGGTCGTGATTTATAAATATAGTCCCAGGATTCGGTTGCCGTTTTAGGTCCACGTTTTTTACCTCCATTGCCACTTTTTGGCGAAACGCTTTTCTTGTTGGCCGCAACAGTTGCAGCTGCAGATAAAGCGACATCATCGATTGGTATCTGCGGTTTTGATTGTGCACTTTGAGGCTCCTTAGCGTCTTTAATTTTTATAGTTTTTGCCTTAACAATTGTTGTTGTTGCCATCGCGACATTGCACGCCTCATTTTTAATTGGTCTGGTTCGTTGAATTTTTATTGCAACCGTACCGTCTGTGTTATTATTATTATTGCCGTGATTCAGTGAATTCAACATATTTGCAGCTCCTTCATCGCCAAGAAGTTTATCAATTTCTGAGGATTTTTTCTTTTTGGATGGTGGTGTATGAAGCATTTCGGCCGATTGTTGTTCAATATCATATTCTTTTTTTGTTGTCGATTTTCGTGGTTTTTTTATTAGTCCAGCACCCGACGTATGGGCCAAACTTGCATAATTTATTGCCGTTTCTGGTGCATCCGGATCCCATATGATTTTCTTTTTGATGATTCGAGATCGACGGAATGTCGGTTCGGCTGGCTGAATTGGTTCCGATACCTTGCGCTTTTTCTTCTGTGGAATATTTATTTCAACAAAAATTTCCGTTTCAGTTTCGTTTGTGTCATCGTTTTTAGTTTCATTATCGCTCCAATCGTTTACAAGTGCCACCAATTCATCGTTGTGCAATTTTTTCGGCTGTTTTGATGGTTTTAGTTTTGGTCGACCTTTTTTCTTTTTTGGTAAATTCATCATCTGTTCCAGTGCAATTTCACGCTCCTTCTCGCGACTTAAAACCACATTTTGATTTCCATTCGTTTTGACATTTGGCAATGATAGTTCATAGTGTTCAATAGCTGCAGCTACCTTAATTGAGCCATCATCATTACCTTCTAAAATTGCAATCAAATCATCACTTTTATCCGTCGAATTTTTAACATGATTTATAATTAACGGTGTGGACACATTCAAATCAGACAAAATCAATTCATGTGGAATTTCAGTTGTACCTGCCGATGAGGCTGGTATCGGTTTGATTGGCGTTATAAAATTGTCTTCATCTTTTACAAAATTTGTATTCGATTTTGGAGTTGAAACCAAACCATTACTTGTTATAATTGAAAAATTTTGTTTACGTTCTTTGCGATTTGGTGCATTGTTTCGAGATTTTTCTACAATTATTTTATCGGTTTCATCCGTGGATGCATCTTCTAACGGTGTGCTCTCATCTTCACCATCTTCGTGTACAACTTCCAATAATTCCGTTTCCTCATCAAAATCTTCATCTGGTGCTTCGATTGGACATATTAAATCCAATGATTCCGGTTGTACGCCGCCTTTTTTAACCGTTTCAAGAGTAATTAATGTTTTGGCCGATTCATCATCGCTTAGACCTTGACCGTCTGGGATAACTCTCTTGATTGCTTGAATAGTGGGTGCCGGTGAAACATGCTCATCCAGATCCTCATTAAAATCCTGTGCAATATTTTGTGTGAGTGAACTTTCTATTGTGGTGGAATTATGATCGTCTACACTAACACCGTTCGTTTCATTCCCGTTTTTCATCGGAGGATTTTCTCCGGGTATTTCAATAGTTGCCATTATTGTAATCGTAGCATACGTGCTATTTTTAACCTATGAAAAATGGAAAAAAAAAAATTTGGAATAAAATTCTCGTCAATGTCAATTATTTTATTTCATCAAATATATCGATTAAAATGTTTATTTTAAATTTTTTTTACTGTACATTGTACAATGTACAATGTACATTAGATTCTCACATGCGCTTTTGAAATGTGCTAACGCTGTTATTGAAAAACTTTCAATTACAAATTGATATCGACTCAAATTTCTTAATAGATATTTTTGTTCACATCATGAATTACTTATGCAAAGTACAACACTTCCAATTGTCTGTAAGTAACTACATTCGATTCTATTAGTTTGCATAAATTAACTTGAATTTTTTTTTTATTTGTGTTGGTCGGAAACTATGAAAAATTATTATTGAATATTCATGCATCGTCGGCAAATTAAATAAAATACAATCATTCAAACGCAATTAAAAATAATAAATTTAAGTTTTTACCAGATAAATAACAAACTTAGTCCATATTTTTACCACCGAATAATGAAGCGATAATGCAACAATTTTTTCTTTCCAAAAACAAAAAAAACCAAAAAAAAAAAAACAACAAACTTGATGAAAACGAATAATTGTCAACTAAAGAGTATACGCAGTCGTACTAATTTCAATTTCGATTATTGCCAACACAAACTAAAGTCTATCACGCATACACAAACAAATTATAACAGTACACACAAATGCAGTTGAGTAGGCGCATTCTTATCGTTTTTTTTTTTATTTGCCACACATAGACAAGTTTTCTCGTTCAATTTGGACTAGTACAGTCCATAATTATGTTCGATATAACGGGACGTACACTTTTACGATATTTTTTCAATGCAAATGCTAGTGTCGATCGATTTACCGAAATTGAGTCAGAAATTAAAAATTTTACATTTAAAATGAATGGAAGGAACTTGATCAACAAATTGAAAATTGGAATTGAATTCATTTCGTTTATTTCGGAATTTACCTTATTTTGTTGTTGACTTTTGTGTGTGTTTTTTCAATCACAATGAATTTTTCTTTACAAATTTAAAGATGTGTGCATATGAAAAATAAAAATGAAACACAACATGATATGACGATGATTTTGTGATTATTAAGTCATTCGTCGGTATATTCTCATTCAATATTCAACACATACAATCCATACATGCATACATATCTATATTTTATGAACGACAATGTGTTGGAATGCAATCGACCGATACAATGAAGACATTTCATTTCATTCATTTCGTTATATTATCTGTCGATTAGACTGTATTACGATTGAAGTTGGCGTTATGTGTAGTCCAAAGCTTCCCCCAAACCGAAACAAACAAATCGAAAAAAATGTTGAATGGTTTGAAAGCTTTATATGAATGACGATGCGGTGTTTCAAAAACCTTTCAATGGTTCTTAACGTCGTTGAGAATAATGACAATGACTTTATGTTCGAAATTTTGGTTCAGAGTTTAAATGTAAACAAAACAAATAGATTATTATTTGGATTAAATACGATAGCTTTTTATTGGAATTTAAAATTATTGCCTTTTACAATAATTTGTCAAAATGATGCGTTGACCATCTGCATTTGAATATTTTATTTATCGAGTTTAATTTCTTAGCAAACTAAAGATTGAAACCATTCTATCACTTTGAACATTGAAAAGTTACGGTAATGTTCTCATCGATGAATGTTTTCATGTTGAAATTGTTAATGAAAGTCAATGATTCGCTTTGGCGCTTAAAAATGCAAAAAAAAAAAAAGAAAACAAGAAAAATATGTATGTCTACGATGGCTGACAAGTTTGTTTTTTGCTTTTTACTTTGAATGTTGAGGCGATGTCAAATTAAAAGTGGCCCATATAAGGATGGCGGTAAGTAATTGCAAACTACACATGATAAGATAATAATTTTTGCTTTCTGAAATGAAAAAAAAGAAACAAAAAACAAAAAAAAAATGGAACAAAGAATGAAACAAATGAGAAACATTAAAATGAATGCGACTATCAACGCAATTCAAAGCAAATGAATTAAAATTCCAGACGCAAAACTGTGTCGTTAAGACAAACGAAATCAGAAAGAAAGAGATACACAGCCAAATAAAGCAGGCAAATTGACATGAAGAGAGAAAAAATGCTAAAAAAGCGAACAAAAACTAAATGAATTGGTAGCTAAAGATAAAAAAAAAAATGTGTGTGAGTGTTTTGGTTTTGGATTATTGTCTATAGTCTTTAGTTTTCAATCTTCAGTACCGGCGAACGGTAACAGGAACAAAGTATTTGTCAAGTTTTAAACGAAAATACATAAACAACGATACATTTCATTAGAAAATCCCTTTGTCACCGTTGATTCACTTCAGAATGCCAAGGGCTCAATTGATCAATACTACATATATTCAAAATTTGACAAGAAGAACAGAAAAAAATGATGTGATGAAATGCGAAAAGATATTTGGTATCCTCTCATTCATGCCACAATCACAATTCATTTTTGAATTGAATAAAAAAATAGATAAATCCTGGATACCTTTAATTATACTAGTCCATAAATGTTCCATTCAGTTATTTTCAGGCAAATAAATGCTTTAAATAAGTTGACGCTATACGGTTATCTGGTCATATTCGAATGAGCAAAGGCTCATGATTCGAGATTCAAGAATGAAATGAATTCGATTCGGATTGGATCCATTAAACCATTTACCATTTGCCATTTACCATTTGCGATCGCATATATATGGAATGACAAAATGTAATAAAGTATATTTTAATTTTTAATCTTTGATTTACTTATAACTTATAACCATTTTAAAGCGACCGTGTGTGTGTATGTTTGTATATTTTTTCCGTATATTGCTGTATGTTTAGAGCGCCTGAATGCTTATCTTAAAAGCTTTTGGTTTAATATTGGCCATGTTCAAAACATTTATATTATTCATTTTATTTCGTTTCAATTTCGTTGTGCTTCATTGAAATATGTATAATATTTGGTGTGCCTTTTTTTATTTTCTTTCATTCAAAATTTGTTTTTTTTTTTTGGGTTGGTGAAAAGTGAGCACTTGGTATGGTTTATCGATATATTTAGTCATTTGCAAATTAATAAAATGTTTGGTTTTGTCGTTTTTCTTTCCATCACAATGTAAACAATGTTTATTTTCTTCTGTCGACCCCCGAGACGTAAATAAATTAAGAACAGTGCCATAAGTATGCCAGATATTTGGAAAGATTCTCCTGTAAATGGTTGTCATCAGATGAAAATACTTCTTCTTTTTTTCTTCTTCTTTTTTTTTTTTTTTTGGTTTGAACTACTGTAAAACATTCAATTTGCCTTTGTTCAACTAAAGCAGATTCACACGCAAAACTTCAGACGTAAACATGAAAAATGAACGTTAAAATGATATTAAATGGAAAACGTGATTATCGACTTATGAATTTCGTAACAATACAAAACCAACGTCAATGAACCACAATATTTAAATTTATGCATTTCTAAATGACCGCACAAATGATTTGATCCTCGATTAGAATCTTCATGTGCGAATTTTAAACGAATTGCAAACCCGAAAACTCGAAAACTATTCTATTGCAAATTAGGCAATATTATGTAATGCAAAAATTTTTTTTTTTCAAAGAGAACGTCGAAAACGTCCAAATATTCACATTATTTGCATGGTCCTCATTTGTAATTGAAATAGGGATTGAACATTGAACATAACTTTATGGTTTTCATGATAATAATATTGTATTTATCTGAAATGAATCTAGCCATAGTACACCGTCCACACATAACCGATAGCCATGAACCAGTAAGCCATAAGTATACATTGTTGCGGCAAATAATGACGGTATAAAGGCCTACAATAAAAGAATGAAATGACTATATTAATTATTATTATAATCCAACATTGAAAAACAAAATGAAAGGAAACACGGATTCGGTCACGACAAACCACCTCATTCTTTTACTCCTTTCATTCAATTATATGTTTTTACACATTATTCCTTCTTAAAGTGTGAAAAAGAGACAAAGTGAACGAAAATTGACTGAAAAAAAAAAAAAAACAAAACAAAACAATAAATGAAATAAAAAGTTGAATAAACATGAATGAACAGAAAGCCCCCATATGCATATGTAATATGTATTTCCTTTAATTGATCTCGTTTATTATGCGTTATCAGGAAACTATGGTCGTTTGGAGTTGACCATTAATGTAGTCGGTTGAGTTGAGTTTTAATCGAGACACCAAAAGCTAAAAATAAAATGATAAATAACAAATATGTCGCCAGCACGGTTTTTTATTGAACAATTTTATTAAAAATTTTTTTCTTTTGCTCATTTGGTTGAGTGAAATGAATGGTCATTACAGGTTTCAGTTGATGTATGACAAATTGAGTTTGATATTCACGGCAATCACTAAAATGAACAATTAAATGGTAAGCTAAAATGTATACTAGCTTTCTTCAAACGATAAATGTTACAAAAATTAAACACAGCCTTAAGTTGTAAATTCAATCTATAAAGCGCGTTAAATATTTATCTATGAATGTGTGGATCGCTCTTTTCAGGATATTTCAAACCATAGCCACTCATCATCATTATAATGAATAATTAATTTCAATCGATTGTTTTCTATTGTGATAATTCAATGAACCCATTTTTATCCATTATATTACATTACATTCTTGATTCAGGCACGTTGACAATAGATTTTCAGCAAAGTGTTAAATTTAAGCAGAGTAGTCTCAATAAATAATTAATTGTTTTAACTACAGGAAAAGTGTGGAAATGTAGCCAATCATTGATTGTTGTTGGCCAAAGTAAAAACAACAGCAAATTTATTGCGAATAAATGGAATTCAGATTGAACAGACACCAATTTTTATTCACTTATTGATTGTGCTCCTAGAATTGGGAGCAAGTGCATAATTTTTAGCTTCTGAATCTCGAATGATGCATTCGAAAAAGGGGATTTAAATGCGAATAATTAAAATCAGTCAGCAGATTGGAATGTCCCGAAAAAAGGTTAGATGGAGTAGGAGTCACGATAAAGCAGATACACATTGAATTTTGAATTGATAATAAATAATTTATGGACCTTGAATGCCATGAATCATGAATTAATTGAGGAAACAAACAATTTACTATACTGAATGGAACCGAAATGTATTCAAATATCTTCTTTTTTTCTCTGTTATTTTGTGTCCTACCTCAGTTGTATTTATGCTGAACACAAGTCACGACCAAAAAAATATGACATTCAATCATTATACAGAAATAATGCCGAATGCCGAATGCCGAATGTATATAATATCATTTGACATTTGGAAGAAGTATTGATTTAGAAAATTACAGAAGATGACTCAATTATCTTCCGATAAATTGTCAAACAGCCAATGCACTGTTCAGAAAATAGATATTAAGAAAAATGACCGATTTCATCTTGTGCACGCACTCTGTAAACATTCAATACTTGTACGGAAGTTGTTGTGGTGACGAACATTCTTTGTTCATATCATTTTTGGGAGAGAGAAAAAGAAAAAAATACAAACAAATAATGATTAAGATTAGTTTAAAGTTGAAAAACATAAGACCACCAAAATTGATTTACCTAAGTAACAACAAAAACGTTGACGACAAAATGTTACTTATTATCGAAAATTAGTTTTGTATTTGAGTTTCTTTCATTCATGTCGATATTTCTTCTTCTTCTTTTTTAAACATGTGTTTTTCTCCTTGAGTTGTGGTTTTTAGTTTTTACAATTGACACAAAATAAAAGAGAAAGAAACGGATTACCAACGTAGACAATAATAATAAATAAATTAATTTTTTTTTTTTTTTTTTTGAATAAAATGATGTTCCGGAAGAATGGTATGAGTCATCTGAATAATTTTTCTCCATACGTTTTTTATCTCCTTTCTTTGCATTTGAATCGAACCATCATAGAACGGAATACAATTTCATAATGGACATCAACTTTCAACCGAATTCCGAATCACGATCCAAATTCCAAACATTTATATCAATTGGACTCACAGTTTTTACTATTTGTTCATAAATCTTTACAATTGTTCCTGTTATCCACCATATAAGTGAGCTCTCGTTCCATTTCATTGTAATTTTGATTCAATTTTTCAGGACTTTTTTTTTACATTTCAAACGATTAAAACAAATGAAAATCGGTAAATTGTATTTAAATCATTTCACATTCAAGTTCTCCGGTATATTGCATGTTTCCATTTATTATTTGATTTATGATTATTTTCCTGTTATTCGGAAAACTTTTTATATTCGTACTTCATATAAGCGTACGATTGGCTTCTACCCGGGCAAAGGCGTTCGTTATTTTTTTTTTTTTACATAGAAGTGATGTTTGATTTTCGGCTGGTGTTGAATCTACAAACGTTAATAATAATTTTTGGTGATTCGCTAAAAAATAATCATCCTGTAATCTATTCAATAGCACCGAAACATTTATTTTGCAATTTTCAAAAGCAAAAACATTCTTCATTCACGCATATAATTGTCGCATATTACATTAAATACAAAATGAAAATGTACAATTACATCATTTTAGATTTATAGCCTGGTTATTGGAGAGCACCAATGAAAATCACTTTTCCGGGCAAGATTTTTGAGGTCATGATGAATTGAGGCAAATGAGCTGAATGAACACCGTGCAACACATATACAATGCACACGCATGTACAATTGTATACAGACAGTTCAGCAATAACAAATCGTCGACCAAACCAAAATGAAATAATGAAAAACAAATTTCAAATTGGCTCATGCACTGTTTTATTAACACATGCCGAATATCAAGTTCCAAGGATTATTATGTTTTTAACTTTATCTCCAAGTCTCCCTTTATCTCTTTGTCTCTCTACACCAGCTTTGATTTAATAAACAATGAAATTTTTGAAAAAAAAAAAAAAAGAAGAAAAAAGAAACAAGAGTCGAAAATTTTATTTATTGCACGTTATAAATTAAGGAACGAACAAAAACCGAGCCAGAATACAAGAAGATAATGTGGTAAGATTTATGCTCTTGTCATCAATTGGTATAAAGTGTAAATATATTGCCGTCGATCTTATTTTTGATAGTTAATATTTTATCCGGAAACAAACAGTGAACACAGAAAAAACATTCTTTCGGCTGTCGAATGCACATTTTGCACAAATGTGAAAAAAATTATGCATATTTCAAAGAATGAACAAAACAAAATAATGGTAGAAAGAAGAAAAAAAATTAAATCACCCATCGGTAACCAAATTTAGCGATGTTTTCGAAATTGGGGGTATATTTATGGGTTCAGCGTTCAATGTTCAATGTCTCTTTAACTAACGGTGTCTCTAGAGAGTCATTTTGATACTGATCCAAAAGCAAAGGTAAATCATTTCATTGAAATGTACGAATTCGATTTAGTTTTGCCTTTTATTCGAATATCATCCGTTTAATAATAATTGGCCATCGCATTTCAATCACTTTGTGAAAGCATATTGATATTTGAGTCTTTGATTCATTGCACATATTTCAGAAGTGATGTGTTGTAATATGTAAGTTGTGGGCATCATTTAATATAATGGTCAAAATCATCTAATCGCGACCATGGAATACTTCAAAATAAATAATAACGCAACAGATTACAAACAACCGGATGCTAAAATTTGAGTTTAAATGATTTATTTAGTTTGAAATGAGAAATGAAACTTTGTTCATGATGAGCAAATATTATTCGGTCGACTTTTGCTTATTGATTATTACAAATAAATTATGTGCCGATATTCATTGCTCAAAAACAATAAATTGTATTGTATATCCGATTGGACCGATTCGAAGCAAAGAAAAAAAAATACACCTCCAACCAATTTCCACAAATGAAACAATGAATATTAAATTATGGCAATTTTTTCATTTATTGTTTATTCCTTTCGAATAGATGTGAATTCAAAAAAAAAAAAACAAAAAAAAATGGGCGGTTCATTTCAATATCGAAACAATCAACGGCTCATTAGATGCATTTAAACATTTATTGCGAATGGTGATATTGATTGTTGGTTTTATAGACAAATGACCGTTCGGCAAATAACAAAAAGTTGTTCACTATCAAACTTGAATCATTTGATTATGGTCATTGTGGTCGATTGCTTGATCTTTGAACACTGTACACTGTACATTTCACATTTTTGATGCTGAAAGACATTGATATTTTTTAAATTGAAGTGATGATTGCATATCGATTCGTTCGTTCGTTCGTTCATTCGTTCGTTGGCTTAAACATTGCATACTATTCGAATGACCATTCGAGAGAAAGAAAAAGAAGAAAAAAACAACAACGATAATAATTCAATAAAACTGTCAATTTTTGATTGGTGAATCGAAAACAAATTGAATTGGATTTCAAATGATAAAATTGTTTATTGTTAAATGGAATCATAATGCAATTATATTCATATCTCTCATATTCGCAATATATTCGTATATTGTATTGGCAGAGTACAAAACATTCAAATTAATGCGAATAAATGATTGGAAATCGGAGATCGGAAATCGTCACGTCGTCTGATCAATTGAGAATTGAAATGATGACTTTTGTGTTTCATTTCATAAGTTCGAAAAATTGGTTATTCGGCAAATATATTTTTTTATCTTTTATTTTGTGCTGTTTATTTGATGGATATGGTCATAATTCATTATTATGAATGATCGATTTCCATTTGATTGCTGACATATAATAATGATCGATTCAGTCATTCTTCTTTTTCTTAATCGGTTTCTGTGGTGTGTCCAAATTGATTGGATATTTTTGTTTTTTGTTGTTTTTTTTTTTATTCCTTTTTTGAAATGTGTAATGTGTATATGTTTCATTGTCCAATAAAAATCATTTTCATTCTTTTGCTTTTGGCACAAAGCCTGCAAATTGCATCAGTAATTCGAAATTACGACGTGCATACTGAACTGAATTTCAATTATGAATTCACTATCCGAGTCGTTGCTCTTCCATATTTCTCTTTCAATACATCGATTAACTCTGAAATCGGACCTTTGCTATTGTGACGTTGTTTGTAACATCCATTGAATAACCCTTTTGAAAACAAAAAAAACAAAACGAAAAAAAAAATTATGCGATAAACTTTTCAATTTAATTCGTTTTCCGAAGAAAATGAGAAAACGGAAATCGTTTCATCTTTTTTTTTTTTAAATCAATTTTCAAAGCATGAAATCACAATAATGCTGTTAAACAATTCGAAAAATAATAATGTACTGTGTGGCTATCAAACGGTGAACAGAACATGATCATCAACGATTCGATGATATGTTCAATGTTCAATGTTTATTTTTCATTGTTCGAATGGATGTAAAAGTCTCATTGGTGGAAAATGTATTAAAAGAAAAAGTGCCATTGCACGAAGCAAGATGCACAATACACTGAAAAATATATAATGCAAGTTTCATTACTTTGTATTATATTAGTGTTTTATGACAAGAATTTTTACAATTGCTCTCATCTCTATGAATGAATTATAGGTATAGATGAAGGAAAAGTCTTGCAATGTATGCATTTTTTATGTGAATATCAAAATGATTAGGTTGCCTCAATCACACATTTCCCATTCGAATTCAATTCAATTCAACTCAATTTCGATTCATACATTCGAGATGCTGAATAAAATGGAATTGCCCATTTGATATGTATACAATGTAAACTGGACACACAGTGTGTGTACACATTCAAATCGACCAGAACAGTAAGTTTCAATTCGGATTTAACGATACAATTGAAACAATTGACCACCATTCTTCATCAGACATTCGTTTCTTCTTGATTTTGTGCAATTTGTGTTTGTTTTTTCTTCTTTTTCTCTCTTCTCATTCTTCTTTATTTACGGTCCGGTACATTAGATCCTTAAAATGGTCGATGCCTTCCTAATAGTTTGGCACATTCAAATAAATTGATACTTGGTATGCATGTGCGAACATATCCTTCGTAATTTATTTATCAAAAGCAATTTCAGATTTTATTATGGTGTAGATTTGTTATGTTGAATCACAGAGTACGATTCAGTGTGGTCAATGGTTAAAAAGAATAAAACAAAAATGAACAGAATGAATTGAATGAGTCCATATTGTTGATCAAATTCCATACAACACTCACGAATATCGAAAAATTCTATATCCATCCATCTCCATTCGATGTTAGTTGTGAAGGTGGACTTCAATATCGAATGGATGAGTCTTTGTTATTTCATACTTTTGTTTCATTTAATTTATCGTGTGCGAGAAAATGAAAGAATTTCAGGCATATGCGTGAGCTTCCATTTTATGTGCGATTCGTGCTATTCCACTATTTTTTTTCTTTTTTTGCATCAACACAATATAATCGGAACATTCGCATTGAATGCATGTATTCAAGTAAACGGCAAACAGTGAATCGATATTAAATAATATCTCAATCGTCTGGCCATCTATCGAAATGAATGGCCCCATTGTTTTGCCATTACGTTTTATTGCATAATTGCAAATTAACTAAAAAGGGAAAGAAAGAAGAAAAAAAACCCCTTCCGTCAAACCAGCCCTTGCAATATTCATTCGATGCATGCCAAATTCCGTGTCCGGTTTATAGATTGACTCAATCTTCGAAACTGTGCTCCAGTGATTCATATCATACCAGACAGGTACTATAGAATCTGAGTATCGGTATTCTGGAATTATTGTTTTTATTTTTTTTTGTTGATATTTTTCGAAAAAAATCAATCTCAAATTTGACTTGAAAATGATTCAATTCCTAATGTTAGCTTGGTACAATTATTTTCCGGATGAAGACCTGAGTACGGTGATCCATATTTTGTAGTAACTGTCACGTATCGCTGCTCTACTCTTATCAGTTAATCGAAGCTATTAGAATTTCTTATTGAATGGTTAATTCATCTATGGAATTCTATTTCGCTTTGAACTGACAATTGACAGTTTTAGAAATTGGCTACCTTTTCACAGCTGCCCTATAATTCGATGGGGACTATTCTTGTGGATCAGTCCTATCAATCATCATTTCATATTTGCCAAAGCAAATGAAAGATAGCTAAATGTGGTCCTTAGTTCTTATATTTGTTGTTTTTACTTTTTTATTCTTTTCCCATTAAATCAGTCGCACATTAGGTCTTATTCACAATTTGGATGGACTTATTGCATATATGTGAATTCAATGCTATGGCAATTATTGTCATTTATTCAAATTTTGAATGGCAGGAGTCCAATGAGCTGCAGACTATTGTCATTAAATTGGTACTGTGATTCAATTCAATATCGAATAAACGACTCTTTTCGTCTCACTTTGAAAGTACACGAATTAAATCAATGTTTCTCATTCAGATTTGCCAATCTACAAATTGAACAGGGATTCATTGGGCTTGATGTTGAACATTTTCCCAATGGCCAGTCCAAGTTTGTTCCCACCCCATCTTCGAAAATGAGAGCAATTGCACACGAGTTTGGATTATAAATTTGTGTGTTTTTTCATTTCATTTTTGTTTTTCAATCAAAAAAAGATCTTGGCTCATCAGATGTAAAAACGTAATAAACAGAGAACACACATTTCACACTTATAGATTGGCAATTGTTCAAATTATTCCTTACCGTCACTTGCATCGTCCGTAAAACATTTAAATTTGAATGTGGATTGCATACTTGATTCGGTTTCAATTTACGAACTTACTCTCAAAACGTGAAAATGCTTGCACAAATGCGACAAAACATTATTCCCTTATAATTATTTATTATTTAGTTGAACTATTGCTATTGAAATTAAATATTTATTCACATTTCGACATTTCAGACTATTGCCAAATGGAAAAAAAAATGCAATTTGGAAAAATCTTTTGAATGGTGTTGGAAATGTTATTATTTAGCATATGAATCAATGCCTAAAATTAATCCCAAAAAATATACAATTGTTTGCACATATTATTGTATCATATACGAAATCATTTCGTTTCGATTGTCTCACATTCAAGTAATAATAAAAAGTATCAAAAACCGACCACCAATCTATATCATTTCCGTAAATGAGCTGGTCTTTAAAAGCGCGTAAATAAAAATACAAATTGTAAATCGTTGTATTACAAAAACGAAAAAAGATTACGAGAAAAAATGTAAACGAAAAAAAAAAAAAAAAAAAATCGAGCGGCTATGTTGAATGTTGATGTAAGTTAAATATTGTGTTGAACCAATCATGATTCGTCATTTGAAAACAATTGTGCCGAACCAACACAAACACTTACAACAAACCTGACTGCGACATAATTACATTGACCGTCTCCAAGTTACCAGTTGTCAGGCATACCATTCCCATTGAAACAAAATAAAAGTATTATATCGGTTATTGTCAGTGCAGCTATTTCAACAATTTAATTTTCGCACACTTATTAAAAAGTTAAAGAATAAAAAAAAAAAAAAAATAATCATATCAAATGGAGTAAATGTGTCCAAATGGAAAGACTGCGCACAGTCGGCATTTTCAATGAATTGATTTTAAGATTTGAATAAATATAATCAAGTGTTATGGCCATACACCAATAGATTAAACTTCCGACATAGTTCATGGTATTTGTCATTGAATGTAATGCTATAATGTCCTCTGGCAACTGTTACTGAAATAGATGTCGTGCGCATTGATTGCTTCGGATGCAATGCAATCGAATCGTGTATTGGTTGTTAACGATTTACTCTATAAATGTATCTGTATCAAAATCATACACATACACACACGCACACATATACACACAGAATATAATTCTCATGAATTCAATAACCGACAACTCAGAGTAAACTCTCAAAGGAGGCGGAGTTCAAACAAACGGTACGATGATGGTATGCGTGTAATATAACCAAATGAATTGCATACAAACGGATGTTATGCTGTACGTTAAACCTTTGCATTGCGCTCAACATGTTCAGCGGTTGGTTTATTCATTTGTAGGCACGAACCAATGCAATGAACGAACCAATACAATACAAACAAAGTCTATTTTCAAGTTTTGAATCACATTTTACCATCGATGATTCGAAATACTGCGTGGTCTTTGGTATATTGTTCACTGATAGAGACAGTCCCATTATAATGTGATGTGAGATCAAGGCAAAAGCAAAAGCAAAAACAAAAACAAAAAAACAAAGCAACACCGCTTCCGAATGCGCCCCTGTAAGCTAAATGTAGATGAATTGAAGCGAATCAAACTAACCATTGAGTTCAGTGTGTGTTCAGTATTCGTTTGGTTGCCGAAGAGGAAGTGTGTATGTGTATAAGAAATGATTTTTTAGAATTATTTTATTTTCCTTACTTCGAGTTCAGCAATCAGCGTCAATGTTATTCAGAATAATTTTGTGTGTTTTTTTTCCATTCGGGGTTTCATTTCATCACAATGATGAACAACAACAATAATTTATTTATAATTTTTTATTGACATTCTTTTAGTGATACGCAATTTTGTTTTTTCCCCTCTCGGATTTTGTTGATTTGAGTGAATTTTGAAATTTTTCAATCGATTCGATTGATTCATTTGAAAAAATAAAAACGCAAGTTTAACGATCACCAAACAACATTCGATTAATAAAATAAAATTTAACGATGAGACGCTATCAATAGAAATTGATGACAAGAAATTTAAGTCAAAAGTACAAAGATAAAAAATATTGTTGTGAATCAATAAAAACAAAAAACAAAAAAAAAAAACCTAGGTCCAGGAATTTAAAAAAAAAGGTGATTCATTCAATGATCAATATCGAATTAGTTTCGATCTAAGTGGCCAACCAAATAAAGAGATTTGAACGCAAAAATAAACGAACACAAAAACAGAAACTGAAACTAAAGCAACAAGAAAACAAAAAAAGAATAAAAGAAAGAAGAAAAAAAAACAAACAAACGATTGAACATTAAGAACGATTAAATGCCACTTTTGACCGCATCATATTACTTATCAATTTGTCGGATCTATTTCGTTTAAAAAGGAAAACATTAAATAGGCTCGTGCATACATATATATTCATTCGATGCGTTTGAATTTCATTGTTCATTGTCAACTCAGCTGATAGCAACACACGAACTTCGGTCAGTTCAGTTTGTTCTTTCTCATAAAAAACGGTGTGTTTTTTGTTTTGTAAATTTTTCGATTGCTTTTACTACCACCCATTATCGGAGTGTATCATCATCATTGCTGTATAGTGCTTTTAGTTTGGCTGAAAATACCTGGTCACATATTTAGTGGTGATGTGTGTCAATGGAATGTTATACACGCGTCAGTCGATAGACTTTTAATCGAATAAATAACAAATTGACAAAATAACATAGTGATGACTCACATCGATTTCGGCTCTCATCTTACCTATGTTGACATATGTAGTGAAAAGCAATCGACCAAATTGGACCAAACAAGAATTGGACCAAATCTGAATACATATTCAAATCGCAATAGAATTTGAAAAAAAAAACAAAAAAAAGAAAAGAATTTAAATAAATCCGTTGACTATAAATATTGAGGACAACAAAAGAGAAAAAAACACTTCTTTTTTAGCGTGATTGTTTGTCATTTTGGCGAACAACATTTTAAACAATCTTGAAAATAATTCAGTTTTAAGGAAAAAGTAAAATTTAATCAAAATCCAAATGAAAATGTCGACACATGAAGATGATGACCACGAAGATCAGGATCAAGAGATCAACGTTGATTCGGACTCAAGATTGTCATGCGGAAGCGGTTCAGATATTGATATGGATGAAAATGGAAGTTGTTACGATTCAGAAACTGCTTTAGGGTGAGAATTGATTTCTTTCTTTTTTTCTTTTTTTGATTGATTCGTATAATGAAATCGATGCCATCCATTGCCATTTTAAAATTTTTTAATATTAACTCAAAACAATTCACAATGACAAATAAAATACGAAACCGGCCGCTTTCGTTGAATACAAGGATTCATAAGGCCAAATGCAAAATATAATACTAAATATTTTGATGGCCGATGAATGATGATTCGATGACGTTGGTTTTGTCAATTTCGATTTCTCTATTATATGAGAAAATGACAAAATTTTTAGCAAAGAAATAAGAAAAACAAACATGCGCAATGCGCAATGCTCACTGCTCACATCACACAAAATGTGCCAAACAAGTTTTTATCTCAAAATAAAAGAGAAAAACCAGTTTCAGAGTCGTCGAATCAATTCTTTATATCAATAATAATAATAATTATTATTATTATTATTTAAAAGTCCTATATTGTTAATATACACATTACACTTTTACACTTTTACACTTTACGCTTTTACACATTACACACTATTGCAAATGTAAATGCGGGAGCACTCTGTTCTCTGTATTTGACAAAAGGAAACATATTAATGTGTCCAATAAAAAGCATAAACCATTCATATTATATTATAATGTAATGGTTGGATTGGGCTGTTTGAATATGCCACGAATGAGGTAACCATTCAACATTCAATTCATTTTGATGATTTTTCATGATCATTTAATTTTGAATTGAATTGCGTAATGGATGAGCCAATTCAATTTGCATACTTTACTTGCAAATGGTTATTTTGCAATTTAATCGTTCCTTTATTTTGTATCAAAATCCAATTCAACATTACACATTGTAACTGGTAACCGCTTTGCATACTGCATACTCTCAACAAATTACACACAATGTAAAATAATTATCTAATGCCGCTGAGAAATTAACAGAATAAGCGCAACATGATTTGGCGTCCGATAATTTATTTAGCGTTAGTTGTTCCATCATTGCTACTTGTCATCAATCAAACCCCTGAAACTATTATTTGCATTGAATATTGAAAAATTTCCCCCTTGTTTCGCTTTGTAATTTTTATTGCAGAGATTCAATACAATCGGAGCAGA
Organism: Mayetiola destructor; assembly: GCA_000149185.1. Lineage (NCBI taxonomy): Eukaryota > Metazoa > Arthropoda > Insecta > Diptera > Cecidomyiidae > Mayetiola > Mayetiola destructor. The sequence continues at coordinate 2,611,957 of GL501523.1, read as the reverse complement.
CACGTTCATCTAGCGAAAATTTGCCATTCAGTATATCACGTTTATTATCAAAACCATATGAAAATAATAACAAAAGTCCAACATCTGATAAAGATGCAAATTCAATATTATTGGATGCTGAACAAGCAAAATTTGCATCGCATTTAGCAAATGCCGGTATACCATATTCAACCGCTAGTGCATTATATTCAACATATAGCCCATTTTATAGTCCTGGACAAGTGTTACGTGTGCCACCGCAACGAACACCATTAACATGGACACTACCACCATTACATCCTGCAGCATTAGCGCATCAAGCTGTTAAAGATAGATTAGCAGGTGAGTCGACGATTTTTATTTTTTATTTTTATTTTTATTTTTATCTTTATTTTATGTATATTCGTTGGTTGGTTTGTTTGTTGGCTTGTTGCCATTTTACATTTGTCGAGATTTAGAATTGCTTATTCGTTAGTGTTGTTTTCTATTTCGTTTGATTGAATTTAATTGTATTCATTAAGACGAGCGAAAGCCGAAGTTATTTCAATATAATAAACCAGTCAGCCGCATCGTCATCTCTTCTATCCTGATGAAAAAAAGAGGTGAAAACTGAAAACTGAAGACGAGTTAGCAATCATGCATTGACATTAATGTAATCATTGGAAAAGGAAACTGTGTACTTAGATTATAGAACGTTAAACAATCTGAAAATGTATATTTGTAATATGTTTTTCTGTTCCAGTGTTAATTTGTTGTTGTTGTTGTTGTTGTTGCCCATCAAATCGCTTTCTGCATTCTGTGCTACCGAATGCACGAATGAACGAATTTATGTATTTTTCATCGCCATATATTTGATGAATATTAGTGCCGCATTAAATTCCATTTTAATATCATGCGGCCCAACAAAATTTATTATGTGTATATAAAACTCTTTCTGCCTTTTCATTATCTCGTGCTTTGTGTATTCAGTATTCAATGTGGATATTCAATAATTTTTTTTTTTTACATTTTATTCACGATGAGTGACATTCATTTCTACAGAAATATGAAGCATGCCGATTTTTTCGAAGAAAAGCAATAATCAATGACAAATTGAGCTGATTCTATTCATGACTTTTCGTGTGAAATTCGGTCGTTGGACTGACTTTATTTGCTGAACCACCTGATTCGCATGCCCCTAATGATTATTCTTATATGTATATATTTCGAAATTCAACCTTTTTTTTTTATGTCAAAAAAGAAAAAAAATTTAAAGAGTTCCCCGATGCAGCCCGAAGGCAACGGGGAATTCAAGATTTGTTGAATATGATTAACCTGCCGACACAACCGATATATTAATAGGTACACCATGAAGGGACATATCAAAATAACATTTTCACATATTTTTATTTTTTTTTATTTTTTATTTCGCTCATTTAATTCGTTTCTTTGTTTTTGTGTTGCGGCCTTTGTTGCCGCTTATTAAAAAAAAAAAGAACATGCCAATTGATGCCATTGATAAAAAGAAGCAAAATAATCTACATCGTTGAAAACAGCTACCGGTTTTTCTCTCTTTCGCATTCGACTTGAAAACCAATAAATGTTATTCCAAATTGTATAAGCGAAAATAAAAAGAATCGCAACAAATGATCCTATAGCTGTTTTATGACCCTTTATTGCATGGTACACATATCGTGCTGATGATACTGACATCAATGACCACAAACGCAAACGACGACAGTCACACAAAAGTTCAGAATTGCCTGTTACCAATTCACCAACGATGTGTGAATCGGAATCTGGCAATATTGTAATTCACAAATCATTCATTCGGTTGAGTTTGCTGTGTTCATTTATTTGTAGCTGTTTCGTTTTATTTTTTATATATATTTGGGCACCAATCTGGCGCTTAAAAAAAGATACCGACATCCTTATCCGATTGCAATTTTGATGATGATACCAAATACCAATATTTATCTTCCGTTTGGTGTTTGATGTTTTGGGTTTGGTTTTTTTTTCTTGGTTTTGGTTTTGTTTGCGTGTTTTTCGTCGGAAATGAAGGTAAATTAGGCTTTCATGCAGTCCGATCAATTTGGATATAGTAACGAATTGTCAGAAACAAACAACAGAAAAGAAATGAAAAAAACAAAACAAAAAACAAAATATTTCCATCAAGTCAATCGTCATGTGATGCAAGTTATTGTTATTGTAACAAACATTCATCTTATATTTCACATAATAACAAACTAAATCATATTAACGTTGATTTTTGTTGGTGTCGTTGGCCACACAATTTACAATAGATAATGTCTCTGAAATAATATTCTCAAATTAATAGCAATCTAATTATTATGTATTTTTGCATCAAAAAGTATCACAGCTTACCGTCGGATCGGCTGTTTTCCAACATTTTTCTAATTCAAATGCATAATCACACAAATCAAAATTTGGATCCGATGAAAATTCATAATCCTCACATTTGTCAATCATTTTAAATAAAATTTCAGCTTGATCGTCAGTCAACACTTCGTACACCAGTTTTTCTTCATTATCGACATCAAGATGCTCAAATTCATGTAAAAAACAATACATATAACATTTCAAACGATCATTATCCATTTCCATATTATCGACTTGGGCATCGTTGAACTCTTGAATCATTTCTATTCATAGATTCAAAAAAAACATAATCGAAAATTTTATTTTCTCATTAATATTAAATGGATTAAATTTTATCAAAACATTCATATATATACCTTCTGAAATACCAGTTATTCGTAAGCATAGTTTATGAATGGGCTCGACGAATTTTACCAGCCCATCTATTGGTTTCTATAGATAAAAAATATATTCGAAATTAAATTAGACGGAAAAACCAATATATTAGAGACAAATTTACTGAATCTTCGCCACGTATTCCAAATGCATAAACAATTTGATTGCATTGCAAAAGCAAAACTAAACCAACATAAACAAAGAACATTTTATTACTGAAAGAAAAATACAACGATTAAACTATGGTTTCAAAGTTAAATAGCATTTTTGAGCAATTAAATAAAATCGATTTGATGTGTGATAACCACACATTTTCAACCTATTATAGCGAATGGATTTGTTCCCGGGGGGCAGAATGAACGAAAAAGAAACAAATTAGCACCATATTTTATTTTGTGATTCGATTTTTAACTTGAATTCTCTATTTCAGAATGTGAATGACATTGATTGTTTTCTTATATCAAAAAAAAAAAAAATATTTGTTTTTCAATGTTTGGCGGCAGTTTTATCCGCTATAAAAGGTTGAAAATGTGCGGTGACAACAATTAATCAAAAATATCCATAGTCATTTCATTTTTGTGAAATATCACGATCATGTTTTAACTTATTTTCAAAACGAATGATTTTCAAAAAATTCTTAACTATTTTCCAAATATGATTACATTTTGATATTAATCATAAGTCATAAATCATAAGTCATAATCACACGAAATGCTTTGGGCTCATAATTTTTAACTTATGACTTCTGATATTCTGAATCCTGAAATGAAGCTTTCAACATTTTATTGCATTCATTCGATTGAAAATGATTATAATATGTAATAATAATTCGTTTGCATAATTTGCCAACATTAACATAAAAATTGAATAAATTGGAAGACAAATTATGATGTTATGGCGCTCTTTTTTCAACGATACCATGAAAATGTTCGTGTTGTATATGTGGCAATAATTTGATTGACATTTCAAAGCATTTCCTTATTTTTGTATTCAGTGTAATGAGTACAACGATCTAATAATTTTATTTATTTTTCATTTTCCTTTTTCTTTTTTTTTTCTTCATTGTTTCAGTTGGTTGTTTCGAAACAGCAATCGATTATTCGGTTTCGTTTGAAAATATGTATATGGTATTCCAATTTATCGGTATAAATCTCTAAATACATTGCAAATCATATTCAATGATTATTATTATTAGTCATAGGTCAAATGTGGAATGTCGAACATGGAGAATTTGAAAGCACAATAAATATATCTATATATAAATATAAATTGATCCTCAACAATCAGAATAATTGGAAGTTATTCGAATTGATTTGTTACATAATATAGACATCTATTTGAAATGACCACAGTATATTTAATTCTCATTTATGCAGCAGTATGGGCAGGATTCCAATTTACGATGAAATGAAATTGATTGAAAATATCATTAGTTTTCATCAAACTCCTCAATAATAATAATAATAATAATAATAATAATCAAACAACAACATCGATTATTATTTATTATTCAATTTTGTTTTTCTTTTTTTTTTTTTTTTTCTTTTCAATCAATAACCAAAAAGAGAATATTCCAGTTTAATGGAACTTAGTGCACAATATTGATATCGCATATGAAATAATAACGGCATTGCTATTCTCCGCCCATGTTCTAGCATCAATGTTTATCCATATCAATTTGTTCACTTCCGCACATGGGTGGTTTTTGATATGTTGAATGTCGAAGAAAAAGTTGTCGATTCTATGCAAAGAGGACGAATAAAGTGAACAAGCAATCTATAGCCAAATGAAAAGCCCTGAATTGACGAATAAAATCGATACATTCATGTTTACATCGCAATCAGTATTTGGCATTCAATCGTCTTCTTAACGCTGTTGTTAAGAAGACAATGCTGAGTAAACATATTATTATTATCGATTATGGTTCTTTGTTTTTTTTTTTTTTTTACATTTTGCTCAACCGAAAAGGAAAACAACAAAAAAAAACAAAACATGAAATTTTCCTTCATATATTTTTCTGGCATTTGGATAAAGTCAGATAAGCAGACAGATTATACACAATTGAATATTGAACATTATTATGAAATATATAACGATAACAAATGAAAATCGAAAATCGAATTGATGCGACGGCAACGCATCATTTTATGTGTATTTCATATTGGCATTTTGATAAAAATAAATGTAAAAACGATAGAAAGAATAGAGAAAAAGATACAGGGCCATCCATCGTTCTTAGAAGCAATGAAAGAAATAGGAAGGGAAAATCTTACCAGAAAAAATGATGATGTTTGTGTATATTGTATGTGTATATTTACATGATTTTGAGCTATGAAATTATTTGAATGAGCCATTTATTTACGATACTCTTTCAAAATGAGTATAAATATTTGAGGAAGATGTTAGGAGGAAAAAAACGAACATCAATTCGAATTGAGGGAGGGGGGATGGGGGCACATGCACATATCAACTTAAATCCTCTTCCATTACACACCTATAGAAGTGTTTATTGTTTATTCATAACCATATTCATAACGGATCGAAATGGAATGATTGGTTCGTCATGAGCACAGGTTTATGCATGTAAAATAACATGAATATCGTTATGATAATAGGCATATGAATGTCGGTGTCGTTAACATAAACAACATCGAGCCTGTATTTGTCGAGAGGGTTGTGGCACCGTTCCTTTTTCATTTTTTTTTTTTTTTATTAACTTATACTTGAAACGGTGTGCATCTCGGATTCGGGCTTTATTTTGAAAAAGAAAAAAAACATCAATCGAAATATTGTACAATACGTGCGTTATTAACGTAAAACATTGAATACGAACAATTTCACCAGAGTACAACATACCGAAAAATGATTCAGGAAGTTTGCTGTTCAGTCGCATTGAATCGTTATGATTATTGATAAAAAAAAAAAAAAAAATTGTATCCTTGAAATTTAAGAAAGGAACGAATGGAACGGAGGTTCGAGAGACTGTAGGTTACTCACAGTAAAATAAATGCAATCGGAAAAAACGGAACGAAAGCAAAGATTTTCCCACGTATTTAT
>GL501523.1:2576925-2598184 GCA_000149185.1 Mayetiola destructor | reverse complement strand
AGGCAAAAAACATAAAATCTCACCATAAATGACCAGAAATCAAACCGTCTACCTACATGCAACAGTATTTCAACAATCAATCGATTTGAATAAATGAGACGGCACAAAAAAAAAAAAAGACTGAATTCAGAAAAGCATGAAGTGAATTTCATTTAAAAATTGTGGGCCCAAGCAAATGTAATCAAATGAAAACAAAATCAACACATATCGGCTTCCGTAAGAAATTTTCTACATTCAATTTATAATTAACAGCAACGAATGTTAACTAATGGAAAAAATGTGTTCGAACATTGCCATTTTTGTTGTTGTTGTTGTTGTTGCTGTTGAATTGCCCTCTTTCATTCAATTCAAACGACTGCATATATTACATTGGGATCAGTGCGAGTGAGAGTGCGAGCCTGTTTAAGCGAGTTTATTGGCTTGTGTTTGTATCAATAATAATAATAATAATTATGGATTAAAGCTGATATATTGCCTGGATTTTGTCGTTTTCATTGATTTTCTTCACTTGGTTACATTTTATTAAAATAACCATCCAATTTCCCGAATAAGATAAATGCATTTCAAAAAAAAATGTGAATGGATAAGGTATAACTGTGGCGACCAGCCACTAAACTGATTTGAATTCAATGTGTTTGAAAGTAAACTGAATGCGATTAAACACTTAATAAAACAGATCAATATGCATTCAAACAAAAAAAAAATTGGTTTAATACATCCAATTTTTTATAAAATTTCCAATAGTAAATCTTTCAATCGGAAATAAAATGAGCAAATGAACTTGAATGAAAAAAAAAAAAAAATTTAAGCCGGCACACCGTGCCGAAGAAGATCGATCGAATTGAATATCAGTATTTTAAATAAAATCGCTACTTGAATTCAAAGTAATTAAACGCTTTCTTTTACCATTCCTGGGCTAACAATTTGAATAAACGTTCGCGGCAAAGGTTCGCAATCAATGTTAGAATTCATGTACCATTCAACGGTTGAACGATGCTATATACATTCATTTAATGTAAATGTGCGCCTGTGTTGTTTTTCATTATTATTATTTTACCTTGTTTCTGCATTGCTATACTATAAACCGGCCGAATTCATTGATTCAAACATTGTATTGAGATTTTGTTGAAAAAACTATTCAAGATTAATTTTTCAGACAGAATCCAAAGTGTTTTTTTTATTCTCCTTCTTTCATTGGATCATTGGATGGATTTGCATCGATGCATTTATTATTGTTTTTGGTGGTTTCAGTAGCGGACACCGTGTGTGGCAGTTGCTCACCATTGAGAGAGAGAGCAAATTAAAAGAAATACATTCGATTAAAATGATTACTAATGAAACCGCTTAAATTTAAATCTTAAATATCTGCACATTCTTGAACATAAATCTTTTAACGTTCGATAAGCCAAAAAAAAAAACAAAAAAAAAATATTGATGCCAAAAATCAGTTGATAAGTGATAATTGTGTGGCTGTTTAGTTGGTTGTACAATACGAACAGACTAAAGTGGTTTTTCTTTTATTTGCACAAATGTTAAAGTAAAAAAAAGCAAAAAGGACCAGAAAAAAGAACACCAACGATCGCATGAAAAATGAAACAAAATAGACATGTTATATTGTTATGTTGCGCTGACGTTTTTTCGAACAAACAACGAACAACAAAACATAATTAAATAATAAGATTGAATATGTGTGTTTATTTCAGTTCATCACATTGATTCTATTAATAAATGATTTTCGTTCATATTCGTTTGCAAAAAGGCCATCGGTTCGGTTCGATTCGATTCCAAAGGTGATATGACGCATCGAGATGGCACTTTGTGCATGCATAAAATTGCATGGCATCGACAATTTGTTTTCTTTTTTTTTGTCTCATTTTAATGTAACACGTGACATGCCAAATAAAAAGGTTTCCATTACTTCGATTTTCTGATGTTTACAATCTAATAGGAATTTCAAAATGAATTACAACAACTAATTCACAAAATAGCATATGTGAATGTCTATTGAATTAACTGATTACGTTTTTGTGTTCGACAACATTAATACGGTGAATAAATAAATGAATACACGAGGCCTTATCACGAAAGAAAGAAAGAAAAAAACCAAATTAATTTAAGAAACATACAACAAACAATTCATGAATCTGGAATGAAGAGATGAAGGTAATATTGTCACTTGTTTACGCACTAATGCCGCCGATTTTTTGAGCTTATATAGGCAAATTAACATTAAGTGTATCAAACATTTCAATGAATCCAATTTGAGTTATTGAATAATTTATGGGCAATTGTGTACATTAGGGTGTTTTCGGATAGCGGAAATTTGAAAAGTGCCTGGTCTCAATCGATAGAGAATCTTTCGAAATATCGCTGGTGAAAATTTCAAATCATTCAGTGCTGCTTTGATCCCTCCCGATACTTCCAAAGTTCCGAGAATAAAAAAGGAGAATCAGATCATTTAATTGCAGTTCATTTTGAAAATCTGATTATTTTTTATTTGTATGAAAAATGAGACGAAACGATACGAATAAAATGTGACATATTCTTCTCAGTAAACTACAAAAGTAGGCTCCATTCCCCTTTCATATTCCAGAAACTTCAAAGTTATCGAGAGACGTGAGACCAATACCGAATAAGTGGAAATTTTCACCAGCGATATTTTGAAAGATTCTCTATCGATTGAGACCAGGCACTTTTGGAATTTCCGCTACTCGAAAACACCTTAGTGTACATGCGACTAGACAAGTCAATTGAAAGTATAAAAATTTCGTTTTTCCATTTGATATATTCATTTTCTGTATGAATTCGATAACAACGATATTTACTAATGTGACGGATCCAAAATCCAAATTGATGCCCAACAAAAACAATGCAAAAAGTTTCGTTTGACCAAAACTCATTCCATACAAAATTAAATTGTGGCATCAGAAGACAAATGATGAGAGATAAAATCAAATATAATTTGAACAAATACGAGACCACCAGCAAATTTTCGTATAGAAATTGTACGTCAATTTGGATAGAGCAAGAACCTGATGCCAAAGCTATGCTTATGGTTGAATGGTTAAATGTTGATGGTTCTAATTTAAATGAACTTGGGCAAAAACGATAAAATCATCCCCAAGGGAACAATACATTCATTCTTATTTCTTATCTTTCTTATCCCAAACAGAACATGAACATGAACATATTTTCCATAATAAAAAAAACTCCAGCCGATCAACACAATACAAAATAGAATAACATACATACAATGTTGATGACGAGCATTTTGTGAATGAAAGATTTTATAACACTTAATATCCGTATCAGCTAAAACTTTGGCCAGATGATTTGGACAGTAAAAATTGAAATGGCTGCTGAACAAACAAACGTAATGCCATTAAATAAAACTAAAAGCCACAATATAATTGTATAAAGCTTTGGTTTTTCTTGTCTATGTTTACGTTTAAAATCCGAATCATATCGTCCATAAATATTTTCAGAAAGCCAAAAATTCTATAAAAATAAATACAATTTACACATTTACAATGAACACTGTACACGCAGACACACACACACATAGACATCCAACTGAGGGCAAAATCTTTTGCAAATGTGCAAACAACAATTCAACACATTACACATTGCAAAGTTAAAAAAAAAAAACAAAAACAAAAAAGATAAACCATCAAAACCATTATATTTGATCGTTAAGCAGAGCTTACACACAGCACACAAAAGACTCAAGATGCTGCCATTATCAATTAGCTTAAAGATATTTATTGTTATTTATTTTGGCCATTAATTTAATGAGAGAAGAGCTCATTATTTATAAGGACTAGAGAAATTATATTGTGTGTGTATGTGTGTGTGGCGCATGGTGTGTTCAGTGTTCATTTTGTGTTTGTATCTTTTTCTTGTGGTGCGATAAGGCAAATGGTGTTACAATGTAACACTGTTGGTAACAAAATAAAATGCCATTTCGCTAATTCTAATTACGTGTTTTGCCACAATAAAAACAAATCTAAATCTTTAACAATGATTTTTTTCTCTCATCGTTTGAATAATTGATTGGGCGTATATTTTTGGAGTTTTTTTTTTTATTTTTATTTTCGACTATTTTGCATATTTATATACTTTTGGGTGGAGCTTTGAAATAACAATTCCCAAGCTAACTACCGACGGAATGTTTGGCAACTGTTTTTTATGTTTGGCTTTCATTTTTTTTTTTTTGACAATCATTTTGCGAAATTTGTTGATTGCTAATGAGTTTATCTAATTTAAGTTCCATAAATGCCAAATCATTTGAATGAATTAAAATACCATTAGCCATTTAAAGAGTGAGAGAGAGAACGCACACCGAATGTTGTTCATTTTGTCACAGGGTTGTCTGTGCACAGTGTGCACAGAACGTGAGATAATTAATTATGACATATTTCATGTGAAATTTACAGCATTTTATCAGCCCATACACATGTAAATGTATATCGATATTATGGAAATGGCAAATAAAAATCAACATTTTATATTAGACTAATGAATTTTCGGTTGTTGGCCATAAAATATCGCTAGTATCCATATGTACCGTACGATTATGCCCAAATTACTGAAACCAAAATTACAAAATAATAAAAATATGAGTACGAAGATCGAAGAAACTGCTGTTAAATAGACGACTATCCATTAACTATATTTGCGTATAGATTATTATAGATATCCTTGTACGATATGTTGTTATATGTCATATGAATGTAATAAGATAAGGTATTGAAATATTTGGTCGACATTATCTGTTTTGAGGCTTCAATTAGCTATTTTAGTTCACCTATGTATATGAATAAAATACGCAAACGAATGAAGTGTTTTCATAATTGCATTTTGTTATAAACTTAATCCGAATAACCATCAAAACAACATCATCATAATTTTATTAAATTATTATTATTCAGGCTGATTGTTAGGCAAACACATGCACATTTTGTGCACAGATACATTGCTTCGATTGTGTGTGTGAAACACATTTCAAAGTTTGGTTGAGCAAAAATGGCGTTGAAATATAGTTTTCATGTAGATATTACATGTTAAATATACATACTAGTTACATATATATATGCCATTTTATCCATTTAGCTAAGTTGCCTTGTTAACATGAAACGTTCAGTTTGATCGGCATTTCGCTCTTGATACATTCATAAATAATGACGGAAATTTCGTTCAAATATGATTCCATTAGTTGAAACCATCATTCCATTAAATATTTTCATTAAATTGATGCTTACCTTATTATTCTCACTATTATAACGTTCGATGTGGCAAAATTTTACCGAATGAATATTTTATTTTATTAGATTAGTTGTTAAGGGTTGAATGTGCCTGTTGATTAGTTATTTAAAAACATTAATCAATTTTTTGTTTGTTTTTTTTCTTTTTCTTCTTTGGTTTTTGTTTTTGATTAGACGTCAAACGGCCGAAGAACGAGAAGCCGAACGTCAAGCAGCCAATCGTTTGATGCTTTCACTACAAGCTGAAGCTTTAAGCAAAGGTTTTGGACCAGCACCAACAACACAATCGGCACAAACATCAACGCCATTAGCACCACCATTAGCTGGTCTCCAGTCATTGCAACCGTGGGCCGAAGCTCATCCAGCCGGTTGCTAAACTAATGTGATACACATAAATGGAAATTTAACAATTTATTATATCATTAACATCGAATCAGTTTTAGATCTATAGATTCACCAAGAAATATTTATCATTGCGCAATCAATTCAATTATTTAAATAAATATTTCTAATCTAATGTGTGTGTGTGAGCATCAAATCAATATTCAGAAGAAAAAAATATTCATAAATCATTGTATTTCCTTTTGTGTTTGCATTTTCAAAAAAAAAAAAATTAAAAAAAGGTAAGAAACACAAAGAACAAATTACAAATTTAAACGTACATTGAGTCAATGGCTTCATAATACACTACATATTATTATTATTTTAATTGTTTTTTTTTTATCTTTGAAATGGAGGGGCTCGAATTGCATTTATTCACCTGAAATTTGTCTTACCAACTAAGCAAAAATTGAAAGCAAAAAATAAAATGCTCTAGAACGATTTATCCAATTTTATCCAAAAATAATGATAAATTGATCATTTTAAATTTCGCGTTTGTTTGTAAAAAGTCGTTTCCAACTCAGATTTTTTCGTTTTATAGATTAAAATGCAATAAAACGTAAAATCGAACGAATTCCCAATTTGGATGCTCGCTTCATAAAAAATTAACTCATTCCGCTTGCTATAAAGAAAATTAAATATTACGTATATGAAATAAAAATTGTAATTGATCAAAAACACATCTGACATGATTCGCTCATAATGTGAAGAGCAAAGAAAAAAAAAATTAGGGTGCTGGTGGTGACAATTGATCGCTTTTCGACCCTTATTTTTGAATAAATTGAAACAAAGCTTTTTTTTTCAATATTTTTACCAGCGATTTTTAACATTGATTCTCAATGCTTTCGAGACGGTTTTCCTGATGCTTCAGAATTAAAAAAAAACTTCAATCTTTCATATTTTTTTTTTTTATAATTTAATTTTGTTCTTGGTATTCATCATAACTGTATTCTTGGGATTCAATTTCAATTATTACAGATATGGGAGATGCAAATTGAAAATCTTTAAAATTTTGCTAGCACTAAAGGAATGAAGATGAAAAATAAAAAAAATAAAAATGATCCAGTGAATGGAATAAATATAAATAACAAATACTAGATATTAAAGCTTTTATTCAGCTATTATTAAATGCATTCGCATGTACGAAATACAATAAACTAAAAATTCATTGGAAAAACTCTAAAATAGACTGTAGCCTGTAGATATTGTAAAAATCAAGAAAACATTGTGCTCTATGAATAGAAGCACAAATACAAATTTAAAATTAAATAAATGATTTTAAAAAGCCCAAAATCAATATGTTTGTTTATTTATTTTTCTGCTTTTTTTTTTTGACAGAACTTACCGACGGCCGAAATGGTTTGTAATCAGTCTATGTGAAAATGTAAAAATGTAAAAGAAAAATGTATTTTTCTTTCCAATTATGTCAATTTTTCGTTTTTAATTATCATCTGACGGTTCATATTTGATGATGATTCAACGTTCTCAAATCGAGTCGCTTGTAATTAAGATTTTTCAACTTTCTGGAACGCCGTAATTATGAAAAACAAAAAATAATAACAATGAAGCGATAATAATCATTGCAATCAAATGTGTAATTAAAATAGTCAAAACCGTATGAAGGCTACTGCATGAATCTAAGATTTTGACTATAAATTTCGTTCAATTTTGCAATGATGATATCAGTAAGCGATTAAAGCGCACAATTGAATCTTTGCAGTACAAATATTGAGAATACGAAAATTTTGTGTTCGATTTCGATTGAAAATGTTCAATTTAATTTTGGCATTCGCTTTATTTACGGTTGTGATTGCGGTTCAGCCAAGACGTGACGATCAATGGCCACCACCCGAAATAGTCGCTCTATTGAAACCATTAAGAGAAACATGCGAGGCAAAGACTGGTGTCACTGATGGTAATTAATCATATTTTACATTCAGCTCATCCATATTGAAAACATTTGTACATCGTTTTTTTTTTGTCTTTTACTAAATCAGAGGCTATTAAGAAGTTTAGCGACGGTGAAATTCACGAGGATGATAAATTAAAATGTTACATGAACTGCCTTTTCCATGAAGCAAGGTATGAAATGTTTTATTAAAAAATGAAAAAAAAAAATACCTTTTGATATATTGATCTTTGATTGTTTGTCCGTTACATACACAGAGTTGTGGATGATAATGGTGATCTTCATTTGGAGACTCTTGCAACCCATATTGAAAAATTAGATAAAGAAATTCAAGATATTGCAATCAATATGGGCCGGAAATGTTTAAAACCCCAAGGTGATAATCAATGTGAACGTGCATTTTGGTACCACAAATGTTGGAAGACAGCCGATCCAGTGGTAAATAATATTTTTAATTTTTTTTCATTCTTTTTTTTTTTGTTTATTTTGCTAGTCACAATCAATATTTTTTATTTCTCATCCGCAGCATTACTTTTTAATTTAAATCTTGGAATGAACAACATCGCCTATGCTCACGATTACCCAATTCTAATACATTATGCAGGTTGATATATAACGAACACATGCATATAAATATATACATATTATGAAGCAGAAGTTCAAATCACAGCTTTCAATTTTGAAATTAATAAAATCAATGAATAAAGCAATAGAAAATTGTAATTTTTTCTACAGAATTTCTAATAGAAATTCTGTATTCTCTTATAAATTAAAATTACCCGAAAGGGGCACAGGAATCATCCGGTCGAAGTGTTCTGGAAACATTTCGGGAACCACTCGACGCATATCCCAATCACAAGCGCCCGTAATGCATAACAATACTATTCGCTTCGAGAACGCCACGAATGAGTTGTGTGATAAGGCGAAACAAAGATAAGAAAATTCGTTCCGAACACGAATGGACTCACAACTCAATCTTAGCGTTCTCGGAACGAACATTCGTGTTGTGCATTGTGAACGCTTGCGATTGGGTATGCGTCAAGCCGCTCTCAAAATTATCCCATAATAATCTCACTAGATGCTTCCTCTGCCCTTTTGGGTAGGAATGAAAACCCAATCGGAAATAGACTAACCTCATTTTAGATATTTGATATTTAGCTCTATATTGAAGATAAACAGGTCTTTAGTGAAAAAAAAACCTTTGTGTATGTTTCTGTCATTGTTTTGCAAATGAAAGAGTACGATTTCATGTGTATTAGCGCAAAACTTCATGACAAAATAATCAAGATCATCATGAAAATGAAGTGATTTTCTCATTTTGAAGTTTTGAGAGTTGAGTATATTACTGAATACATTATTACCAATGATCAACGCAAAATCTTTCTACATCCAAAATTGGACATCGAATATATTGTGTTATCCTGGCTTCAAGACAAAAACTAACATCCTCCAATATGTACGGGGAAAAAAAGAATTTTATTCAGTTTTTTAACAATTTAATAATAAATGATAGCACAAACGAAAAAAACAAAATGCGCCATTGAAAACATTCAATAGCATCGTCTCTTCTGATTTGAGCATGCTGCCGCAACCATTTTTTCTTTTGATGAATTTTTCTCTCTCTGAAATAATTAATTTGTAGTCTAAATGCATTAATTGATACGAATATCATGATTATCATACCTGGTCCATCCGATTGCGTACGGTCATCGAAAAAATCCCATTTATTAGTCCGAGAAAAGCCAAAAGCAATGTTAATGAATTGAATACTTTCATCGTAATGCCGAACGGAACACTGAACAAATGAGATATTTAGTGCATGTACAATATAAATTTATAGGTGCATCGAAATTGTATTGAAAAAAAAAAATCCGTGATAGCCAGAAATTGACGCGATATTCCGTCATGTCATGAAACTGTCACAATTTCTAGATTTTTCATTGACGTCTTTTAGAATTGTTGTTATTTCAGTGAAATTTATTGAATATGGGCGGAAGAAAAAAAACGTTCTATTGAAAGCTATATGACATTTGTTGACGACTTGCATTCATTTTTCCTCGCAATGACTTGGATTTTTCTGCAACGAAATAAATAATTCATTGAGTTTAAGCAGGCGATTGCATGATGACGTCGCGTATTCTCGATAATTCTTTTTATGCACCACAGGTGCATTACTTCCTGGGCTGGGTTAGTCCGGCACATACTGCGAGTTGAAGACGTGTGATTCAAGATGATGATGATTACAGTGATATTCGCGCATGTTCTGCGAATTGTTTTCGAAAATAAACACTTTTTCTTCGAAAACAACCCTTGCTCATTCTTCAAATGTTTAGTTGAACCTTCGATAGCATCCGCATCAATTCACGAAACATATTTGGATTTTCGACAGCTCATCCATCATTTCTTTTGCCACAAACCAGCGCCCAAGATAACAATTTAATCGGCGATCATCTGGTAAATGGTTCAATTCTGCGTAGATTGATTAATTGTGAATTTTTTTTTTCGTACAGATCGATGTCCGAAATACCTACCGAATATTTTTGTAATAGAATTTTCATTGAATAGGATCGGAAAGTGATATATTATGGAATTATATTTTGATTATTTTCGCTGGAATTCAAATTTTAATTTCACATTTTTTTTCGATAATTCGGCACTCAATAAACTAGAAAATCAAATTTCCTGGATAATGCGTTCAACAAATGTTGTGCACAATGCAGGGAATATAAGTGGCATATTAGAAAATGTTGAATTACTACTATGAAATAACTGAGATTTAGAAAACTAAACTGACTGTTAATTTCGATTGGCATTAGATCAAAACAGACATGAATTATTTCTCAAAAATTTTCCTTAGTCAGAATGACAAATAGAGTTGAACATAACTATATGATAAACAGCACAAAATGTTTCATTCCACAACGAAGTTTCGATACAGTCCACTGAATTTCGCCTTTTGGAGGGCGTTTGACGTTTGATATTCGAAAACAATATTTAACAAATTGAAATGAACTTGAACCCTAAATTTAAAATTCAACACACACACTCAAATATCAAATGCTGACTTTAATCGAAAGAAATTTTTTTGTTTGCATTTATAGCTGTAATGTTTGGTGCATGTACGTGTCAAGAACCTGTTAACTTTTAACATCAGAATAATTTTTCGAGTGGTTTTTCTAGGCATTCACTAATTTTCTCATAAAGGGAGAAAATGGTTTCATCAATTCTAAACAAATATGTATGTATGTCAAATTGTGCATTTTGAGCATTTCTTTTCTATCTATCTATATCTCTCTCGAAAAAGTTGAATGCAAAAGTGTGAATTGCACTTGTATGATGTATAATATTTGGCATCACCCCATGTAATTGCTATTACGTATTCAATCAATTTTCAAAATGTTCAAATATGAACTCGCTTCTTGTCTCATCTTTAACCAGCGGTGACAAACCAATACAAACGGGCATTATACGTTAAAATTGCTGGCCCAATTGCAATCATCAAATCATCAACTCATATACAAAGCTAGTATAAAATTTCAAACGAATCAATTATTTAAAATGAACATTTGGGAAAAGTATATTTGGTAGCAGCACCGGCATCACCAATACGATTTTCTATACATTAAATTCGATTTAGGATTGATGGCAAAATGCTGTTTATGTTATGGCTTTTAAAAAGTGAAAGAAAAAAAATCAAAGCATAGGTACATGTATCTAGCAAACGTAACCAATCCAATATGAAAAATAGATAAGTGGATGTTGTTTGTTTGATTTTAAAAACGGATTTGCTGTTGCTCCGGATAGCCGGATAAAATTTAAGGCTTTCAATATTGTTCAGGTATCGTGTCATTCATGTTAAATGAAATGGAGTCTGAAATTTTCAATCTGCAGAAAGCGAATGAGATCAAGTTGTCGCGCGAGTACCACCACATCTTTGCTTGAGGCCAAAATAAGCCCAACATATAACGAAAAGGTTTCCATTCGTCACAAGCATTTAAGCACTATTATACAAACGGCCTACAATCGTTTACAGTTGATTGTTTACATTGCAAGGATTTTTTGTTTGCACTCAAGCACCAAAAATGAAGAAGAAGAAGAATCATTGCAGTTTCATTTAGTTTTTTTCTAAAAAAAACAAGAAAAAAATTGATAGAATCAGTTTTTGTTGAACAAACAACATCGAAGTTATACTGATGGTAGCGAATAAAATAAAATGCACATTTTGACCGTATACAAAGTATAATACGGAGGGAAAGGAGCCAAAAAGTTATTAAATTAAACAATGAGAACCAAAATGAAAGAATGAAATTGAAATGGACAGAATCATTTATTAAACAATGTTATGAATTAAGAAGGTATCGTATTAAAAGTAAGCCCAGCAACGGCTGAATTCTCTAGAGATTTCCATTCTTTTCCCGGAAATAATTTTTCTTTTTTTTTACATAAAATCATTTTTCTTTACTGCATGGCCGATGTATATGAAGGTGCATCAAGTTAAAAGTTTGCTCTGCGAAAAAAAAATTTGCTCAAAACATTAATGAATTTATAGAAATTATCATCATTCTGATCTAGACATTTCGAATATTTGCTGCAATTTCAGGCTGGCTTTGTTGAATGTCGAATGTCAACGAATTGATCGAATAAAAAGTAAACATTGAAATGATGACATTCATTTTCTGTGGTCACGTGTATTATTGTTTTGTATATATGGTTTACATCAAACAAAATTAACACTAAGCCCATCTGATGTTCCTTTTGAAATAAACTCAATCCATATCCATTGAACATTTAATACCCTGCTGTTTCGCGCATACGATCAAATCGCGAGAGAATTGATCAAATGAATATGTAATTGCATTTTAATATAATTAAGTAATTTTTCTGATGTGCATTTTATGCTCAAAACATTTGGTTTGTATTATTATTGGTTCTCATAATATACACAATATATACAATGTATATATATTTTGTATGAAAATTGATGTCAAACGTCCCATGGGATCGATTATCTAGTTTTCTGAAATTTCCGTGAGGTTTTATTTCAGTGAATGGTAAATGAATCAATTTTCATGCAAACGCCCATGCGACACGAGGGCTTATTGTGTGCTACTATTGTGCCTAAGCATCCGACTAGCCAAAGATAAATCCATTTTTGGAATACATGAAATGAAAATCAAGTGAAAAACAGTGCACATTGCACGTGATGACAAAAAAAACACCAGCTTCAACCCGAACGTTGTAACTTAATACGCACATTTAAATAATTGCTCTTCGATATCAGTTGATAGTTGATACATTGCACGGGAATAAATCCATTCGATTACATTTCGAATTCAATTGTATATTTGCTGTCAAAAGTGAAACTAAAATTGGCTGATGAACAAAACAGCCGGAAAAGAGTAAATATGTTTGTGTTATTATTATTATTATTATTATTATGAAATATTATATCATGTGAAATAGTATGAATGTAGTCCCGAATACTGAATGAATTTATGAAAAGAACCAAACACACGCACACACACACACAAATTTGATATTGTGCTCACTTTGCCAATTGATATGCTATAGCGATTTCGATTGCCCTATTCATGA
The DNA here is from genome assembly GCA_000149185.1 of Mayetiola destructor. Classification (NCBI taxonomy): domain Eukaryota; kingdom Metazoa; phylum Arthropoda; class Insecta; order Diptera; family Cecidomyiidae; genus Mayetiola; species Mayetiola destructor. The sequence continues at coordinate 2,585,035 of GL501523.1, read as the reverse complement.
ATCGAAAAAAAAAGAATTCTTGTATGGGATACAAGTGCTCAATGCCGCCGAAATAGGGCTATAATTAATTTACGAGAAAAACATGGGGATCAATGTTCGTCTTCTTTTGTTGTTTGTTATTTGATTGTTTTTCTGTTATGTGAAATTTTGAATCTCACGAACAATATCATCAGACGTAATGTGACTGTATATATTTACCATATGCACTTGCCATAAAGAGCAGCAAAATAGAGTGTGTCGCGATTAAATTTGTCATTGTTTATATCTTTCCCTTTTATCTTTCATCTCGCAATTGAATTATCTTTTTGGTAGCAAAAGTGATGTCAATATTTGATATGAATGTTTTGTTTTTTTTTTTCAATTTTCATTCGCATGATTTGATTGAATACAGAAAGCATTGCATCGCTTTGGATTTTCATATTTCTTTGAATTTTGACGGTGTTAAAATATTTGTCCAAGTGGTCACCTTTGGCGAGGGAAGACCAACATCAATGAAAGATCAAAGATGTTTCACGAATGTTTCCATTGAATGAAGTAGTTTTATGGTAAGTCAAATCTGCGCACACCGACCTCCGACCAAAATCCAATTGAGATGAAAAAGAAAACAAAAAAACAATGAGTTTCCCGTCGGTAACAACAAATAATAAAGAAACCATCGCAAGCCACACACATACCACTCACATCATCGCAGGCTTTGAACAAACAAGTTCATTTGAAATGAACAAAACCGCCGATAACATTTGTCCAATACAGAGAGAAAATCGAAAAAAAAAAATTATTCAATAAAACAAATAGTCGTTAGCAAACGATGAACTGTATAATCAACTGAAGCCTTCTAATTATTGTCGGTTCAATTATCGATTAAATGAGCCAAACACACAAACAAATACGCATTTAAATGTTTCGATATACAGTGTATGTCTCTCCAAAAAGGATCACTTTGGCTGCCGGCTAATTGGTACACCAATGAGAAAATGTTCTTTTAGAGTGTGGTTCTTTTACAGTGACTTTACTGTATACCAAATTTCGGATTGCTACTACGTATCATTTTTGGCAGGTAAACCGTTTTTCGGTTGAATGTTGGTCTTCAATCATTTCACCTCAAAATTTCCATTCAAATATCAATCATTAACACACATTGCGTTTGTATATGTATAGGAATATTTGATATTCTACATATTCTATACAATAGATTACATTTATATCAAAAATTATATTTATCCTAATCGCATCGATGATTTTGATTATTCAGTTGTTTTGTTTTCCTTTTTAACTTTTAAACATTTCCGGCTCTCTCTTCAATTAACGATTTCACTCTGTACGAATGCACTCACGGGCGGTCCTTCGATTTCCTATATATTTTGTTAAAGTAATTTGAGGATTTGCTGAAATGAAACAGTGTGACAGATATGACGAAAATTTTATTTTATTGAAAAAAAATTATCAAACGACACACACATACAGATATTTGCGTACATGTTTGAAATACAAGATTTCAACGGTTGTCAAATTATTATTTTATTAAAAAAATTGAGCGATTGATTTGCAATTGAATTGAATGCTGAACCGAAAGCAAATACATAAAGCATCGATCATAGCCGAATATTTGTTTCTCAGTCGGTGGAAATAGTTTGAAAGCGGCAAAAAAAAAAAGAAAATTAATCAATTATAAGCTGAAATAGTAGATAGTCAACTGTCACATTTGAAGAGCACAAATGACATATCACAAGGCAGCAGATGATCCATTTAACGATTCTAATTTTATTGTTTCAAATGCTCATTCGAATTGTGCTCTGTGATGTGATGGCAAAGTAGATTTTAATTGGATATCGGTGATATTTTTTTTTGGTGTCTCCTTTGGACGACATATGTCGATTGAAGCAAATGTTTCGGAAAAATGATGAAATGATTGTTGCAAATTTGAATATCGAAAAAATTGCCATATTTTGAGTTTAACTATTATATTTTCGATTAAATGTTAATGAGCGTATCATTCAAATCAAATTTGATTGAAACGATGACACTTAAATGGAATGGCCTACTATCGATTCAATTTATTACATTTATTTTACATTTTACATAATTTTGCGCTAAAAAAACAATGACAACGATTAACTTAATCACTTTCAATTCCCAATGGATTTCAACATTCAAATTAAATATAAAATTGTTCGTTTTTACTTTTGTGATGTGTACCTCCTTGTTCAATCAATCGCATCCGAAATCCCAACAAGATACTTGAGCCTGAATGAGCTCGATTAGCATTTCTATTTGTATCACATTTATCATAGCGAAAAAATTGAGTCGTATCATGCAGAGAATTTACCAAGGAACAAAACGGTTAAATTGAGTTCATATGTATAGTTGTTTGTGCTTGGTTTTAGACAAAAACCGGCAAAAATACCTCATCATTCATCATGAACTGCACTCACAATGAAAAAAAAAAACTGAAAGAAAAATAACCTGCTGCTGTAGCATACAGCACATCGAACATATTGTTAACATTAGGGTATTTAACTTATCACCCCTCTTGACAATTTAATTCTATGCCTGCAAACAAGAATCGATCAGTGCTTGTGAATTTAAAGATGTACCAAAACCAGAATAAATGAATGGAATTGAATAAAAATCTAAGACAACAACAATAACAACAACATAAACATTCAATAGACTGCAGACTGCAAACTGCAATTCACAAACATTTGTGCCCAAATTGTTTTTATTTTATTTTTTATTTTTTCAAATTGTTTCGTATGCGATGCGTACACTTTACTGTACTATACTGTAAAACAAGTCTATTAAATTCGTATTAAAAGGGAAGGGAATGTGGCAGTAGTCAATTGAACCAATTGTTTGGCTGAAAAAAGGGCCATATCCATCCAAATGCAATTGTGTTGTTAACGGTTCTCATTGTATTTCGAATAAATGTAATTCAGTGTGTGGTAGATTGAAAACATGAAAAATTATAAACTCATCTACCCTTCGATAAGCGTACGCTTCACACACAATACAGATACAAACAGTATGGAATACGATTCAATCGTACTTGGCCGGAATATGTGCTATGCGCATAATGTTTGTATCTTTTTTGCTCTTCATTTATTTATCATGCTTTGACTTTTAGAAAGAAAAAAAAATCCCTTTCTGCTGCTGACCCTGATCAACGTTTTAAAACATTTGCTGGAACACAGAGTCATGATGCAAAAAAAAAACGTTCATCAATTTTTAGTTTAGTTTTTTTTTGATTGAGCAATCGACGAAGTGAAGATTAGTTTTTCATGCGAAAGTCTAGTTTCACAATTTAAAGAGTTACAGTGACATATGACACTTGTTCTGATTAAATCTGTCCTTTGAATCATTCGCAAATGTTTTACCGTAAAAACTGCTGCAACTGGAATTGTGTCCCTCGTTTTGATTTTGAGCATTGAACACAGTGTGTGTGTGTGGGAATATTTTTTCTACTCATGATTCAATGATTATATTTGATTTACATTTTATTTCGAATATCGAATGACATAGCAATCGAAACTATCAACTTGTTCATGAGAAAAATTTTACTTTAGATTTGATAAAAGAGAGCCCTTCTTTTTTTCATGTTCTTTTCCTGCCAACAATGTTTTCCTACAATCAAAAATGAGTCTTTTTTAATCGGAATCGAAAATGTTCTCTTTTTTTCTTAAAATGTATCTCTAATATTGGGTCATCGATATCGAGTATTGACAGTTTCTCTAAATAATAAAGTTATGTTGCAAAGTTTTCCAATGGAGCTCAATCGAAAAGAGAACCGAATTGAAAAGTGCCAATTTTAATGGATTTGTCAGTCTTTTTTGCCAGTTAATAAATTCGAAATGTGATTGAAAAATAATTTTCATTTGGTTTCAACATTAAAATATGTATTTTTTTTCGTGTTTAATTTTCAATAATATTACGAACGTTTACTGCATAGGTTTTTTGCCCTAATGTTGGGAACATTGAATATATTTCATTGTGGAAGAGTAAAAATGATTCGATTAGCTACATTTTCATTTTCATTTTTTTTTTAAGCAATTTCACGTTTCAAACGGTCATCAGATTCGAATTCTTCCATTGGAATAGGTCCAGTTGATACATTAATCAATTCTCGAGGTCGTTGATATATTGGATGAATAGCTTGTTGTGAATTGATCATATAATCGTGATTCAGAAATGAATATAATCTATGATGGTTAATCAATTCAGATAAAAAAAATGGCCTGAAATAAATGAATCGACAATGATATGGTTACATTCATTTCAATCAAAGAACTTACTTGCATTGGTCCGGTACATCAGCTGTTATTGGTGAACGTTTGCCATTAGTCCATCCTCTAGAATACTGAAATGTTTGAGCCATACAGCAAATAATTAACATGTTTAAACAAATGAGCGCCAAAATGAACGATTTGATAGCCGACGTTGCCATTTTTCCAAAATAAAATTAACACGAATTTTGTTTTTTTTTTTCAATGAGAACAAGTGCAGTAAGTCGATTGATCTGTTGAAAGGTTTTATATTTTGAGCTTTTGTATTAAATGTTTATGCTTCCATCTATTGACAAAGTCTGCACTTGAATGAAATCAACTTGGCTTTATTTTATACTTCTATTTATGACATTTATATATGAATGATAATAAAATTTATTTTCTTTGTAATAATCAGACTTTCTATCTTCGCCATCCAATGGTGAATGAGACAAATTTCGTTTAAACTTCCTTTTATATATGGACAAAATTTCGTCCCGTTTGGCTTAATGAATGGAATGATAATTAGTACACGGCAAGGCATTTTCTCCTATAAATCAATGAGTAATTCCTTTGATATGCAAACGAAGATGCATGCATATAATTTTGTTCTAATTAGAATATAATTAATTTGACAAATTATAGCTCTAAAGTCTCTTCATTTCATAGAATGAGAGATGTTTTTTCAGAAAATAAAACATTGGCTTTGATTGGCTGCTGCTTAATAACTTTTTATCATTTTTTTTTTAATTCATTTCGTTTGCGTTGAGGAAGTTTTACGCCTTGCCATGTTTGACCTCAATTATTATTACAAAAATATCGAAAGAGTTTCAATTTGATATCCAAATTCACATTTATTTCGAATTTTAAACATTTGACAAATTGAATCGATTGGTTCTCAAGAATTAAGTTTTTTTTTAGCCGTGATGATGTTGGTTCCCATGACCGTAACCTCCACCATGGGGGTAGCCAATACCTACAAGTCGATAAAAAAGAGAAAGAAAAAGTGAATTGAAGATCGCAGATAATTTGATGTCGATTTTCCAACTCCTTCGTGTCTTCGGAAGCCCATGAATGTTGAATACGCTTCTTCGATCCAAAGTTTAAAGTGACCAAAACCTACCATAGCCCCCATGAGATCCGCCTGAACCGTATCCTATCAAGAAAAAATCATAAAATAAATTAGAATTTTGGAATGTTGAACGGAAGCCAGCAAAATTGTTTGGTAATTCAACTTACCACCGTAGCCACCGAATCCGGATGCAGGATAATTGCCATAGCCTTGATGAAAAAAAAAAATATGCCAAAAGGATTTTTTCAAAACAAATTTTCTGGCAAGAAATTTATATCTTTTTAAGAACTGAATTCTTTATGATACTTTTTTTTCAATTTCGGTTGTCGAAAGAGATGTAGCATTACGAGGGGTTTGAAAAATTTAACTATCCTAGATAGCTTCAAGAACTGTTCTTGGGTCTTACCTCCAAAGCCTGCAGGATATCCACCGTATCCTAAAAAAAGTTTCATCAATAAATTAACAGTAAAAATTTTCTTTTCTTCAATCGAAAAAAGAGTTTGAAAAGATCGAATATTAAGTCTAACTACGAACCTCCATGTCCGAATTGTCTATTGGTGGACTCAGCTGCTTGCAGATCCTGCCCTTTATCGTTATTCGGTATTTTAATTTGCTCTACATCGGTCACTGTTGCCGCTGCACAAAAACCCAATACAATGGTCAAAATGAACAATTTCTGGAATTAAGCGCCAAAATTTTCCATTTAAAAAGCTTCGATTATATTATTGATTCTAAAAATTTCAAACGCACATTGCACATCATGGCAGAAGTGTGTTCTCACAAAATGATCCTTGTCACCGAATAAAATCGAATTAAATTAGCACCGACTTTAGTTCACCGTGAATAATAACCGAAGAATGATCAAATGAATTGAATTTTCTTAGCTTTTTATAATAAGCATTAAGAATTGATCGAAATTTTTAATTTTTTTTTATTTTTGTAACTCGAATACAAGACAAGATATTGTATTCAGTTGTTGTACACATTGCGCGACTATAACTTGTTTTCGTTCCTCCTTTTGCAATTAACACAGACAACGAAAAACTTGTTTTGAGCGACGCATCTTTTGAGGATACAAGCAAATTTATTTGTTTGCATTTTGTTATCTTATTCTTTTATTTTTAGAACAGATCGCTTCAGATAATTATGTTTGAAAACGCAATTTTAAATTGGATGCGATTTTGCAATGGCAAAATCTTCAATTCAAACTGGTTTCATTTTTATTCGGATTGTGCGATTTACGTTCGAGTCTTTGCTTTTACATTCAATCTTTATAATAATTCATGAGAAAAAAAATATTCGATCCATTTGTCATTTGTAAATTTGAATTTTTATATTGATGATAATAATTACTTTTGGGGCTGCATTTGGCTGAAATAATACAATAATAATGATCATCAAATATATGCAACATTAAATGTACATCACTTCTTGGAATTGAACTATTGGTTTTTCCAAAATTAGTCATCAATTTCAGGTCGGCTGAACTTCATATGTTTTGCATTGAAGATTCAATTATGTGCAGTGCAACAATTTTCACTTATGAGTACGGATGATGACATTTTTTTGGAAGCCGCAAATGCTCAGGAATTCCTGAGCGCTAAATTTTCGGGGAATATTTTGCCTTAACATTTCCCACTGAATGATCATTAATACTTTTCACTTTGATGAGAGAGAGAGATAAAACTCTGACTCCAATTCCAACGGATTTTACTTATTTAAATATCAAATATTCAAAGTTCGCTACAAACTCGAATAACGATGCAAACAAACATTTTTTCTATGTATGCGAAAAAGTCATTTGAGATGTCATAATATTACGTTTCGTTTTCATCGACCAGAGAATTCAAAATTGTATAAAATCATTTTCAAAATACAATACCAAAAATGTTCGTTCCAAAACGAATGACGCTTTGTGTTATTGTGTAGCTTTGGAATCGTTCAAATATGCAACGTATTCGGTATTTGGCTTGGAAAAAATCTATTTTGTACGTAGAATTATGGCTGGTTTAGGTAAGTGAAAGCAGTGAATTGCGGCAACTATGCATCAGACACATTTAAACTGTCAATCGTTGAGAATGCCAGATGGCGCATCATATATCATGTTGAGAGCGTGTACATATACATTGTCAAGCAAAAAGGCGACAGATCAAAAATGAAAAAATCGTAAAGCACAAAAAGAGTAAGAAATAAAAAAAAAAATTAAAATAAATACCGAATTATTTTGATGATATTAAGTTTAAGTTTGCGCTTATATTTCAAACAATTCATCCAAAATGTTTTGTGGTATTCGATCATATTGCCAAATCATCCATATATAATTTCTGTTCTATGTCATCAATAAACAGAAGCCGTCTGGAAACTACCATTCGCTGAATAGAAAAGTCCTTGTTGATTAATGTGAATCCAATTTTTTTTTTTGGATAAATTTTTCAAGTTGATTGTGTGTTTGGAATCATAATTTTTCGAATTTTGGGCATTGAACAGAGTTTTGGTTCAAATTTGTGTGTGCCGGTTATCATTGTTTCACCAAAAATTAACCATTGAAAAAGATATAAGCTACGGCACATTTGGAGAGGAACCATAACACACAACACATCATTCCGGACGATAATCAAAAGAAGTGGGGCCACGGAAGAAGGCAAGTGATTTTTTTTTTTTTTTTTTTACTTCTTAGTTTTAAGCAATTCATTGCAAACAAATAATTATGTGCTTTGTTGTGTTGTCACTGAATGTCGAATGACAGAGAGATACGAAACAAAAATGTCATCAAAGTGCA
>GL501523.1:2549936-2574719 GCA_000149185.1 Mayetiola destructor | reverse complement strand
CATCAAAATGGAGAACGAAATCGAAATGATTCCCGTGGAAATAAAAGAAAAGTCCGCCACCATTGAGGAGGAGCAAATTGAAGCGCCGGTCGTAGAAAATTCAACAGAAAATGGCAAAAAAATCAATTCCACCGATGTGGAATCAGTTAGTGAAAATCAATCAAGTGAACAAATTGTCCAAAATGCAGATGGAAATGGATGTGAAAATGTTGAAGAGCAAAAATATAAAGAAAAAATTGAACCAGAAAAACAATTAATGATTCCAATAATGAAAGTATGTGCAGTCGATGATACTGATAACGATACCAGCATTACAGATTTAATAGAAGAAGAAACCGGAGTATTACCAGACGATGTAAATAATATTGATGAGTCGGGCTTATCGCCAAAGTCTACAACAACCAATGACGACATTCCACCAAATGAATGTGAACCATTCACAATCGTCGATTCAGATAATCCATCTGAATGTAGCCCAGAAAAGAGTCAAAACAGTGAAAAACCGAATAAAATCGATTTATTATCATTGCTGTCATCACCATCACAAATAGAACCGGACGATTCATTTGGCCAAAATCAATTGGCCGATGAAATTTATGATGAAGAACCATCAATTGATGAATCTAATGACGATGAAAATGATACGGATGAGGACGATGAACGGAATGATGTCAACGAAGATCGTCCAACGATCAAAAAACCACGTTCAACATCTACATTCAAAAAAAATAATGATTATCCTGTATTTGAGCTGACCGACGATAATTCGAGCGAGGATGATATGCGATCCGATGAAGATGAAGAATTCCATTCAGATGGTAAGCAATAGTAGCCACAACACACAATATCAATCTGTGAATTTAAACCATCAAACCATTTATTGGCTTTTTCGATTTTTTTGAATTTATGTTTGTTGTATTATTAATTATTTTCTGTACAGCACAATCGATGTCATCAGCGGAAGACATTGTACACAATATTGATGACAGCGATGACGAGCCCGAGGAAAAATTTACACAAAATAATGATGAAATATCATCGCCCGCCAGTGCCAAATATCTTCCGAAAGAAACGGAAAATCGATATCAAAGAAATTATTACGATGATCAGGAGGAAGAGCGGCGTTATGTGGATTCAATCTATACGCAACGCCGTAATTACATCAGAGATGTATTACAGAAGCAGAGTGCCTCAAAAATATACCGATATATGGCTGTCAAGCGGAGCATAATGTGGTATGTCTTTTCGTCAATTTATCTATCCCATGTTTTTTTTTGTGTTTTTTTCTTTCTTTGATCGCAAAATACACGACCATTGAGTTCAAAAGTTGGAAGGGATTTTGCGAGGTTCAAAGAAAAGCAAACAATTCGTCTGTATTAATCGGTATTATCGCTTGAGTTTGGATTTTAATTTCGTATCCCCCCAAAAAGAATTGAATGCACTCAATTTTATGTGCAATAATTTTGACCTCATTACCAGAATCGACCATTGTTTTAATTACTCTGTATTATTTTTTTATTATTTTGATTCCGAATAATTTCGTTATTAATAGAATATATTTCTCATCGTTCAATTAACTATTTGTTTACATTCCAAATGATTTGCTCAATCTTTTGCACACACCATTATTTTCGTTTGTCCATGCATCATGCAGTAATAATTTGATTTTTGTGAGTTTACAAATCGAAAGGTGAGAAAGAGCAAAAGAACTTTCAGAACCGTTACTGATTTATATTCGGTCATTCGGATCTCGATCACTCACAAACTTCTAAGAATGTTGCATTTGTTGATTGTCGATCGTGAAAGAAACTAAATTTTAAAAGAAAAATAAATAATATTTGTTCCTTTTCGTTAAAAAATTGCACATTCAAAAGAGCAAACATTGAGAATTGAAAGAAGAAGAGAAAAGAAGAAAAAAAAAAGAAGTTTAAGTCGAATAGAGGATTATGAGTCAAGGTTTTTTTGTATTCGCGTTCAATGTGTTTAATATACCGAGGTCGGCTTCATACAGCTTATACGGCACCACAACATCAGCATATCAGCCAAAACCTACTCGTACACACGAAAATATTGTACATTTCATGTAGCTTTTCTGTACGCCATGTGAAATCTTAAATGAAAATGAAACGAAGAAGAAAGAAGAAAAACAAAAAAAAAACAGGCGGCGGCTGAATAACGACTATCGCGACAGAATAAGTACACACTTGAATTACGTAGAGAATAAAATACAAAAAAAAACGAAAAAAAAAATTAACAAAATAAATAAATAAATAAATAAAAATATCAAATAGTCTCAATCGGCTCAGTGAAAATGCTCACTTACATTCCATAATGGTTATTATCATTTGATTTGATATTTTTCTATATGATTGCAAATACAATACATGCGCAATGCGATTCACACGTTCATTCTATTGTTTTGTGTAGAACGGTTGACTGTGTCGACAGTCGGAAATCTTAAGGCAACCACACAGTGTGAGCAATCGAGTTGAGATTCTTTGGCATTAAGAAATTATTTTTATTGGATTTTTGTCTTAAATGTTTTCTAGTTTCGTTTTGCCGTTGCTTCTTATGTTTTGGCCAAGCAATTGAGCATATGACCTCAACAGTCTAAATCTATGCGCTATATGTAGCTGCAACATAGTATGGCACAAATTTAAGACGAAAATCAAACAATCAAAATAAATAAGAATTATAAAAATGGCCATTGAAAACCGTTAAAAAAAAAATGTTCAGCAACGTACAAAACAATGTGTATATATATATATATATATCTGGAGACAAATCTAGAAGTGAACATGTGTATATATAATTTACATATGATCATTGATCGTTGACCACAACAAGACCAAACGCGATATTCAACGATAGTAATAATATGTGTGTGGTTGTATGGCATGGCGTGGCCACTTTTGAACACATTTTTGTATGCATTCAATGACATTCAGTTGCATGAGTGCGAATTGTGGGCAATATGAAAAAAATCAAAAGAAAAAGGAACACACACACACACACAATCGAAATTCAGATAAATCGAAAGTCACGCGAATAATGTTTATCGATTTACACAGCTGGTAAATATTTGACATTTAGATGAGGCTACATCGTAGCCTTAACAAAATAAAAAAATAAAAAGTATTGCATAAGCAGAAGCACCATACTCACCTCTTTGAAAAAAAAAAATGTAACACACATACAATTATATAAAAGTACTCCGTTCTCCCGATGCAATGATCTTTGCAAAAAAAAACTTCCAAAAAGAATCTTAATTTTGGGATGATGAATGGATGGATAATATCATAATAAGCATTTTGCATTTTGCATTGTGCATTGTGCATGCCATCGATAAATCAAATTGAATATACTTGCATTTATGAAGAAGCAAGAGTATAAGAAATCAATATACTATATGGAACTTATATGAATCAAATGCGACAACATTAACATCCTCGATGTGTGAAACTGCTCACAATATTGTAAATGCATCGGCCACGAACGTCAGTTAAATTGAATAAAATAATAATAAACAATTCGAATGAATAACAAAGAATACAAATTTTATATGTGTAGTACATTGTACATGGTGTACATTTCGTTTCTATTTCATTTATGAAGTGACCTTGAAATGTACTGCTGTTTGCTAGGTACACATTTCCATTTCGATTCATTTAATTATTATTAAATTTTTTTTTCATTGAGACAAATATATGACTGAGTAATATGTTAGTTGAGATTTTGCATTATCGATCGAAATGATTAAAGTTTTAAATTGTAAAGAACCAAATCATCATTTGGCATTGTTATCATCACAATTGATTTCTTTTCGGAATAATGTGACACGCATTCTGTATAATTTTATGTACATCAAAATTTATAATTATCCAATCTTCGGTAACGATATTGATGTGTAATTAATGCAAACAGTCAACAAAAGACGTCATTTCATATTATATATGATATTAAATCCTGAAGGGGACACATGCGAATGCCAAAAGGCAACAGATGTTTCTATATATATTGAGCTGCTGAACTTTGAATGAACATTTTCAAAATCTAAATTGAAAATAAATTCTCTTGTTAGATAAATACATAAATTTGATAATCAATGTTTTCCCTGGAATTATTTATTTAAACGTCGAAATGAAAGAAGGTCGATGGTTCCAGATCAGAAAATCTATCATCACAACGAACGTAATTGAAACCATTTAATACTTTTCATTTGTGATTCGTATAAATGATAGCACAATTTCGGCGATGAGAAATTTTTCAACGTTCGAATTATCTACTATTTTGTTTTGTTTTGTTTTGTTTTTTTTTCTGAACCGCCACAAAATGATATGATTTGTTTTGATAGCGATTGTGGCTCACAGAGATGTGATATTTTGTTTGAAAATTGAAAATAAATACTCATGTGCTAAGTAAAGGAGCGATCGAATAATCCACAGAGCGGGAAAATATGTTTAGTTTTTTTTGTTCTGAGCACCACAACTTGAGCTAAGCGTAACTATACTGTCTGTGAGTTCACTGCTCTTTATTTTATTTACTCATTATTATTATTATTATTATTATTATTATTATTATTATTATTATTTTTATTACGTTGAATCTATTTCATTTTTCCTTTATTTTTGGCATATGAAGCGGAATTTCTTGCACCATTCCATGTCTCTTATTCTGATTGCTTCATTTCAATATATCTATTCTCATATGATTGTGGTGTACATTGAAAATATATTATGTTGGTATGTATGATGATTATATGAGGATGTGTCTGTAGGGTTTGGAATGGCTTAGGTGAATGAACCTTTAAATATTTTTAATGTGATTCATTTATTTTCTTTTACTCCTTCTCTTTCAACATTTTTTCCTCAAATTCAGAGTATTCTATTCAGTAGTCAGTATCAACTTATGGCCTATGGGCAAATGATCGAATATGATTGTGAATTGTAATGATTATTATCATGAACATGCACTCGTTTTCACTCAAATTATCTATGAATATTTCATTTTAATTCAAGCATAAATTTTTTCTGTTTTTTTTTCCAAAACAAAAAAATCAGTTTCAATCATTTACATTTATAAGGCAAACGATGATCAAAAGACTTTCTGCGAAGCATCAAATTTGAAACGGAACATTTTTACATTTTACAGAATGCAAATGAATATTCATTTGGTTGCAAGATTTAAACGAAGTTCACCATATATTCATTGTTTCTTGGCTATTATCCTTTTGAGCTGTGTTCAGGTTGATGACTATACAAGGTGTCCCAAACTCAATGGCTGACCTAAAAGGGTGGTTATACTCGTGAGATCTAGGAGAACAACTTTTGTTCTATGACTTTTGCAAAAGCTTCAAAAAAAAAAAAAAACAAACAGAATTCAAAAATTTAACCCAGTGTATGTGTTTATGTAAAGTGTAAATATGTGTGTGTTTATTGTATGTTATAATTGCGATTGAACAAAACATTCGAATATAAAATAGAATCGAGCAACAGTGAACAATAACGAAATGACCCAATTATTAGCGTATTTATTTTACATCATGTTTGAAATCAAATAAAATGGACAAAGTAAAAAAAAATGAACCTGCTGCAGAGTAGCTTTGGATCGTTGATATTATTATTTTATACGGGTTTATTGACCCAAACGACATATATATATTTATTTATATATAAATATTCGCTGTCCATACTGAACATAGCACACCAATATGCATATATGTATATATGAATACATTCATCAAAATCTTATTTAACTTGTCGCAGAACAATGTTCGATTTATTGATCCTAATAATTCTGGCTTCCTTATGCGCCGATAATGAATAATAATGGAATCTTATGTTCATCTTGTTTTCGATTACGATTCCAGATTGTAATGCTTCCAGTGAAATGCATATGGCAAGATTAATAGATTATGTGTGCCTGATTGAATTTCAATTAAAACCAAAAGTGTCAACCAAAATTGAAATTTGTTTTGAATGAATCGCTTTCAGATTCGTTTGCCAGGTAAAAATAGAAATTTTGCACGAGCAAATTGCAATTTCAGTGTAAAATTTTCAATCTGTCTGTTTATGATTTGACTTTTTACCGCCCAAATATATTTATATATACAAAGTACATGTCTTTTCATACATTTTGATTCGATGTTCAGCTCCATGCATCGCTTCTCTTTTCTCTTCTCTTCCAATTTTATTATCACATTGGTATAAACTCCAGTGCATGCACTATATATTACTCAGAAGGGCACAAAGGTCATATTGAACGTCATGCTTGCATTCATACAGTATTCCAGCAGTATTAAAAAACGAAAAGAAAGAAAGAAAAAAAAACGACGAACGAAACACAATGTATTGTACACAAACACAATATTCTATAACCACCAGTATGATTGCTCCAGTTTATGGATTCTTTTGCAAGAATATTGCCCCATTCAACAATACGATAAACAGTGCATTGACTGTAAAGTAATTGGCATTGTGATTTGTTGTTGTGCTTTTGATATTATTATCATAACTATCATTCTGTTGAATTTTACGTGAAAGAAAGAATAGTGACTAGTTAGTCTACCAATCGACGCAATCGCTTTAATATTCAATTTGTGTAATTTAGATGGAATTCAAGAACAAATCAATGAATCAACCATTTTATGAAAATCCATGGAAATCTTATATCAAATCATTTTATTATCAGCCATTCGATTGTTTGTCAGCCAAGTCTTCGATAATATGAGGCCGCATGCTGATTTTAAGAAAGTAAATCAAAGTAAATGAGTGGAACAATGTATTTTACTTTCAACGGAGTCAAAACAATAAACACCAGAAGATCAGATCGCCTCGGATCATGTAAATAGAAAAATATTTTGGGGTGAAATGTCGTTCATACTTCATAAATGTTATGACTTCTTTTTTTTCTTTTTTTTTTTGAATGGGATCGTCATTTTGAGCGAAGGCGAATCCCATTAATTTGTGATAACAAAGGACAAGAAAAAAGAAATCGAGTCTGACCATTTGCCAATGAAATGAAACCAAATGGATATTGTTTCCGTTTTTCTTTTGTTTTGTTTGTTTGTTTTTTTCTTTCTTTCAAAAAATGTAACGTTCATGGATCCAAAATTGAACCGAATAACGAGAATACATCTCAGATCAAAAACACGATAAAATTAAATCGCAGACGCAGTCATAGATGAAGGTTTTACAATATTCTCAATGCAAAAATATACAATACACTGAATGTGCAATGAACACTGAACACTGTACACAACTGGTTCAGTGCATGATCTCATACACCTTCCATATAAACGTTTAAGATTTACAATGAATACGTGCTCACAGTTCATACACAAAAAATTGTACAATATTTCGTTTGCTTTTTCTGAACCATATTAAAATCATATTTAGCTGCGATACCCATCAAAATGATTTATAATGTTTTTTTTTTTGTATGTTATTGTAACTTTCTTCCACTACTGATGGCCAGCATCGCCAGTTAATATTCACAATTCAATTAATTTTATACGATGTATCATCAATATACCCTGTTCAGAAAAACATAAGAATAGCCGTCGACATCATTTATTGCCAAATTATCCATTGAAATGTATTCAATACAGCATAAACTAAATGAAAAGAAAAAAAACAAAAAACAATCGAACATTTTGTATTATGCGAATTTGTGCATTTTAAAACCAATTGCCCCTGTCTGTATAATCTGTGTATAAAATATGAGTTATTCAGTATTGACTAAAAGGATGCGATCGCACGCACACACTTTGATGAATTTTGATGAAAAAAAGAAGAAAGAGAAAATAATGCATAGCAAATTGTTGCACAGTGTAATGAACGATGAGCACATACAATAGTGATGATTGGATGGAAACAAAGTAAAAATAAAAAGAAAAAACCCATCATATTCACTTATGTATTTTACAAAGCGCAGTTTGGTTGTGCCACTCGCATATGCATGTGTTATATATTGAAAACTACTACATTTAATATTTTCAAATGAATATTTTTGTTCGGTAAAGCTAAAGAGTTTTTATGCGAATGTGTATGTTTGTGTGTGCGGCACAAATGAATTATGAGAGATGCCTGAAGAGTTTAGCGAAACACTTATTCTTTTTGGTAAACTAGTTGGATTGAAGTCATTGCTGTGAAACCATAACATAATATCAAACAAAACGTTGAATGCGAAATAAGTAATTCGGTATTGAAGGCGGGAAAGTGTTTCTTCTGTTCGATTCATCGATTCGAATATTTTGTAGTGTTGGCTCATTTGATCTCATCGTCGTTTTGAAGCAGCAACAAATATTACAAAGCATTTAGTGACAAATCCGCTCATACGTTAGTAGAGCCGGTAATAGAAAATTAGCGATGCAATTGCCAAAATAAAGCTAAAAAAAAAAATGACATTTGATGACCATGTAACTGTATTTGATGCATTGGTATTGTTGATGCTAATTCGACAATATATAAAATTTAATATGCTTGTATCAATGAGCGCTTGAATTATAATTCAATTATTATAATAATTAAATATTTAACGAATTACACATTTCCCGAAATATATGTATTTTTTACGAAAAATAAAGCAAAACGACGAAATTGGTAAAAAGGCTAACAAAGTTCATTGATCTCTCATTGAGTAATAACAGTCTTTTGAGTATGCATAATAATTGGATTTAATTTTTGATATTTGTACACGTACACAATGCATAATAACGAACATTCGGATAATCAACAGAATGTAAATGTGGCCCAAGTGACATAAAGCTTAAATTATTCGGTTTCGGTCACATTGAAAACGTGTAGAAAAAATATCCTCCTTTTAGTCGTTTCTTCTTTTAATTTTTTATTTTATTTTATTTTATTTTTTTTTTTTTTGTTAATTTAATTTATTCAAAATGTAATTAATATTTGATGTTGTGTGATTTCTGTTACAGTTTAAATAATCGTATAATGCGCGATAGCCGTGGTGTGAATCGCATGACTGATGAGTTAAATGATGATATCAAATCTGGAAGTACATCGGAAATCATACAAAAATCACCATCAATTGATGCATCTGTATTAAAAGAACGAAATGCAAATGAAAAAATTGAGCCAACTTTAACAAAATCAACGACAAACGAATCAAATGCTAAATGTGGAAAATCAACAAATGAAGCTGATAACAATAAATTGAATGCACATGGTGCCAGTGACAAGGATGCTGATAACAAACATAATAATAATCATCAAATAACCAGTGAAATTGACGTAAATGATTTGACGATAAATTTGGATTTGGATGACATCGACAACAATGATGATCATTTAATCGAAAAGAAAAAATGTGCCAAACGAATTCCGAATGATGATGATGATGATGATGATGATGATGAAGATGATAATGATGATAATGAGCTTGGTATGGATGTGGATGATCCAAGTGAAGAGCTTTATTTGACGGAAAAAACGGATAAAAATCGATATGATCGATTAGATGCTGATGCAAAGCAAACGATTAAATTGGAAAATACGGTTACAATTGAATGTGAAGAGGATTCAAGTAAAAGTATTGGTGCCGATGAAAATACTGTCATTATGAATGGCATCAACAAAGATGGTCAATCATCTGATTCAACAAATGCAAATGATGCGATTGAGAATCAAGCAGTCAAATCATCGGGCAAATCAAATAAACGAAAATTATCCATTTCGTCAGATGAAGACTCCGAACCACCAACAAAAACGTAAGTTTGTTTGTTTGTTTTATTTTTTTTTCTTTCTATTTTTGCGTAGTTTGTAATGTTTGATACCACTTGGTTATTTTGGTGCACAGTGTTAGAACGGATATGGAAACCAATTTCCCAAGACACGACAAAATCATACGTCGAATGATTGAATCATCGAATTCAGCTAAATCAAATGATCCAGACACATTACAACATGACATCGATCAATTGAATAGTGAAATTGAAACATTAGGTGAAGCAGCTCGTACCAAAGAAATCGAATGGAATAATATTTTATATTTGAAGAAAATGAAAGAAGAAATGCTGTTGCGTTTAAATCGCAAAAGAACCATCATGGAAATAATGCAATCAACAAAATCAATTGATAATCCAGAAAGTCTATTTTTGAACAACAACAATTTCGACAATGTTAATGAAATGAATGCCATGGAATCAAAGCAGAAAACATTGAGCAACGTAGCGCCAGCTACATCATTTATTATGTCCCGATGCAATATGAAAAGTGTTGATTTAGCCAAAGAAAAGTCAAATTTAAATGATATACACAGGTTTGTAGACGATTGTACCGTTTATTATTAATATTAAAGATCCAATTTTTTTTTTAAATTTTTTTTTGCTCTCGATGTTCGGTTTGGGTTCGATGAGGGTGATTTTTTTTTGTTTTTCATATTGAACATTCTTTATATTAAACATTCGAGCGAAAAATCAAATTAAAATATAAAATTAAATGAAACGGTGAACAAAATGAATGGCAAAACAAAAAAAAAAATAAAACAAAGAAAAAAAAAGAATCATCAAAGCACGCATGCTTACAATTGGAACAGATGGAAACAATTTTCAGTTGATTATATTATTGATTTTTTTTAAGATTTAATCCAAAAATCCATATTGGTTTGTAATTTATTTAAATTTAGCATTGTGTTCCCCAGAAATATTCAGCCAAAGGCATCGCAACATTTCGATGGATCAGCAACATTCTCAAATGTTATCACTTCAATACCGAAATCCTCACCAGCCATGCAATTTCAAACGACCCTGTTACAGCAACGTTTACGTGAAAATGGTCAAAGTTTATCGAACTCAAATAATCAAATGACAGATCAATCGTCGAATAAATTGCAAATCGGACGCCAAGGTCAAATCAAAGATGTTCAATCAATTATTGCCAATTTTCGTCAAACTCATCCAGAAGCTGTACCACGTCGTGGACGTCGTCTAAAAAATGTTAATCAAGGCTATTATATGAATGAACAAGGTTCAGCCGGAGATGCAACCGATGCATTAGTTGCCGAAATGCTATCAAAACACAATAATGATTTGAGTTCACCGCCAACATCAAATGATTCCAATTACAGCAATTCACAAATAATGATTACCAAAGCTGGACCATCGAATCATTTTGCTCCGCTAACCCCTGGTAATACATCAATTTACACATGTTCAATCATTCACATTGACCAAATACATTTCGATGTTAACATTTGTTCTCGTTTATTTGAATTGTTTTTTTTTCACATTTTCAGGTAATTTCAAACAAGCATTTAATGAAAATAATATCATTGCTGGGATGAGCTTAAAAAATAGTAGCCTCCTGACCAGTACACCATTGTTTAAAAATCAAGGAAGTGGCATCGGATATCCAGAAGTTACATTGCATCCAATTCAATCGACAATGTTACAAAATCAAAAACATGTAAACGAAAATATGTCTGATGCACATGCAAGCTCATTGCTCCATGGAATTTTGACAAAGGTTTGTTTGCCGCACTGATTGACCGCCAACCAACTTCATTGAAAATTAATAAAAATTTTTTTTTATTATTTAGAAATTAAAAGGATCAAATGCAGCAGCAACTGGTCTCAATACATCAAATGTAAACGCCACTGGTTTTAATAATGCATTTTCGCCAACATTGGCGCGATTATTAACCGCTCCAGAACGGAATATTGCTTTAACAACGGCTTTAACTGGTAATAGTGCAGGTAGCAGCAGCAATAATAATAATAACCATAGCAACAACAGCAACAACAACAATAACGGCAACAACAACAACAACAATCATTTCTTTACAAACCAAACATCGGGTATTAATTTGAGCAAATCGAATAGCTCTCGAACACACGAAAGCAAACCAGAAATTTCTTGTTTGCCAATTTCCCAAATCCTGGCACTTCAACAACAACAACAACAGCAGCTGCATCAAAATAATTCGTTGCTACAACAACAATTACAACGAAATCAACGTGATATTAACAAGCTATTGCCGAAAAACAATGTATTCAATTTGGTGAGTAAATTAAAACAAAACAAACATTTTTTCGAATCATTATATTTTTTGTGTTTTTTTTTCGTGTGTGTTTTTTTTTCTCTTATTATTTTGATAGGATGATGAAGCAGATGATAGCGATCGTTTGATTATTGATGAGGGTGATCAGTATTCAAATAGTGAAATGATAGGCGGATCATCAAATAAAAAAGATGATTCCCCTGATGGCGAATTACCGGAATGTCAGGGATGCAAAAAACGTGAGGCCCAGTTCGTATGCGCCGATTGCAAAAGTCAATGGTATTGCAGTCGAGAGTGTCAGGTATTTGCATGCACACAAAAATAATTCAATTCAATGAAATTAATTGTAAACAAATGTCAACACTCAATCCACATTTCAATTTCAGGTTTTGGCATGGGATGAACATTCCGAAGTCTGTGCCCGATAAAAGAGTTCGATGAACGAATTTTCGTCATTCATTTTCAATTGTTGCGAAAAATGTTCAATAAATTTCATTTAAAAACCGAAAAAAGAACTGAGTGCAGTAGCATTCATTTACCAAAATATTTTTGTAAACTGTAAAATTAGTTTTAAGAACCATCATCAAATTTCAATCATTGCGATCGGTGTTATTGAATCAAATGAAATAGTCAATTTTCCGACGTTTAAGTTCAGCTCGAGAACAAAACAAACAAACAAAAATAATATATGTATAATAAATTAATTTTTGTCCAGAAATTATTTGTTTCAATTTTTTTGCCGGCAACGAAACGAAATTATTTGTTTCAATTTTTTGTGCAGGTTATTCTATTTTTTCGAAAATTGGTTCAATATTTACAGGTGCAGAATCAGGTTGAAGAGCAACATGTAATCTTTTGCACGATATATTTTCACAGAGTTTCTCATTCCTATGTCACGAGATAGAAGAATATCTGAACGTTGTTTGATAGTCACATCTATTGACTGAATGGCGAACTATACGCTTCGCTATACAAATACTCCGCTAAGCAGCCACACTAGTGTTGTCAGTGACAGATCTATACATATAATTTATGTTTTGATTTTAGTTTTGATTTTAATTCAGAAGGATATGAGCAAGTGACAGGACTGTATTGTGTTCAACGTATGACGTATCTGTTACATGTTAAAAGCCACTACCTACAAATGTCCAACTGGATCTGTATTCTGTATCGAATGATTCAATGATTTAACAAAAAGTTCTTCGATGGTATTCGGTATGCGTGATTTGTCACTTAATCAATTGTTAACGAACAGTTTTCAATTTTTCGATCAACGAGTCAAAGTCCACCCGTTCTTATTTTTATTATTTCTTTTTACTTTTCATTTATGTTTGGAATAAGCTTAGCTCATCTCAGTGCCTATTGTCTATATATCCGAGAAATTAGTGTTCTAAATAACCACAGAATTCTGTGATGTGATTTTCTTTGTATCGTTCTGTTGGCTAGACTGATCGATTCGACGCAGGTGCTGCAATTTCTTCCATTCGCCTGTATTATAATCCAATTTAATAAGCGATTCAATCAACATTGGTGCAATTGTTCCATCCTCTTGTTTGACACGTTCCTGAAGTTATAAACATTTTTTAAATTATTTATTTTATCCCATGAAAAGAAAAAATAAAAATTTTATATCATTTTATATTGCCGTAAATACCTCAGTTTCACCTAATTTTATAACAATATAGTTTTCTGGACTTGGCATTGGGTTCTCCCTGCAACCGCCCATAAAACCTAAGATCAATGCTTTATCACGACGTGTTACCCGGTTTGCTTGACTGAAAATCTCATTTAATTTGGCCACGTGTTCGTTCTAAATTAAATAAATATTCAAAAACAATAATAATCAATAAATAATAAATAAAGTTAAAATGTTTTTTGATGTTGGATATATTAACATACCGAAAGTGTTAATCCCTTTCGTTGTTGCTGCTGGGCTGGTTGAACCACTTGTTGCTGTACTTGAATGGGCTGCTGCACATTGTTTTGTTGATTTTGTCGCCAAATGTCTGCTTTCACAATTTGAGGTGTTTGTTGAATTCGAATTTGTTGTTGCCCTTGTGTTTGTTGTTGCTGTTGTTGGGGCTGTATCGTTTGCACCAATTGTGCTTGTTGTCCAGGTCTTTGGATCAGCGTAAGCGATCCTTGTGGTAAAATCATTTGACCTGCATTATTCACATAAAATAGATTTGTTTGTTTTTTTTTCAATTTTTTTTTTAATGGAATTATTTAATAATATTCCACAAATCTCACCCGAATTATTTGTGAGCAGCAACCGTGGTGTTTGTGGTTGCTGTTGAACGTGGATTGTTTGAGTTTGTGAATTCAACGGTTGATAATTAACGATTTGCTGTTGGGGTTGTTGCTGTGCCTGTATCGTTTGAATTTGTTGGAATTGTGTTTGGTTGGGCGTTGATGTTTTTATAATATTGCTACCACCAGTTCCCTGTGTTAAAACGATGTTATTTGTATTTCCCGTGATATTTTGTAGCCCAGACACACTGCTCAAAGGTACATGCTGAAGTATTGTATTCCCATCGGGACCCACCGATCGCAAAATAATCGTTTTCTGTTGCGACGTATTCGGATTGGCCAAAATTATTGTTTTCCCCTTAACATTTTGTGACATTACAACTGGTGTCTGATATTTTTGCTAGAATTGTGAAATCATTTCAATTTCGATTCGGTTGTTATTGGTAATCGATTTTTGTATACAAAATGTTAATTTATTTTTGTGTAAGCTCACCTGAGTCTGTTGTTGCGTAGTCGCATTCGTTTGCAGAGTGGCCGTTTGACGATTTCCAATATTTTGTTGAATATTTAAAATTGTTGGTTGCGTTGGAATCAATGGCGGTATGGACGATATCTGTTGAATTGAATCAGAAATGATTTATTGAATAAAAATTCTGCAATTAGATGAAGCAAAAAAAAAAAAAAATGTATAAGAACGAACATTTGATGGAACTACTTGAATGGTGGGCGCTGTTTTTATTTGAACAATTTTAGTGGCACCAATTTGTTGTGGAATTTGAGATTGATTATCTTCGACTTTAGTTGTGTATTGAAGTGTTGTTGTTGTTGTAGGTTGCTGCTGAATATTCGATAATGTACCTATAATAATTGAAAAATTCAAATTGGTGTTAACAACAACAAAAACAAAGCAAATTTCTAAAGCTAAACCATATATATATATATATGTTACTATTAAATTTACCAGTTATCGTTGAAATATTTGTTGGAGATGAGATTGATACAAGAGCCGGCGGTTTCATAGTCGTCGTTTTATTTGCTTGTAATAATTTTGGTTGGTTTGTTTGGATATTTGTGGCTGGTTTTATTGTTGTCGATGATATCAATCGCGGGCCATCACTTTTTATTGTATTCACTGAGGAGGTATTTGGTAGTGATACTAATAATGGTGTTGCGGACGATACTACATTACCTTCGCTCTTAATGGAAAACACTAAATGACTATTGTTTGATGTTGTCTGATTATTGATTTGACTGATATTGCTAGTGATTTGCGTTTGATTTTGTAAAATGTTTGAATTTGAAATTGCAACAGGTACGGTTTCCGTTTTAACAAAATCATTATTTGTATATTGATTTTGATTTGTGAGTGCAACTGATGTAGCGGTTACGGTATTTGCATTTGATATTGTTTCTTTAACAACAATTGGAGCCGGTGTTGCCGGTTGTGTATACACTGAAGTTGCATTTAAACCGACTGCATAGTCAGGCGTTGTGGTGATTGGTGTTTCTGGTTCTAATTTAGCCGGAGGACTAGATTGAGCTTCAAGTGCACGCTTTTGTTGCTCTTCTAGCTCTTGTTGGCGTTTTCGTTTTTTTGCCGCCGCATATCCTAATGGTTGTTCAGCAATGTCTAATATTTTGATGCCACCATCTTTTCTGCCAGCTTGTTGTCGTGACATATTTGGTCTACTACTTGGTCCTTGTGTTGACGTTGGTGATCGAAAACCACTTGTTGGTACACGTAATGATGGAATCCCTCGATAAGCTAAACACATCACGGCAAACAATTTACAAACGATAAATAATATTAATCAATTTGTATTGATAAAGAAATTTCGAAATTTTTTTTTGGGTACCTGTATCACCCAGTTTGCGTGGCATACCCCGCGTTCGTAATGGAATTATTGGAGCCGATGTTTTTTTGAGACTAGACTGAGCATCGGAAGACTTTTGCAACAGTTCGACTCGTAAGGCAGCACTTTTTGGTTTTCGTTTTAATGTAAAATGCTTTGTCGGAGCCGGTTGCTGTCCAACCTAATGAATATGGTCCCAAATCAAATACAATGAAAAAAATGTCCAATTTCAATTTAGAACTACAAAATGTTAGATATTTACCACAGATGTTAATGCCATTTTGTTCAAGTACTGACATTCCAGCGGCAACATACCCAGATCACTGTGTTTGTTCACATATTTTCGTAGCTCATTCACCATATCGGTGAATATTGGCCGGGTTTCGTCATAGTCGGAAATTTCTGTATTCAACGATCCGGTAGCTGGAAACGTTTTTATTGTTTCGGCAATCATTGACACCCATAGTTCAGAATCTAATGCAGCCACTTCAATTACTTCATCGAGTTCCGTCTTCCACTATCAATCAAAACAAATTTTATTATTTTCAATATAATTATCAATATTATCACTCAAAAATTATGTTCAAGTGAATGGAGATGAAAAAAAAAAACGAAAACGAAAAACAAAAACTGTATTTGAAATTGACTTTTAATCGGATAAACATAGCGCCAATATGTTCACAACAACAATTATAAACAAAGGAAGCGCCATAAAACTGACAGCTACACAACTAAATGGTGTTTCACGATAATGTTACTTTAATATTTTTAAACCAAATTGATGACAAACTGGAATATTCATTGTGCTGCAACCGATCAACAATAATCAAAAAAAAAAAAAAGAAAAAAAAACTACAAATCAAATTATCAATATTTCGCACACAACAATTGAGATTTGATTCATGTAAATGATCTCGAGTTTGAAGATTAAGGAGCACAATAAACCCGCGCACACATGGAAATTTCATTTGATTTGTGCGCTTTTTAGACATTTTCTACGCAATTATTTTGGTTTTTTTTTTCATTTGTTTATTTTGCATTGTTTTCTGGTTATAATTTAAGATTTTCGGCCAATTTTCCTATTCGAAACAAGAATAATATTTTATTCTTGCACATACGTAGCAGCTATATGTATATATATATATATATATAAATATATATACACATGATTCGATTTCAATATGGACGACTTTTTTACCTCTTCAACAAGACGACGCGGGATATGAAAAAAGCTAAGTAATAATTTTAATTTCACTTGTGTTTGCAAATCAGCAAAACAGTCTTTAATATTCCGTAATACTTCTTTGTTCAACTGTGAACAAATCGAACCACTAGTCCATTCGCTAGATGTACCGAGTTTATTATGTAGCCACAAAGAAGTGTCGCTATCTCGATTCGCTGCCATTTTTCAACTAAAAATTTAATTTCACGATTGAATCAAGTTTTCTTTCAAAACAGACACACAATTACTGTTGGACACACAATCATATACACGAATGTCGAATATACACGACTACAAATGACAATTTACAACCAACTTCATATCGAATCTAGATGCCATTAATCATGGCCTACACATCAACAACAAATCCAACAGTAAAGTACTTGATGTGGCATAGAGATGGCACTATGCTATCATTCAATTTAATTTTTATATTCGAAGAAAAATTTTCAAAACTTGCTAAATTGCTGCAAAAACAAATGTATTCGGAGGCCATTACTCTCACAAGAGCATAAAATTAAGAAAAGTACGCTACAATCTGACGCTACAATGATTTTAAATAATGATGAAATGAATGAATAGACATTTTTAGCATACAGTTTCCATTTATTCGTGAGGCTGTTTTATTTTGGGAAAAACTATGCATCTTCAGTGATCGATTGTCGATGATACACTAATAATAATTGAGATTTTTGATTCAGAACTAAAACATAGTAAAAATATGTTGAATTGAAGAATAGCCGCAACCAATACATTTATATACATTCGGCGCTCATGCACACAAACAAATCGATCTGTATTTCGCCTAACAATCTACATAAATATAAAAGTGACATTTCTATAAAAACTCTCCCATATTAAAATGAACACATTTGTATAGATGTATGTAGCAATACCCCGAGCTACAGATTTTTTCCGTTGCATATGTATATGTGTAATAATAATATGGGCAAAAAAAAACACACATATTTTGCTCATCGAATTTTTTTTTCTATTGTCGGCTGATTGAATGTGTGCATGATATATTTCATTCTGTTTCAGTCAATTTCCGATTGTTGATGTACGTTGTACGTATAATTTTTTGCATTGAATACTGAGTAATCTGTGGAAATTGACATTGTATTGCAGTCATTTGCTTCACATGAACAAAATAGAAGAAAAAAAACAGTGAGAATAATACAAACATAAATCAAAAAAACGGATTGGATCGGTACTACATAATTATTTTATTTTATTTTGTTTTCTCATTCAAATTCAAACAAATAAGCTGAACTATTCCATTCCAAAATCGAAAAAAATGACCTCCGATACGGCACAAAATTTCAATCAGGATGAAACAACAAATGCCAAAAAGGATTTTATTTGTGGCGTTGTTGAAGGTTTTTATGGTAGACCATGGACCACTGAACAACGTAAAGACTTATTTCGAAAGTAAGAAATTAGAGGGTTTTTTTTTGTTTCTATTTTATCTTTTAATGTTGTAATTGTGATGAATTCGATTTATGAATTATGAACCAGTTTAAAGTTTTGCCGTTGTTGTTGTTGTTGATAATGGATCGAATAAAAATGTTTTGCAGATTAAAACGATGGGGTATGGACTCATATGTATATGCACCAAAAGATGATTATAAGCATCGTGCATATTGGAGAGAGTTATATACTGTCGAGGAGGCCGACCATCTAACAAGTAAATTTTTTATTTTTTTTTATCTTTTATTTTTTATTTTGGTTTTATCGAATACATTATGATTATTATTGTGATTGATGCAATGCACCTCTGTACCATGATAGGTCTAATTGCTGCCGCTAAAGAGCAAAATATCGTCTTCTATTATGCATTGTCACCTGGTTTAGATATGACATACAGTAGTCCAAAAGAGGTATCAACACTCAAACGAAAATTAGATCAAGTATCACAATTCGGATGTGATGCATTCGCTTTGCTATTTGATGATATTGAACCGGAAATGAGTAAAACTGATAAAGAAGTGTTTCAAACATTTGGTCAAGCACAAGTTTCGGTTACAAATGAAATATACAATCATTTGAATTGCAAACGATTTTTATTTTGTCCAACACAATATTGCAGCACTAGGGCACAACCATCGGTGACCAATTCTGAATATTTAAATACAATAGGAAGTAAATTGGTTCAAGATATCGATATATTATGGACCGGACCAAAAGTAATATCAAAAAATTTAACCATTGAATCGATTCAAGAAGTAACTGAAGTGATGAGACGACCGCCAGTTATTTGGGATAATTTACATGCTAATGATTATGATCAAAAACGAGTATTTCTTGGACCGTATGCAGGTCGATCACCCGATTTAATTCCATTTTTGCGAGGCGTTTTAACGAATCCAAATTGTGAATTTCATGCAAATCAAATTGCAATCCATACACTGGCACATTGGTCAAAATGTAACTCTGATACAAGAATAAACAGTAAGTCTAACGCCAGTGTTTAGTGCTCAACTCAAACTTGAATATGAGATTAATTGTTTGTTGCTATGAATTATTATTAATTAGATGCAATATCAGCTGATGTCAAACTTGAAACAGAAAACGAAGAGGGAATATGTGGTGAAGATGCACCAGCTTGTCTATCAGACAGCGTTTATCATCCAAGAGTTGCATTGAAAAATGCAATTAACGACTGGCTTCCAGAATTCTATATCAACAAAGATGCCTGGGGACCTATAACTAAGCCACATCCAGCAGTTACAAGTACGTATAATCAGAACCGTATGCATTAAAAAAAAAATTGATTTTAATTTTTATTTTTTATTTTTTTATAGTGGTGATGCCAGTGATTCCAATTCTACCTTCAATCAACACCTGCATGAGTTTAACAACGACAACAAACACAATATCCAATTCCAGTTCCATCAAATTACCTGAAGTAAATACAACACAATTACAAGCACTCGCCGATGTTTGTAGCAGTGTAACGGGTAACACATGAATCAAATTCAAACAATATTTGAACTTATTTCTTTGATAATAATAATAATAATGATAATAATAATAATAATAAAAATAATAATAATAATAATACCAATAATAATAGGTGCTGAAACGATAACAGTGCCAAATATAGTGATGAATTCATTGGTCTCGCCCACAAAAGTTGTGACAAACGATTCAATTCCAAATCCAATAATATCAGCACATCATACTATATCATTACCATCGATTCCTGTACCAGTTACAAGTATTGGTATACCAATTTTAAATATGAAATGCAGCCATGAACATGATATTGTTGAGTCGTTAAGTGTGAACGATGAAACTGTATTTACAGCCGCCCATGACACCGAACGCATCGATACTGAAGATGAAAAGCAAATCGAAGGTGACAGCAATAAAAATAGCGTAGAACCGATGCCAATTGAAGACGATTCAATAATTGAAATGTGCAGTAAAATAGAGGAAAATCTCGATGCATCCGACATTGAAGTAGCTGAAGCTGCCGAAACTGAATTAAATTCATCGCAACAAATATTAAAAATAGATGATGGACTGGTAATGGAACCGCCATTAAATAAAATTGATAATTTGAATACAAACAATGAACATCTCAATTCAATGGAACCAATGGAATGTGCTAGTGTCAATTCAATGGCATCTCCAAAACATATGATGGCAACTGACATTATAATGGCCGAAAGTATTTCGGTGAGTTTTGAAGTTGAAGCGTCTGAGATGAGTATGGCAATAATTAACGAATTGACGATTTTGTTTTCTTTGTGTGTGTGTGTGCAGACTTCGTCAACAGGTAGCATGCAAGTGGAGAGCACAGATACTTCGTTAACGTCAAACACTGATATGCATGATATTGTAGAAAAGTAAGCTTTTATTACTTTAAACAAAAACAAAAACAAAACAAAAACAAAAAAAATTCAATTCGTATGTCGTATGTAGATCAGATGACAAAGACATCACTGTTGATGACCTCTTCCTATTATGTGACTTATTTTACTTGCCTTTTGAACATGGTTCGCGATCGCTACAAATAATCAATGAATTTTATTGGATCAAAACAAATGCCAGCGTTTTAGTTAGTTCATTCAAAAAAGGACAAGATATTTCTACTGCCAAACCAGAGGTAGGCAAAATTAACGAATACAGCATGCAGAAACGATATTTCGAATATTGAAGAAAAAAACAAAAAACAAAAAAATATTCTTTCAAAAATGCAGGTCCAAGAATGGTTCCAACGTGCTGAAAAATTTTACACATTGAGTCAATCTGTAGTGGTGCTAGCGAGAAAGATTGCAGTATGTGCTAACAAAGAGCTTTGTTATGATTTATATTCGTATGTATGGGACATTGCCGGTGTAGTTATTTTGCTTTGTGGTTTTATCAAATGGCTCTGTAAGTTAACAAGTGAATTTAACTTTCATTCATCGTTCATGATAAATTTAATTTTTTTTTTGTTTGGGTCATTAGCATTAGGATTTTTTCCTATCAACATCAATTCATATACACAAGGCAGTTACACATGTGAGTATCAATAATTGCGATTCGATTGTATTTGACCAATAATAATAATAATTATGTTGCACTTTCTTTCCCACTTGCGTATAGGGTTCACCAAAGGTTGGAAAGAAACTTTTACATCTGGTGATCAAGAACCATGGGTTTTTCGTGGTGGATTAACGGCTGATCTTCAACGTTTATTACCTGTTGATTCAGGCAATGATTTATTTATTTATAAATTGCCCGATTCACCAACAACCAATTTTCAAACGATTCGTCCATATACGCATTTGGACGAGATTGAAGTGTTCGATATTTGTCACAAAACATGTCGCGATGGCTCTGATTGTACAGAATTATTTCCCGATCATTTGCAAACCATTCCGGCTGATCGTTTGATTGGACCATTTGTAACAATCAATCCTGAGCTATGTTTGGTATTGCAAAATGTTGATAATCATTTGGCTGGCTATGCATGTGCTGCTTTAAATGCAAAACAATTTTATCAAAATCAAGAAATGTGTTGGTTTCCAGAGATGCGTTTGAAATACCCGTTATCGTTGCTTGATTCACCAAATTTAACGCCAACGGCAAGCGATTCAATCAATCATTTTCATAATTTTAAATACGAATATCCACAAGAAGTGCTCAATTTTCATCCATCCATTATGGTTTGTTCAGTGCTAAAAGAACATTGTAACGGTGATTCATCAAAACGTTTGGTAACTGTACTTTTGGCTGCACTTCGATCAAATGGTTCATCTGGTGTTCATGTTTGCATAAATTGCACAGACAACTTTATGCATGATTTTTACAAAAAAATCGGTTTCACTCAAATATTTGAAGATGCATCAAATGGACGTGTTTATTTAGGCCGAAATTTTTAAGCATTATTTTGGGCCGCCTGAAACGATACTGGTTTATTGAATTTTATTGGCTTGAAATTTATTGGTTAAGTTGTAAATGAAATCACATTGATCATGAAACATGGGACATGGGCAATGGGCTTAAGCATGCGCAGCGACGAACATCAAAGAACCAAATCTCGTATAGAAATTTTATCAATACATATCCCAAGCGTGGACATTTTCTCAGCTGTTGACGGTTGGTCCAACAACAATAATAACAACAACAACAACAATTTATTTCACGTTCATATTAACAAATTTAGTGGATCCGCTTACAGGTATTAAAGCAATCGCAAAACATTTTTCATTCGGTCATTTCATTTTTTTCCATTTATTTTAGTTTAGTGTCTTCGAAATCTACATTTTTGAACTTTAACTCGAATATTTATGAATTATGAAAATTAAAATTAAGAAATAAATGCTCAATTTGAACAAAAAAAAAACAAACAAAAAAAACCAAATGGTCTACGTTTTCTTCAATTCATACAGCCAAACTGTGTCGATTCCTTCGCCAATCGATGTCTTCACTTTTAAATTTGGTAATGGAAATCTACAGGCTATAATTTTTGTGTCATTGGATGCTTCATTAAGAAGCTTTCGTTCTAAATCATTCATCATCGATTCAACACCAAATATTACAACTGTATTATACTTTGAAACATCAAATTTCCACAGATCTTTTTTGAAGAATTTGGTTTTGCTAAAAACGCCATGGTACAGAGACGAAAGCCGAGAGTACTGAACCAGCCAAGTGTTATATTCGACGCCATGTGCCTGCATCAAACCATGCTTTGCTGCAGCTGGAGATAAAAATATATTTTTAACACAAGGTATATAGGTAAACGATGAGTATATGAAAAATTGCATTATTAACTCTCGTACCTATTACAATTCGACCATCTCCCGACCCAATATCCAGAAATCTATCATTTTTATTACATGTTTTAAGTAATTTTAAAATGTTGTGTATTTGATTCGTTGTCGCCGGAACAAAAGGTAAACAATGTTTCCGAAAAGCAGGAGCAACAAAAGGTGCACATATTACACTCAAACCAATAGCCACACCACCTAAATAAAAAGAATATCCTAAACTTAAGCACTTTGAATTTAAAAAAAAAAATCGTTCTCCTACTGCACCTGATAGGCCAATCAAAATTTTTCCACCAATCGATATTCGGCTTCGACTGTTCGATTTTTTAATATCATTAGATAGCAAGTTATTTTGAAGCTCCGATTCGATGGATGGCATTTTTTGAAGGTTATGTTTGGATTCACAATGAATTTAGTCAATCAGCTGTTTGTCATATAGAATTGTGTGCATGTCAAACTCAACATTATATTTGCAACACAACTTTGCTATGTAGAGGATGCGGAATTAATTAAATTGATACACTGTTGCTAGTCAAAATAGAGAGATTTTATTGTACAATTGATTTTTTTTTCTTCAGTTTTTAATATTGAAACAAATCAAATTGTTTGAATGATTATTATTATTGCATACATACATGATGTGCTTCAAATTCAAAATATTCTGATAATTGCATTATTGTTTTTTTTTTTGTACTCAAACGAGAAAAAATTTAATTGATTAATTACTATTCATATGCATATTTTGTGCATATTGTATTTAATATTTGTAAAATATCACAATGTTCATTTTTTATAATTTTTTCCACTGAACGATCGCTCGATAATGATCTGGAGCTGTTCCAAATGGTTTATTACCACCGCTCAAAAATTGATTCACTTGATAGTCAAGCAATGTTTCATAGTTGAATACATTCCGGGCTAATTGTTGGGTCAATGCATTTGTATTTGTTGTTAATATTCCACAGCATTCTTTTTCTTGTGCTAAACGCAATACTTCACTTTCCATAAATGTCATTGCAACAATGTTCTCTTGTGGATTCAAATTCTCGTGCGTTCCCATCATAAATGAATGTAGAATGGGTCTGTCCTTTGGCAAATGGTCTCTGGTAAGATAAATAAAAACATAAAATGTTCATTATATATATATATATATATATATATATATATATAT
>GL501523.1:2464121-2539969 GCA_000149185.1 Mayetiola destructor | reverse complement strand
AAATTGTATGAGAACGAAATTAAAATTCGTTACCTTGATTTGGTTTCGTTTTAAGTTTTACCAATCGCGCGAGGCTGATAAATTTTGCCACAAAAATGAACTCATTTTGACGATTTAATCGAATGAAAAGTTTTTTTAAGTTTAAAAAAGCTAAAATAACATTGTTTTTAACGCCTTGATTTATGCTAAAAAGTTAATTGTCAATGTTCAAATGTTACAATGTTTATCAGATGGTTATTTTAAAAGAAATGGGGAAAAGCGACACTGAGCTTTTTTTCTTTCGTACATCTATTGAGCATGCTTTTACGTGGAGTTCCTATCTATTCGAAATCATCGGCAAACAAAAGTTATTCGCTTCTACTCAAATGTGTATATGTTTATAAACAGTACAGCAAATAGATGGCGCTAATCGTTCTTATCTTGAATTGTTCATATTTCAGGCTTCATATTTTCTTCTAATATGAATCCCATATAAGGCTGTAATGATTCAAATTCCTCGTGGACAGTGGTCAATGATTTGTGTATTGTAATTGCGCTCAATTCCTGTTTAATATTGTGAACACACGATGAAGTGAATCGCCGTTTATTTAGTTTCAAAGCAAAAAGTATAATTTTGTAATTCGTTGCCAACTGTTGGCTTGTTGTTGAACGCGATTAATTACTTTTATTTCTTATAAAAATCTTCCAAATTCCAAATTTACTAGAGCCATCAATGAATGCTATTATCACCTTGCATTCGAAAAATACGGAAGGACCCTTCATATTTTCATTTTGTCTTAAACTTTTGTAATTAGATTAAAAATTATTGAGCATCAGCGACTATAAGCGAAATTCGCTTTTTCAAACTAACTAATATTTATATAAAATAATCTTATACACCCGACCCCCGACAGCCAAATTTACGAAAATCCTTCAAATTTTTTCGTCGAAACATGTCATTTTGAAATTGAGAGATTTCCAAGGATTAGAACTAGTCTTCTTTTAATAAAGCCAAAATATAAATGTTGTATATAATATTGTCCAGTTTGCAAGCGAATCGTTGATTAAATATTGGTTAAAAATTTTGAACTATTCGAATAAACTAAATCTACTAAACGAAAAGTTTTCAGAGAATAATGCGACTGTGACTCTCAACAAATGGATGACGAATTTTTGTGATCTGTAATTGCGTTTATAAATAAAATCATAATTTGGAACACGAACAGGACACGAATGAGACTTTTTATAGGACAGTACTATTTTTATTTCATTTTTTTTATTCTTCTCAAACGAATCACATAATATGTACATATATTTTTATTATGGAAGGGTCCCAATAAAGTGTAATTAGAGCACCGTTGTACATTCGACCATATGGTAGCCAGAGCTTGATAAACCAGTTTAACATGTTTGTACCCTTCCAATATTTGGGATATTTGATTTTATAGAGAGACAATAAATAAATTGAGCTCCGAATTCAAAACGACTGAATCGTCTGAAGCAGTTGACCAGATCAACACGATATCGAAAAAATCCAATGAATGTTTTTTATGCTGAAATGATGCAGGGCTATGATGAAACACACAAATAATTTTTGAATGTTGACGCTTAAAATTATGATAAAGAAAACTCTTTCTTCATAGACTCTCGTTCAAATGGAATGACGATGGCTACGAGTACTCAATAGTCGTATCATCAAATTATTATGAAATATCTTTGTTTTTGAAATTTGGCTTTGTATGCTGATAAACAAGTATAAGAACTTGCACTTGAAACCTATTAATGACAATATCAACACGAAATTTTTTCAATTATCACATTTCAAAAAAGTTGTAAAACGTTATTCGTTAGTATTAGATAATAAAATCGGTGATTTAAAACAATCGAAAAATGATCAAAAGGGACATTCGGTTGAAATTAAGTGTTCAAGAGCAGCCAAGTTACGTTCATAATCTTTTCATCATTCACTTACCAAAGAAATCGGCACAAAGCAGAAATAAAATCTCGATGATGGAAAAATAAATGGATTTTTTTTATCCCTGACTTGTCCATATAGTTCTTTCTCTGATAATGTCTTAAAATTCTAT
Organism: Mayetiola destructor; assembly: GCA_000149185.1. Classification (NCBI taxonomy): domain Eukaryota; kingdom Metazoa; phylum Arthropoda; class Insecta; order Diptera; family Cecidomyiidae; genus Mayetiola; species Mayetiola destructor. Next base: position 2,537,903 of record GL501523.1, on the reverse strand, counting down.
TTGATATTGCCAAATGCCAAACCGCAACTAGAACCCACCGAAATTGTGAACACCAATCATTTTTATGTAAGCTGGTGCATTTGTTCTACAAAAATGGAAAGTTTTCAGCGATAAATGTTCATTGTATCGTACAGAAAAAAGTTGCCTGAAAACTTTAAAACTCATTCATTTTCACTGTTTTACTTTGCAAACAAGTTGTTTTGTGAACATAATGGTCAAAGAAGTAAGTAAAGTACTCGAACAAAAAATAAATGAAAAAAAAAACACACACAATTTTATCAATGGAAAATCCATTCTCATTATTCAATTTCGCAAAATCATCGTGTGATTTGAGTTTGTAATTTGTATTACGTGCCGTATGCAAACAAACTTTATTTCAATAGAAATTCCATCTTGATGGTATTTGCATTCACAAGGAATATGGTCGGTTGAAGTCCATTGGAGTGCATTTAATCGAATTGGAATCAAAAGATGTCGATTTTGAGCGTGGACTCATCATCAGCAATAGATAGGTAGATCATAACGCGAGAAAACTATTCCAAATCATTGTAAATGTCTTCCTTGTTTGTAAAAAATATTCAACTCATCTTTCTCAATGAGTTAAAATTAGCATATGCAGCCTTTGTTCACTTCGGCTATCCAATGTCGGTCACAAAATGCAACATTAACCTTCCGAATTAATAGTGGATAGTTTTTTTTCGGATTCTGGTCACAGAATTTAAATTGATTAATGAAAATGTTATAAATAAGCACAGACAAGCGATTATAATAATAATTCCTTCTTTTTGTTTTTTCTTTTTTCCTTTTCTGTTCACACATTGAGCCATAAACGCTTCGATGAATTCGCTTAGCGCTAACGTTTTTTCTTCCTTATTTCTTTCGTTTCTCATGCAAACTCATCACATCTCTTAAAACATAACTTATTGTTTGATCACGTATCGTCTTATGCAATGTTAACGTCGGCAATCGGTAACTATACCACAATATCCATACAATAGCTATAAAACTTTTAAAAAACAGGGACATTGGAACACTACACTCGCACACATTATCCATGGCGAAGAAAGTACACAGAGCGTACGGAAGAGAATGCTGCATTGCAAAAGGGTTGAAGTAATAAGGGTACATCATCTTATCTATAGACCGGACATACCGGTTTTTTGGGTTTGATTCAGAACCGGTTTCGAATGAAAATTCTCGTCTGTTATTGTTCGTTAAATTCATTTGATGGACCGTTGTCCGGAGACATTTGTTGTTCGGAAATGTATGTAATAATTTAACTACCTGTGTACTTAGTAGCGTACACACGAACACACGCACACACATAAGAATTGCAATTTGATTTAAAGTTTTGAAACCAGGAAAAATGGATAATTAGTGTTTGTGTGTGCCGGCCGGATTTTAGAAACTGGTTTTTTTTCGTTCAGTTTACGATAATTTTTACGGTCGCTCATGGTATAAGTGAATTGTTAACATTAACTCTTGGCCACCCGTTAGCCGTTAGATTTCCATCCAGGTGGCCGATAGAAATTTGAATAATATCCGCTCTCATCGAACAATGATCACAATGTAATAGTTTTAATAGGAAAATTTTTATGAACGAGTTTTATTTCACGCTGAACAAAACCCATATGCTTAATGCTTCTACATTTTTTTACGCATTACGTATAATGTGTATATAAAGCAAAAATAAAGTGTCGAATCTGTTATTCGGTTCAGAATGGCCAAACTGTCGGCTAGCTATCAAAAACAATCAATTTTTCGAACGAATCATTTGTTTTTTGTTTTTTTGTTTTTTTCGATAAGTCACTCATAATTTCCAATTTGTTGGATTTATTTGACTAGGAACAGCAAATCGGCTGGAAATATTTCCAATTTTCGACTTATACATAGATTTATGTATGTTTTTTCTTTATTCACATTGGGCTTTGCAAATTAGAATGGATTCTTTTGGGAACCAATGTGAATGAATATCCTTTGCGTTTGGCTTCATTCTTTTGCCTGGCTTTTGATTCTAATCCAAAAAGACGGAATTATTGTTATAAAAACAAACCGATAATCGACAAAAATGTTTTGTATCATTTCATTGTTTCGCTTTTTTACATACCAATGTATGAATTGTAGGCTAAAATCATTCTTTGAATATTTGTACAAAACACAATGATTTTTTACATTTTGTCATTTGTAACACATAATAGTTACAATGTGTTGACTGCACTTGTGAAATCCGTATCCATGCATGTTGTATGTTCAATATATTTCTCAATACATTTCATCAACTTATTATCGAGTAGATTACGATTTGACTAGGAAATGACAATCTTAGTATGAACCATCAAAGTTTGATTTCATCACCCAATTTCCATAAGTTACCATAAAACAATCGTTATTCGTAAAGTCACGTTCAATCCACATACGTACAGAGTGCAGACATAATAATAAATGGAATGTGTAATGTGTGATGTTTAATTACTCAATACATATTGTCTGCAATTATGAGGCACTTTCTGCTCATTTTTTATTCTTTTTTTTTGTCGTAAATCACGAGAATCGCTATGAACATTTGTGATTGAAAAAGAGATTGAGAGTAGTTTTTCTTGCCATTTTTTTTAAATGAATATCTTTCTTTCTTTAACCCATAAAAATTAACCATTGGTCAAATCTCAGAATATTTCCATTCGAATCACAAGTTTTTTTTATTGGTTTTTGCTTGAAAATTGCTTTTTTCTGGTCTGAAGCATTTTGATAGAAATCTTTTTCTAAAACTTTGCATAAAGTTGAACATTTCTCAATAATTCTTTTAAAAAATCTTGCGAAATTGGACTTGAGGCATAATACATTCCACCAAGTGGAGAGAATAAATCTGAAAATTTTCGTGATTCGTCAAAATTCGCCAAAAATGTTTGGCCTTAAAATAAATGATGAAAATATAAAACCATCAGCACTGGCTGAGTCTCATTATTTTTATGCGATTGTATTTAGTATATTTTATTCTCAAGATACAAAAAGTGAAACGCAAATAAACAAAGAAAAAGAAGCCGAAAATGTGAAGAATCGAGAAGCAGAAAACGGAAGAAAGAAAGAAAAAAAAACAGAGAAATTAATAATGAAGGCAATGCTGGAAATGATAAAAAGTGGGAAAATGCCGACTGAAGCAAAACCGAATAAATTAAAATGAAAAACATCATCTCTTTCGGCTCTTATCTCATTTACCCATTTCAACATGAAAAATTGAATATTTATTCAAGATGGAAAGTGTGAGTGACGCAAGATGAAGAATGCCGTACGGCAAAATATACGGGCCTGTTCTAACATAGTAATACGTAATACATAAGTAAATCAATAGCATGGTCCTGAGCTCAGAGCCACCATTATTATTTTTATAATGCTTTTGTAGTCGCTCTTTTGAGGTGGTTGGTCGTATTCTTCTCTCTCATATTTCCTTCTTTTTTCCCCGTTTCGTTTTGTTATTTTATTTTATTTTGTTTTTTTTTTCTTCTCTCTGTTCTTCTATTTTATTTCTTCTATTTATTCGTTTTCCATGCAGCACAAGCATACACGTTCTCTTATGTACGTATTAAACATCATCGAAACTCATACATACATTCCCAAAAAATGTAATGTGTACACAATAAGCATCGACCCTGTTTCGAAATGAACCCTCAATAATATTGATTCCATAGTCTTATTGTACCATAACCAATACCACCTACTTTCGCTTTAAAACACCCCAACCACGTTGGTACGATTGAATGTATTTTATTTTATTTCATTTTTTTATTTTTTTTTTTCAGATGCAAACACGTTCGCAGCAAATGTCCATTGCTTCCCGCATCAGTAATCATAAACACACTTTATACGGCGAAACTCTGCTATACATATATAACAGCAGCTATGACAGTATAGCATTTTACTTCAACGGATTTCATGAATGAAAAATGAACCTACGACCAAAAATTTTAAAGATTCAGTATTTGGTTCAGTGTATATACTTAACGCCGTCAACTTGCGCCTTTTTTCCCAAATGCGATTCGAACTTTGGAAAAAAGAATCTCTCATCCCCTTTTTTTTAACATTTACATATTTTTCGTTTTCATTTTCGTTTTCGTTTTCGTTCAGTTGAGGCTATACTATTTGTTTGGTATTAAGTATACAGGGTGTCCCACAACCGACTGTCTATCTGACCGGGCAAACCTGCACTCTCTGGACCAAGGCGAACAACTTTTAGTTTATGACTTTTGACATAACGTCGAAAAAATTCAAAAAAAATCAGACATATTGAAGTTATTTTTGGATAGTATCTGCCACCGTTTAGAAAATATTTGACCAATAAATTTTATGGTAATTGCTTTACATTGGAGAACCTTTGACATTGGCTCTCAATGATTTCGTACAAATTGAAAATGGACATTGCTAAATTTTATTCTTCTGCGAATCAATGAATAATTCAATTGCCAAAGTTGTAAGTGCTAATAATAATCACACAATGATTTTTTTTTTGTCAGCCAAAAGTCGTAGATTCAAAATTGTTCGCCTTGGCCCATGGAGTGTATGGTTGCTCGGTCAACCATCGAGTGTTTGGGACACTCTGTATAATTTTATATATAAGAAAAAATAGGAGGAAAAGTTATAGAAGCCTGTGTACGGTGTATTCACAAAATTTAGCTCTGATTCCTGAAATTTTCTTTAGATACAATCGCTCACTCCATCAAACTTGGTTTGGCATGTCTTTTTACTAATTTATCGAATATAAATGAGATAACGCAAAATCATTATTATTTGGACTTAAATAAGAAAATCATCCTTTGAATTTGGAATGGGATGCTTTTTGTCAATATTATTTTGTTACACGACGAATGATGAATGGTGAATGGTAAATGGCGACGGGCATTGAACAATTAATTTTTCATCCGTCTCCTTCATTAAGCTAAATCCGAATCAAAAGAGAATTCGAAAAAAATATCATTATACAATGGCCATTCATTCGACTGACTGATGGTTCTTTGCGTTTTGAATTTGAAATCGATTTTTTGGAATTAAAACTGATGGAATCGTCCACCAGTTAATTTTTGATTCGAATCAATATCCTGCTATCTGCTATCAAAAACAATTTTGTTTTTCAATATCTCCAATAATAATGTCCTGTACTCATATTTACTTTAGCATCGATAGACAATTCTTTCGTAAGTTTTAGCTCGAAAAAACATTTAAAACGGGAAATTACTTAAAATACTGAGTGAGGCTGATTATTTTGAAAAAAAAAACAATATACGAAATAACAATATGTATATGAAATTATAAGAATAAGGTCATGAAAATTTATTATCCAAACAATGTTAATGGGCACACATCATGTGCACTTTTGCAATGTCTAATTGTTCCGATGATCCCATCCATGGGAAAGAATGCTTCAACCAGCATTTAGTATCGAAAGTACGAAATAATTTTTCTTCATTAGTTCTTCACTCTAAACCAGTTTTCGCAAAGTTTTCACATTTTTAAAACGTTTCAACTGTAACCTAAACTAGCTGCAATTGAATACAAAACATCCGATGAACATTCGACTCATTGAATGAAAGCAAAATATTCAAAACCATGGTTTGCTCATTGCTCAAAATTTATCTCTAACCCGAAAAAAATATTTCTATTTTATTTTTTAAAAACCGATTCGAAATGAATAATTGGTATGCAGAGAGAATGAATTTCTTTGTTTCGTGCCCGATAATTTTGAATTTAACGTTTTGGAGTAAATAAATAGAGTATTGTTAAAGTTTATTATTTATTTAATTGAAATGATGACCACCGAATGGTCAAAATGATGAAAATTTTCTTTTCATTATTATTTTTATTAAAGATGTCTGTCAATAAATGATGAACAGCTTAAAGTTGCTAAAAATAATACGCTCCCCAGCTCCTGATGTAGATAATGATTTTCGATTGTGTCCAACAATTCATTTCAAATGTGATGAGTTTTAATAGCTAAATTCCTGTGTGCAGTTCTTTTTCTCGGATAGTAAATTTTTTTACATCGAATCTCATTATGAATCCAATCATTATCAAGAAAAATAAAAAAATTAATTTGAAAATTTAGAATTAACAATTCGATCAAAAAATATGGCTCAAATTCGATATGAATCTATGTTTTTGAGATATAGCTCTATTTCCTGTAAATAACAGGCGAATAATGATTAAAAATAAACCTTAGTGAAGAAAAGACTGTTTTCAATTCATCAAAATCAAAAATAATGTTTGGTTTCGAGGTGCATCCTTTCATTTGTCGTTTTTATCTCGATTTCAATTCGATTTCCTTTCGTAAATTTGAATTTAGTCTTGAAAGTGTTTGAATGGTGTTTGGAAAATTGGTTGAAAAGAATAAAAAGAGACTCAAAAGAACCAGTGTGAAAATCGTGAGCGACTAGCAACAGTCGAAAAAGTAAAATTGGAAAAAAGGCCGCGGAACAAATGAATAATAATGAAATAAATTTAAACTGTAAACGAAAAATCGTTTGAGATACCGTTGAAAATGTTCGTCTAACTTGAAAGTAGAAGGGAAAGCTATTGGTGCTAATAAGCATCATTCGGACTTATTCATTTATTTAATTTTCTTCTTTTCTTTTTTTTTTTTTGTTCTTTCGTCTTCTCATTCTTAATTTTCTGTTTTGAATTGTGAATGGTATTGTGAATATATAAATGTTCGTTTCTTACATGTGTCCGAATCTTTGGCATTATTAGATTTTCCATTCGAAAAGTATAAAAAGTATGTTATATATTTTATAAATGAATGAAATGGAATGGAATGGATGGTTGAATGTTTAACGTTTTGAATTGTGTATATTGTACAATACATTATACATGCTGTTCGCATGAAAGAATCCTCAATATTTTATAATTTCGTATTTTTCTCTCGACAAATAAAGCTTTTGTGTTTGATGGAAAATGAAAAAAAAAATGAAGGCATTGTTCATTCTGAGATTGAACAGAGATACATTTGACAGATTGAACTAAAGTAGTCTTAAGAAAAGGCAACCGATCCAATGTGTATTGTGAATTGTGAATATTCGCTTGGATGCTGCCTGTTTTCTGCACTAACTGCTGAATTATATACCGCGTTTTTTCCTTTCTTTTCTTCTCTCTCTCTCTCTCTCTTTCATTAATTCTGAACCTGAACTTAACAGCATTTCTATATGTATACATATAAATACATTGTTGTGTACAGTGATAATGCACAGGCACAAAGATATGCAAATATATTTTTCTCAATTTTCAGTGCCTCAATTTAAATTTTCGATTTGAATTCAAAATAACACGAACGAGAAAAAGGAGGAAAAAACTCATTTGCGAACATGAAAAAACTCTGACCAGATAATTTATACCAAGAGCAAGTGTACAACAAACTGTCGAACAGCAATGTACCATGCTGTTTATATAAAAGAAAACGAAAGGGTGGATATAATTAAATATTTTTGAAGACGAAGAAAATTTTGTGCGTGTTTTTTCTTCTTTCTGTGTACATCTTCTGATTGAGTGAAGAGAATTCACTACATTTGGCTTGATTGAAAAGATGAAGAAAATTTTTTTGATGTGCTTGGCCAAACTTGGTGGTGACAACAGACGAAATCAATTGAAATTGAAATGTTTCGTAATTTTGAATGTACGCTAAATTCAAACACGAATGCCGGCTAAACATGATGGGCTGGCTGTTTAAGGAATATTATTATTGTCCGATCTGTCTGATACAAATGATTGCCCATCTTAGAAATGAGCAACCTAAATCAAATTGAAAAATAAGAAATACTGTTTGATAAAACGAAAATTTGAATAGTAAGCGATTTGAAAAATGAACAATCGTATTTATGGTATGCTTCGAACATGAGAGAATTAACCATGCAGAAGAAATAAAAGGGACGAAGAATCGGAAAAAACGCTCAAAATACGTTTCTTTTTCCTTCTTGATCTTTTTTTTTTATGTAAAACGAAAGTATATAATTTCTTGAATGGATGAAGCTGAATGAGAGGGTGTTTGAGTGTGATGTTGGTTTTGATGAAGCTGGGGCGGTGTGTGTGTGTGTGTGTGCGAGCGTGTATAACATGACAAACAGTTATATCGTATAGAAATAAATGAACGCTTTTTCAGTGACGGGTTTTTTTTTCCCTTTATTTAATTCTTTCTTGGTATTATTGAGTTTGTTTGCTGCCGTTATGTTATGGATACTTAGGAATTGGGCGAGTCCAGAATATACAGTTTTTCTGAAAGTTAAGGAGAGTGATTTTTCTATGTTTTCTGAAATGGAAAAGGGTTGAATAAATGATAATGATGACGCATGAGTTTCTGCTGCCGTCGTACAATTTAAACATTTTATGGTTGTTTTTTTTTCTCGTTATTTTTTCTTTTTTTCTTCTTTTGCGCCTTTTTGTGTATTGTGAAGCGGCCAAAGTATTTTTCGTTTTTACTACGAACGTGAACATTTAATGTTTTACAGAATCTAATGAGATTTTCCATTAGACGATATAAGCGCAAAGTAATATTGAGGTAAAAATAAAATGAGAATCTCAATCATAATTGAATCGCTTCCTGGCAAAATCATTTAACCATATCATTTTCTTTACTTCTTTGCATGAAAATACGGAAAAATTACTTCAATCGTTGACGGCTTTTTTTTTAGGTTGTTGTTGTTACTTTCGTATCGCTCAACATTTTCGTGCATTCCCTTCTGTATATGTGTAGGGGGCCTCAAGAAATAAGGTACACATAAGTAATAATCAGAAGCATCGCATCAATCGTAAAATCGAAAATCACTTCGGGCAACAAAATGGATTGCTTATTGCCTTATGATGGAAGGCAATCATTTTTAATTCGAAAAGATTCTTGAAAAAAGGGAAAACTTTTTCCTCGGCCAAAAGCCGTTATTTACAATCAAATTCAACAGAATACAAATCAGATTTGAATTATCTTAAATATTACAATGACAAAAATGGTGGCGATTGTATCATTTAGAATTGAGATTATGATAACCAGCTCATCTGAGATTAGAGTTTCTTTTGATAAGAAGCAAACCTCTGATCCTATGAAATCAATCATAGTCATTCTTCATTTATTATACAATAAATGGATGATATTAAAATGATGCATCATTCGCCATCGAACCGAATAATTATCAAGGAAAAAGGGAAAAATCTTTTTGAAAATACAAAATGGCAACCAAATGGACAAGTCCGTCCGATCATCCTATTGAACTTTATGAATAACATTTTCGGAAGATTTTTCGGAATCGAGAAAATATCAATCTGACGATTGATTGAAATGAGCGATTGATTACTGGTTCTTTTTTTGGCACTTCATTCTCAGCCATTTGAGTATATCCATTGTGCAGATTGTGCATATTTGGACTTGTGATCAAAGATATTCTCTGAAATTGATCGATTTCTCTAAAAAAAAAGAAAAAAATTTCGCTTTACAAATTTCAATGTTCAATTTGGGTTATGGATATTAATGGTGCAATTCGTAAACAATTGACACCTTTTTTAGAATCATTATTCAGCAAAGTAGGATAATCCATTTAAATATCGGCTCTGACAATTTTTCCGATTTTAAAAACTAGCAACTCCATTTTCGATTACAACTATTACCTTTTAGGTAATGTAAAATAATAATATGATAAAGATTATCCTAAGTTTTCAAGATTTGGAGAGCATTTCTGAACGAATTCGAATCCAATACTTTGATATGAATGCATTTGAAAAATAACCAAATATTAAGTGATTGAGGGAATTCAAATGAATTTCAATGCCAATAACAAAAATATATTTGTTTTTATTAAAAAAAAAAACAATCAAAACTAATGTCGATTCATGACAAAGCAATAACAAATAACATTCCAAAAAAATGAATACTCAATTCGAATAAAATAATATAGTGTTAGTTAGGATAAAATGGAAATTATGATTAATTCTCGAATAATTCTATCGATTGATGTCTTACCAATCGCTCGCGGCTCTTATATAAATTTTTTTCACCCTTTATAATATTATATTTAACATTCGTCTTAATTTGTTATGAATTCAAAACGGAGAGAGGAGAATCGGATACGTCTTTGAATTGAATGGTTTGAATAGAAAAGTCATTGAACGATGAGATAAATGGCGCCATCTTTATGGGAATAGAAGCATCACGAAACAATAAATACATGAATCCGAATTTTTTTTTCTCTTTTCGAAGAAAGGGGAAGACGAAGGTGGAAGAGGAGAAACGGAGAACAATTTATCCTCATTTACAACGATAAATAATAATATTAACCGATGATAAAATGCTGCGTATTCCATATTTCATAGAAGTTATCAGAGAAACAAATAAATCGAATTTAGTAGAAATTTTCTCAGTATTTTTATTTTTTTTTAATTTAGTTCTTATTCGATAATAATAATGAAAAATGGTCAGAGCTTTTTTCGATAATGTCTATTCCATTGATTCAAATCTTAGCTTGAAATACTATCGGATGAAAGGTCATTGAATGGAAACCTCATCCCATGCGACAGGCTTTGAAATGCATGAAAAGCATTGAAATCAATCACCACACGAAAGAATACACGGGAATTCAAATTAAATGACCTCATCAAATGTAACACCATCGAATGAACTGAAATTTGCCACAGAAAATAACTTTGAATCAATTAACAAAAAATAATAATCATTCCTCAAAAAATCTTTTATTATTGTATAATCCATTTGTTTTATGTTATTAAATGTTATAGAAAAAAATTGAAATTCAATTCGTTCGTTCCCTCCTGAAAATTGAGCCAACGCATGACTCCATCTATTGAAAGTTAAATGTGTTAAGGAAGACCGTCGAGTGCCGTCCTTAGCCAAAGGCAAAAAAGGGAGAATTATTATTTCAGATAATGTTCACAATGGTGGCCTGTGAACTACTTACTGCTGCGCGTAATACACAAAGCTTATATTTGAAAAATATTCAAGAATCAGCCCTTTTTCGAATGGGGTGTTTCCTTTTTTGATTCCATGATGGTGTGTTCGGTGAACATATTCCCGATCTATATCGACGCTCATTTAAAAATAGTTTGGAATTCGGAATGTATCGCTCACGTTGAATTTCTTCTTTTTTTTTTTTTTGAAAATTCAAAAGATTTCCATAAAATTACAAGCGTAAGTGTGTATAGTATACATGACAGGTATCGTTCATTTATTCTATTTTCGTGTTTTCCCGAAGAAAATGATGTTGATTGATTGAATTTTAAGTGAAACATATCTTGAGCAGAAAGAAGGAAATTTTGTTAAATCAATAAATGATAAGATATCTCAATTTTTAAGTGGTCAAAGAATTAGATGGGTTCAAATTAGAAAAATGTTTCTTGTGCGTCATCACCATAAAATTGAGTTTATTATTTTGTTGTTACTTTGAACCATCAATTTCATGCTCACTCGAACCAGCTATCAATTTGGCATGCACCATGGATTCATGATTCAATCTCTCGAGAGCCCAAAGCCTCAAAATCTCAAAATTCGAACGGACCAAGTTTACACATGTCATTCTTACTTGAAATATTTAATGTGTATAAGTTGCAGCTACTGTGTGCACACATGCCTAATGTTCAATGTTGTATCTCTTATCGGATTCTTTTTTATTAAAAAAAAAATAAAAAATAAATTTACATCCCAAACGCGGGTACAATGAACGTTATTTATGAACATCAAATAGGATTTCATTCATCATGTGCATTTAAAACGTGCTCGGCTCCAACCCTATAAATCACCATTATGAATTTACAACAGTTTTGCAATCACATTTTGCTCTCTGGTGTCGACTCGGAAAAACTCTGTAAAATCCGAAATTGTGTTTTTGCGATAAACGAAAAACGAAAATCTCAAAAGTAAATAATTATTGTATGCGATAGAAAGGCAATGAAGATTCCGAATTTACGGAAATAACATAACCACATCTTTCTTTACAATTCAAAAACAAAATCAATTTGAATTTACAAGTTACTTTATAATAAGTTTTCATAGTAACTTTCTATTTTTGGCTTTGATAGGTATATTAAATTCATTCGTATTGTAAAATGAAAATTGTAGATTGTGGATTTGAGTATATATATACTCTTTATACTCTTTATACTTTCTATTTTCTACTTTCTATTTGTGTATCGTAGCGTCAATGCCATTCGTTTTATCTTTCGGGACGAAAATTTTCACATCCGACGACACACATCTCACACAATTTTCCAAGTAAGATGAATGCGTGAGGGAAAAATAAATTGTTCAACCAATAAGAATGTAGCATCTAAATTTAAGTATTCCTTATTGGTTGCAAGAATACGAAGCGATATTTTATACATGTTAAATGGGGACTTGTGTTTTTTGGAAATATTCGCGTTCCGTTATAAGCATCATTTTTATCCGAACAAAAAGCAAAATAATTTTCTTATTTCGGCAGTTGTTTCACGGTTAATATAATGGATTTTATATTTTGTATTCGGTATCGGTTGGCATTTAAAGCCAAACATTGCCTTTCGTTTTGGATTTTGTGTGTTTCAGAAATTATATGAGAATAAAAAAAACGCACAAACTCAAATATATCTCTACATTTTGTATCTTACACAACACTACACACAGACAAACACATTACAAAAATACAAAATCTATTGTTTTCCATCCAGACTCCAGGGTCGGTTGAAAGCTGAAGTTGAGGTCACCGTTTTGATGCTCATATACAGACATGGTAAATATTTTATTGGGATTTTGTTCAGAATTTTTGACAATTTGAACACCGAACACTGAATACGTACGGAACAATAATAATTTTTGATTAGTTAGCAGTTGCCATAGATCCATCGGATGAATTTTATGCAACTGTGAACAATGTCGTCCGAACTTTTTGACATCATTACGATGGACGATACTCGTGAGAATTGGGTCATTTCAACCTTGAATTAGTTCCAACTAAATGACATGGCCAAATATTTGGATGAACTTTTCAAATCAATATTATGTTCAATGTTCAATGTTAATAGTTCATAATGTTATTTTGTTGATGCTTTTATCTTCGATTTGTTCTTCATTTAAATATTTGATTCAATTATTCAGAAAATCAATATGAAAATTGTATCGGCTGGCAATGATTTATCGAATCAAAAAGCATGAAATACATGTTTCGGCATAAAAAAAAATGAAAAAAATGTGAAAAAACAAATTGCCACAGAGGCTCCCATCTTGATTGCACGGAGTACAATATACGGAGATCTTATCGATGATGATTGAAGGGACCTAATTTTGTTTTGCAATCAAAATTATTTTTAAAGATTGGACTTTCCTCAAGCAAAGATGATGCATTTTCCTGGCTTCAAAATGACAAACGAAAATGGTACAAGTTTAGGACAAAAACAGAGTAATAATTTATCAAAATATCCAATACTAAGGTTTTGATAATTATCTCAATTCTCGTTTTCGCTGGAAATTTTTTTCAGTGAATTCTAAGAATTGAATGATTGACAAAACAGAAGCAGGCATAAAATCTATAAGAATTAGTGTCTCTGTTGGTAAAATATTTTTTCAGGCATCTAATCTAGCCACTTGTATTAATTTGCAACATTCGGGAATGTATCGGAATGAATACCATTGAATTTGGTTCACAATAAAATAATTGAATGGGATAAATTATAATTAATGATTTTCGGACTGAAGACACAAAAAGTATTGAAAGTCCAATTAAAACGAAGTAATAAATCTGATAATTTCCTACTAATTTATTACAGAATAAATTTTCCAAGCCCGAAGGAATGATGAATTATTTTCTTCCAGTTCCAAGAGAAATGATTTCCAGCGTTTTTTTTTTTAGAATATGACTTTAAACTTCATATTCATCCACTGGGAAATCTCATCGAAAAAAAAACAAATTCCGAAACAATCAATTTAATATTCAAGATGCTTCGGTGTATTTCCATATTTATCGCATCTCAAACGGAATACATTTTTATTTTCAATGTTAAAGATGGCTGCTGTTTATTCTCATACTATTCCTACCCCGCATTCGGTATTCATCAATGGACGATATTAGGCAGTTATGAAACTGACGGCTCAAGTTTCATCGAATGAGATGCTCAAATGTAATATGAACCCAAAAAATCTCAAACGAGAAACATGTACGTATAGCTCATCAAATTCACCCTTATTAATACAGAATGGCAAACACTTCCGAAACGAATATTCAATGTACGAATAAACATCACACATCCGACGAATGATATATACGGTAACCCTTATCGAGATGCTCAATGCTCTCTCTCTCAAATGCTCAACGAATATACGCTGGTTGTAAGATAGACATTATATTTATTTTTTTTTCTCAATAATAATGGCGGCGCTCGCGATTGTTTAACAGTTTTATATACGCAGATTGTTCAAAAAGGGGTGGGTACAAGTGATGTATTTTTATTTTTATCCATCGTATCTTAGCGACTTCTTCCGACATATTAGTACACGCGCGATATTCATTGGAAGAATGATGCTATAAATGGAAAATCTGCTCATACGTCATTTTTATATACAGTCAGTATACTTTCACGAAGAAAATACTGTAAGTATAAGATAAATCGGCAAAAAATATTTTTCATTGTTTTCGAATTTTGATGGCCATGAGCCAAAATGATTTTTTTGCACAAAAATGGAAAACGAAAACAAAATAATAATTAATCATAAATAAAAATTGACGCAGATTAGCTGAATTTTCAGGTTGGTTCCATTTCAGGCGAAGGGGGTTTTTTTTTGTAAGAAATTTCTATTTCTTACATAAATGTATATAGGCTGTCGGATGCTATGGCGCTGTAAGGCTATAAGATATGTATATTTTAATATAACTTTCTTCATCAATTATGCGAAGGCAGTTCAAAGATTTCTTCCTATTTTCGTTCGACGAATATTATGAGTCAGAAGATTGCATTTGATTCGTTCGCGATTTCTTTCGATTGTATTTGTGTATTCAAATTGTGTATGAATTCTTATATATACACAGTTACTTCGTTTTATTATCATTTCCACAAGAAATAAACTTTTTTTTGTTTTGTTTTTTTTTTTTTTGAGCAATTCATCATACATCTTTCTGAAATTAATTTTGAAATGACAAAATCGAATTTTCTCGTTCGAAATGACAACCAAAATATCACTGTTGTAGATGATTTCTTTTTCGTTGATTAATTAAATCATTACATTGGCCCAAAATGCAGAATTGTTTCCATTGCATTGGACGAAAACGGTTAAAAAGAGTCCTGACATAGTTTGGTATGGATTGTCTATGCTGAGACAGGGCGTCTAGATACTATTTCGATGATAAGTAATTAGTATACTTCATTGATTAATGCCGCAGTTATTGATACTTACAAAAACGTATTTCACGAACGATTACATCTTATTCATTTCCATTTAAGCTACAAATTTGGTCATTGTCTCAAATGGAAGGTTTTTAAAATAGTTTCTTTTCGATCGAATTGCAGAGAAATTGCAATAATTAACTCTTATCAACGGAATTAATAAAAAACTAAACGATTTGATTGGCAACATTAAGTGAATCACAAAATTTTCAGCTTTTTAACAAAAAAAGGACAATGCGTTCCGGTTCGGAGAATAAA
The DNA here is from genome assembly GCA_000149185.1 of Mayetiola destructor. Classification (NCBI taxonomy): domain Eukaryota; kingdom Metazoa; phylum Arthropoda; class Insecta; order Diptera; family Cecidomyiidae; genus Mayetiola; species Mayetiola destructor. The sequence goes on along the minus strand of GL501523.1, from coordinate 2,522,270 downwards.
CATTTAATTTCAAATATCATCGAGTTGAAAAAGAAAATTTATTCTTATTCACTGAACCTACCAAAAATAGAATTATGGATTCGAAATCAGCGTGTGAAAATAATAATCTAATCAGTATTTGTTACCTATATGCTTTATGTCCGACATTCCGAAGTTCAAAGAATCGTCCCGATGAAAACCTGTAAATAATCCTTGAAATAATACAAAAAGAAACTGAATATGAGTTTCAAGAAAACGGATTTTATCAATGTTTTGCATTGTGCATAATATGGAATATGGGAAAGCAAACATTTTTAAGAACGTCCGACCATTTCTCATTGATGATTATTATAAAAGTGGTTGAATAACCACTTCTTTTTCTCAGAAAATGCGTTAAGATCGAATACGAAAAGGTTCATTTTTCAAAATCATAACCTGTTTCATATTCGGTTCGGGTGACAGAATTCATATTAAACCAGAAAACTATATTTGTGTTGTGGAAATTTCGTGAGAAAATTGAAATCGAATGCATAAGTTAACAATACCTGTCCAGTTATATGCTAAAAGTGCTCTCACTTTCTTTAGGTAAATTCCATTCTAGACAAGTTTTATATCAAAAGCATTCAATACAAATTGAATGGAAATTTAAACCAGTGGTCAGTTCTATTTTGTTTGTTTGTTTTTTTTTTCATTCTTTTCATTTTCATTTTCATCCCTAGCAAATGCATAGCAATTTCATTGTGTCCAGTGAATGTTGATCGAGTGAACTTGCTTTTTCGGTCAAAGAAAACAGGTTCCTGGTGCACGATAAATTCCTTAACCAATCAGAGCGGATAATATGAAGGGTCGTTTGTACAATGTTTCAAAGCAAATTATTTTGTATTTTTTTTTTCTTTTATGAATTGAATGACGTATTAAGTGTGAGGTAAATTTTGAAATTATTTTCCCAAAAAAAGATTTTGCATGTCAAAGTTCATAAATAATACAAAAATAAATTACGATTGATTTTTTTCTTTTGCATTCACATGAAGATGATTTTGTTGATTACTTTAGTGAGAATGAAGGAAAAAAGGGTAAAATTTATGTATGGCACATAGTTTACTTTGACTACATTTCTTTGGCATTAACCACTAAAGGTGTTCTCCGTTTTACATTCGTCCCCCGAATTATTATTGTTGTTGTTGTTTTTTTTTTAATGGTAGAATTTATTGTTCGAATATTTAATTTGAAATTGAATATCATCAAAAACATGTCCCATGATTTATAATATTAATTATCACACCGAACGAAATGCGGCTGACTGTTTTTTTTTCTCCATCGTTTATGTGACATCAAATATAAATTGCGACAAACACGAATAATACAATATGTGATATACATATATTGTACAACATAAATATCTCATTCACTGATGATGTTCCAAACGACAACTAGACAATATTTTCCAAACATTGTTGGCTGAAAAAAAGGAATGAAAAATCAAATGCAAACATTTGATTGCTGCGTTTGCAAATACTACAACATATATATGCATAGGTAAAAGATGTTAAGTATTCGAATAGATAATAATCATCGAAGAAATTTCGAGGCAACTAAGGAAGATTTCAAAATCACAATCACCATCAACATAATAATAAGATTCATGAGTTTCGGTTCCTTCATTTATTTGAACCTCCTGAAATCGCGATAATGTTCTTGAGCATAGCATCTTCTCGTTCCAAAATCTCTTGTAAATATTACCTAATATGTAAATTATTGTTTGAGAAAATGCCCGTATACTTATGATGATACGCACGTTGAGCACACAATCAAAATGATGATTACATTTGCTTTGTTTTCTTCTTTTTCTTTTCTCTGTGTGTTCTGTGTCGGTTTTTCATTTTGCTATATTCGCACCCGAAAAAGAAAAAGAACGATTGCTCATGTCATTGTTCGTTGGGGGATTTTGCATTTTGGCTGCCATTATAATATTTAAGATTGTGTATTTTATATTACGTTTTATTACCGAATAGCGAACGGCGTATACCATTGTGGCTTGATGGCATACAACATACAACAACAAACTAAATGGCACTTTGCCGTTGCCGTTGCCGTTGCCGTTTGCCTTTGTCTGTGCCATTGCCTAAATAATCTCTTCTCCAAGAAGCAGCCGTATATTTTCGCTTCAATGAAGCAAAAAAAAATTCTATTGAAAAGTTTTCGAGTTTTCGACGTTAGTTAACTACTATTTTTGTTATATGCTCGAACATTGAAAACTAAACAAACGGAGGTGGAGTTTTGTAACAAAGAATGCGCGTGTGTTGTATTTATGTAGACGGATTTACTTCAGTTATTCAAATAGCAGAAAAACTGCTGCAAAACTAGCGAATGGATCACGTTTGTGATGTGATCGTTATTTTACATTTCAGCAGCCGTTTCGCATATATGCATTCGCACATAGAATGGATTTTGATTCACAATAATAATTCGTTTGCATTTTAAGGAATGAAGAAAAAGCATATTGCACGACTTTGACTATAAACATTATGCATTGAATACTGAATACACTGCCAAGAAACGCTTGAAGTCACCATTCATGTGAACTAATTGAAATTTTTGCTGGAAACGATCGATATGCGTTATTTTTTGAAAATCTTTTGTACTGGAGCTAACCTTTTGGAGGTTCAAAGAGCATAAGTACCATGCGCAAACTCAGTGCCATCGTTGATAACGTCTTCTGTCAAAATTTGAACCAAATCCATAGCTTGAATTTTTAAAATAACACGATCGAAATGCAAAAATCCATGAAAATTGCCAATTTCCGAGCATTTGTTGTACAAGAGGAACTCTGGGTGCCAGCGCTCATGACTTATGCTTGATACAAACAAACAAACATCGGAAAACTGTTTATAAAGCTTGATATGATACATCAAGCAATATTGAATGCCATCGTTTTCATTTTAAATGTTTAAATGCTTGAAGACTTTGAAACTTTAACAATTTTGATAAAACATTTTGAACTGGAAACAAACTAAAACCAAATTTGAATGCAAAATTCCAAAGAATTTATTTTCCGCAAATAAAAGACCATTTTTTCCATTCATTTGCCAAAATTCAAAGGCTCCACAAAATTCCAAAAACAAACCAATTGCTGTTTTACATAAAACGCTATTCACTTTTCATTGATTAGATGAATTTTGAATAGCGACTTTGAAGATATTTATTTGCATTCGGTATTTGGTAGACGGTAGTCAATGTATGTAAATGATTTTTAATGTGTTCACTGTTTAATGTTCAATGCTCAAGAAAATTCTGTTTCATTCCAATAAATATTTTTTACTTTTCCGCACACCACAATTTAAGATGCGACAAGGGTATTGGGTTTTCTCAAAAAAAATTCAGAAAAAAAAATTGAGCAATTTTCTCGTTTTTTGGCGAGAAAATCACAAAAAATGGGTTCTAAGAAAACATAAACAGTGTTTATTAAACACATGTCGTTGTCGTCGCAATTTCTCAATGAAAACAATGACTCTTCATGATTTTAAAATTTTCATAATTATGATGTTTATCAGAGATAAATTTTCATATACTTCATACGACGTAAATTAACCAAAAAATTCAAGCTAGTTTAGTTATGTCTGACTAATTGAGTCACACGATGACGAAAAATTGTTTTCGGACACCAAATGTTTGATATTAGAGACTATCCCGAAGGCACATTTTCCATTTGTGGATTTAGTTGATTCGTTTGATTTAAATATTATTATTGATTACCTTTCGTTCAATTAATTTCAATCCATTCGTTTTTACTTGATCCAAAAAAAAATCAATACATTTGTAGGATAGGAAGGCATTATTGCGTCTGCATTTGTTGCGTCTTTAATTGTTATCACATCTATTCAAGCCGTTTATGTTTATTGGATTACAATTATGACCAAAAACATTCATGATTCTTGCATTAAAATATGAAATATACGATTGACGTTTCACGTAAATGTTTGGCAATGAATAAAAACAAAAACAAAAAAAGATTTTCGTTTCTTGAAAATTATGACAGCAATTTTTTCATTCACGAAGTGAAATATTTATCAACGATTTCAACTTGATATTAAGGAACTTAATATGGAATTTCTGTGTCGGTTTTTTTTGCAGACAGAAATTGTATCCGCGCATATGAACTTCGATTCTCAATGGATCCATTTATATGAACGAACGAAGGACATCTCTGTATATTGAATTTTGAAAAAAAAACAATTGGTTGAAAATCATCACAAATTTCAATCAGAAATTTAGATATTATATTTTATCGATTTATCATGCCGCATACCGCGTAACAATTTTTTTATATATTTCTCTCTATTCATCTCAACGAAATGACATTTTTGAATTCTTAACCGTTATCTTAATGTGTTTCTCCTTTCATTTAAACCGCGCTAATCATCATTTATAATGCAAATTTGATGCTGGATATTTCCATTAAATCTAAATAAATAATAGAAAAAAATCAACATCATAAATAAATAAATAAATAGAATAAATTGTATTCCCAAATTGAAAAATATTTAGGATGCAATTTGTGTATGCATCTAAGGACAATTTGATTTTGCCTGCAATTTTGATTGCTTTGGTCCGAGCATTTCCGCAGGCGAATGAAGAAAATAGTCCTATGCCATTTTTGTAAAAGTTCGAGATAATAACAATTCTCGCTACGGGTTTCGCTTTCAAATTTCTTTCAACAAAATTGGTCGAAAAATGATTTTTCCTTCTTCCATCTAAGCATTTTTAGTTTGAATGGACCAAATCGATAAAAAAAATTGATTTGTTTAATGTGGCATGTGAAAGAAATTACTTAAAAAAACCATTTTTTATTATAAGGATATCTGTCTCCATCGTAAAAATTTTTAATGTATATATTTTAATTTTTATCCATTGATCCTTGATATCCTTATGTTGAATTTCAGATTTAGAGCCAACAAAATATTAAATTATAAATTTAACGGAAATCATTGTTCTTTTGCATGTAAGCCAAAGAAAATTGTACAATCTGGACGTAGAAATTCGATTGCAGATGGAAAAAGAAGAAATAAATTAAACTCATTTTCATATGGAATCGTAAGACGTTTGAGATTCGTATTTTGTATACCATTTCTTTAGACTAAAATTGAGTAAATGTATAAATACACACAAAATAAATATTCTATTCAAAATTCTTAATGTTTTGACAGGAAAATATGCACACAGCATGAGAATGATGAACGATGAAAACACCAAATAGAAGAGATTTTGAAACGAACACATTAAAACGTGAATAAAGCATGCAAAGTTTTATGAGAGTGAAAGACAGAGAGAGAGAGAGAAAGAGAAAATGTGTACATTGAAAGAACCAAGAAATTGGAAAATGGAACGAAATGGAACATTTAATGAATTGAAATTTATTTGAATAGCGAATAAAGCGCTATCATATTACTTCGCAAACCACTTCCTTTCATATCGTCATTTGTACTCTTCTTACGCAGCTCATATATTCTTTCACGCGATAGGATTTCTTTATGCGTGTTTCATAGACGGTTTTCTTCTTTCCAATGCCACACTATATCTAGAAGAATAAAATAAGTTTAATTTAAAGGCGTTTCTTGGGGGCGTGACTTAAGATTTTACAATAGTTTAAAGAAAACGGCGGTTTTTGCCCTTCATAATGTAATGAAGGAAAAATGAAACATTTCTTTAGACTTTAGACTTGAGGCATTGATTGTAAAATGTGCGCAAAGTAAAAGCATCGATACAAAATCTTGTTGTATACCTTACCGCAATGAAGCGGAGAAAAGAAAATCGAAAATTCGAAGAAAATGTTGAACGCAAATAGCAACACAACCAGAACGACGACAAAAAAATAAAAATAAAAATAAAATTAAATTAATGAATAAAATAACACACACAACGATCCATCATATAAACATGAATCTCATGTTTTGTTCCATATTGATGAATCCATTCCATTAAAATTTTGTGCCTAAAATGGATCTTGTGTATGTCTACAGCATTTTATATTAAACTTGCAAACACAATTTGTTGTCATGGTTTCGGGTTTTGGCTTCATTCACGTCTTTACACTGAATACTTTTTACTATCGATCGAAACGATGAAATGCGGCAAAATGCGTGAACATAAACAAAAAGAACCCTTGAAATGTTTCCACAAGATGCAAATGCCATAAATCTCATCAGCCCAAATAATTTAACTGAAACATTAAGGTTGATTTTCTATCTAAAGACTGACGTGAGCTTCAGACTTTAATTCATCTCAGGGAAATTTTCTTCTTGAATTTTCTTTTATTTTTTTTTATTTTTATTTGTCGCAAACATAATTACGGCTCGTAACGCCGTGAATGTTGTCTTTGGAAACGAATTAAGAATATGATTTAAATGGCAAAATGTGTATTTCAATCCAATAGATATATGTAAACCATTGAAATATTGAACCAGAAAAGAAATATCTGCAGCTAAAAAATTGATCAAATATTTCAAATGGTTTCGGGCTCTAACTTAAACGTTGACTATTTATTATGGTTCTCAGTTATCGGCGAAAAATGAATTTGCGGATTGCAAATCGAATAAATTAATTACACCGGTAAACGGCAAAAGTGCCGCGAAAACGATAAAAAATAACGAACAAGGACAACTTGTTTAGAAAAATATTCGAAAACTTCAAATGAAATTGCTAAAATCATAAAAAACAACATAAAAATCGTTCAGAATACATTGAATACAATCGAGAGAACACAATCCTTTCGCAATCTGCATTAAAAAAAATTATTTCTTAATATAATTTGTTCAAAGCTGTTCCATTGATTTTAAACTCACCTGATTTCGCGAAAAATAGAAATTGCATGTCTGTTTAATCAGAATGATAAGATAATGTAACATTATAATATGCAATATTAGTGAAATATTCAAATCACCCTAGGCCATAGTATAATTAATGTGATAAATTTATAATTCATCGATTACATTGGGCTTAATTGCAAAGGAGGGATAGAAATAAAAATAAACTTTCAGGCAGCTTTCAACCCTTCAAAATTATTGCTCATATTTCCAAAAGATGGCTCTGTCGCATAGAATGTTGAACGACAACTTAAGCTTACAGTTTGCAGCTTAAACGAGATTAATATTATTATGTGATGTCACACAAACGCACGTTTCACATACTCACCGAGTTTCATTATAGTTTTTTTTCGAAGCCATGCAGTTTATGAAGCTATTCAAATATAGGAGCGCTATATTTTCCATCTTTCATTCAAAATTGTATTTCCAAACTGATTGGAAGCAATCGTTTTGAATGTAATCAAATCAATGCCGCAACATTCATATGAACGAATATAATTTCCAAAATGAATGTTTTGACATTTGCCCCATTCAGCCGGTCACAAATGCGTCCAAATTTCAATTAACTTCTTATAAAATATTCACCATGCTCCAAAATAAACAGAATATCGCATGCATTATTTCTACTGATTCTTGTCCAAATTGTTATAATTTCAAAAAAAGAACGTGTCAAATCTGTAATTATCATTAAAAATATTTCAAATGGATAACTTTGATGGAGTCTGCTAAAGGGAAAAATATGATATTTTTTTTTATGGGCTTTTAGTCATTAGCTCATTATGTTGTGAGTTATTTTTGCGGGATGTATGTATAACGATCCGACAAATTATGGAAATCGATAAGATTGCGTTAAGTGGACATTGGACGAGTAACGTGCATGTCATGCATCAAAAAATTTTCATTTGGAAAAATTCAGAGAAAATTTATGTTATCGATGCTAAAATGACTGGCACTAATTCATTTTTCAACATTTCTTCCAATATTATCTAGATTCGAGTCATTTGTGGGTATCGACTCTATTGAGGAATAAAAAAAAAAAGCCATTACAGGGGAATATTTCTTCAGTCATACCGTTACAACCCTTTCATATTGATCTTGTTTGTCCACTTTTTCGGCTGACCAATTTCGATGAGATATTCTAGTTTTCCATGCGTCCTTATGATTTCCATAGAACTGGTTTTTTTTCTTCTTATTACTTATTACGAAAAGTTATATATCCAAAACATGTCATTTAGATTTGGACATCTTAAAGAAATAAAATCCAGATTTAACCGCTTCTGGTTAATTCGAAAAAAAAAGATATTGCATTTTCAGGCTTTCCATTTTGGTTGATTTGGAATCGACATTGTAATAACTTTCAGCCGACTAAAGCAATGCTCGATAAGAAAATCAATCGGTGTGAAATCGAAATTAAGATTAAGAAAACGTGAATTTTTTCTACATTTCGTTGCATACATAAATTAGCAAAATCGCAATTTTTTTCAATAAATGTTGGAAATCACTTCGAAATATGTTGTTTTTATGTTCAAGTATTCGACATTCAATATTAATTTCTTTAGAATTTTTGGATACGGAATCGAGAGATTTTTCATATTAAATTGAAATTTCATCTAAAATTGAACAAAAAGAAAGGAACATAAATAAGCGAGAATTGTCACAATCAGTAATCAGAACACCGTCGATGGTATAGAAATAGCATTATTCGACGGACGTGTGCACACAAAAAAACTAAACAAACATGAAATGTGCGATATGCGAATGTAAAATGCTATTTAAATTTTTATGTTTTCAGGTTTTTTGTGTGTGAGGATTTGTGAATGCTATATGGTAATGTAATATGCACGTAAACTAGCGAAATGGAATTAAATAAAACAAAATAAAATAAAATGAAAGTCAATTCCATCGTTATCATCGTGAATGGATAGGAATGAGCTGTTTGAGTTAGTAAAGATTCAAAAGAGATGATAATCCAAAACTTTTGCATATAATATGCCATTCACAACCCAAACCAAACCAAGCGAAGCCAAAGCACTACATTGTCTTCATTGTATTTAATTATATTTCATCCAAAAATAAGATGTTAATGTAAAAAGCAAGAAATGAAAATGTTATTCGTATTTTGTATTATAAAATAAATTATGCGTTGGGCGATGGGGACATGCAAAACAAAAAAGAACTATTTAGGAAGATTTTGTGTGTGTGTGTGTGTGTGTAATCTTTTAACGAACGTTCTATTTATTTGGCATTAAATATTCGAACGTTTTTCCATTGTGTTCGTAATTCAAAAACATAAAGTTTGTAAAGAAAACCGCTGCGTGAGGAAAATTACTAAAAAAAGGGGGACGAAACCTTCTAGCATACTTTTTCGCACGACACACGAAAACTGAAAATTAAACGAAATGAAATAAACTGGGAAAAGAAAAGAAAGGCAACGAAGCGAAATCCAAAGAAAGGAAAAGATAAGAATAGAAAAGAAAAGAAAAGTGTTCGCTGTTTGTGTGTGTGTGTGTGTGTTCAGTGTTCATTGTTCATTTTGTATAATAATCTTAGCTGGCGTTGTGACGTTATGCCGTTATGCTAAAAGAATTGTGAAAGTATAATAAAAACCAATCAAATTAGTGTAAAAGTGTATGTACCTTCATTCATCTATTTTCTACATATAGAAACAACATCTCTGTACACTGCACACTGCACACCCATGAATGTGAATGGATCAACCCATTCTTACAAATGAAAATTAAAATATGAAGGGAAAAAGTGCTATGCGGTATTGGTTTTTTTTTCTATCATCATCTAAGTTCGTTCCCTTTGTTGAAAAGGATCAACCCATTCTTATAAGAATAAGTGGAAAAACTATTCTATCGTCGTACTTATTTATTTATTTATTTATTTTACAAAAGAGAGACTTGAGTGTGTGTGTGTGGTCTCCCTTTTTCACGAATTTCTCATTCGTTTTTGTCGTTTTTCGGTTAACGTTTTCGTTTTCATTTTAATTTTCATTTTTGATACGTTTTGTTTTCTTGTGCTTGTTTAACAGCTTATAGTCTACTATATGATGCTGAACGCTCAATGTTTCAACACACACACACATGAACATACAATATACACAAACACACGTAATACGCACATCGAATTTTTTTTTTTCTTCATCTTTATACTTTATACAATAAACATTAAACATTATCTTACGATGAATTTCAAAGATTGGCAAGAGTTGGATGCCGGGTGCTCATATTAAAAATTCATATCACGTATGCATAGAATTTGTGATGGCAACAACATCGTCACCATAACATTTTCTATATCTTAATGTTTCTTATTTTGAAATATAGTTGAACGATATGTATTATGTATTGTTTATGGTTGCATGATTTGATTGCATATTATCAAAAATAGGGTATTGTGATTTGGAGTCCAAATTCAGAATCAACCAACTATGAGGCATCGGATAGTTGAGATCTAAAATGAAATATCTAAATATCTACATTAAATGGAAATCAAAATAAAATTTCTCAATTTGGATGACTTTTAGGACGTATAGAAAACTATTTTGTGATGTCGCTGTTTTTTTCCGTTCTTTTACATAAATTTTAGCTGCAAATTTATTATTTATTTTTTTGACAGCTAAGAAAAATTATCATTTCTCTTAAATCATAGCATTGTTTAATGGCTAATACGTTGAATTCTTCCTCATTTTCTTTATTTTTTTCTTGCTTGCTGCACAAAATGAAATAAAATGTACAAAATGAAATGTTTATGATGTTTGATTCGATTCTATTTTGTTTTATTTATTGATGATTTCATTTTAAAAAATTTCCATTCTAATATGAATTATACAGAGTTCAAGAGTTTTTCTATCCATATTTTGGATACTCCAGATAGTTTGTTTGTATTTTGTATAATTTGTTGGATGATGTGATTCATCATTCATGTTTCCAATCACATTGAAGCTTTTTACATAATAATTTTCAAATCGATTTGGTCGAATAAACAAAATGGAAACATATTCGAATCGGGAAATTTATTGAAATTCACTTCATTTTCATGCAATATCCATTATATTCAGGATTTTAATAAACAAATAGAGTTTGATGATTAATCAAATTGATGATCTGATTGGAAGTTTTGCTGAATTCTTTGTCGCTTGCTACGATTGAAATTTTTGAAAACCAGTTTTTTTTTTATTTATTCAGAAGGAAAAGATTCCATTAATTTGCATGTGTTGTAATATGAACGAAATCATTTTTATTCTACCTAGCGAATTGCTGATGCCGATGTACAGTGCCGAAACATTTACAATTATTAGCAGTGTTCGAATTTACAAATAAATTCAAAGTAGACATTTTTCAAAATGTACTATTCCTTTCCAAAGCTCATAATAAACATTTACTCTCACTCATAATTTGCAATAAAATCTTTTTCTTTGTCTGCCAATCGTGGATATCGGTCATGGATATTCGCCAATTTTCGAAATGTTTAGGAAATTTTAAGTTCATTTGAAAGAATTGTTTGATATTTAACGAGTAAAAGCTTCAAAATGGAATTCTAAAATTTTAAATGGATTCCTAATGATAACATTTGTTTGAATAATATTTTGTTCGGCTTTTCAGGGAAATATATCTAAATGTTTAATATTCATCATTATGCAATCGAGTATTTTTGTTTGAATTTCATTTACGGCTTTGTATTATTTCAATTCCTTTCGATTCATGAATCGCATGGAAATATTTCTAGTTTTCCGTTTTTTTCTCCCCAAAATTATTATTGTTGTTTTTCTTCAGTAAAAATGGGACAAAAAGAGAAAGATAGAAATGCAATAAAACGCATTATAAACTATACGATTAGCGAAACGGGAAATGAAAACATGAAATTTTTATAAACGAATCAAGAAAATAGAAAAGCCGACGAAAAATCCACAGGAACGGGAATATTTTTGAATGTTTTTTACCCGTTGAAAGTATATCGTGAGTTGGAAAGAAGAAAGACGAAATTTAATAAGAATGAACAATAAAACACATGCTCGCTCAAAATTATACTATAAACATAAAAGGGAGAAAAGGGAAATGGATTTTCAGTTTTAAAATAGAAAGACATTTTCTAGTCATATTATCGTAAACTATGTACAATGTACAGCCATCGAGTTTAAAATTGACTACTTTTAGCATTTGAGAAAAATGTTGAAATACTTTTGTTCAACACACATTCTGGATGGACCCACGCAATAGCACAACGCTCATCCGATTTCAGCCGATACATTTCACTTAAAAAAAAAAATTAATTCAATCAATCGGAACAGCGAACACCATTACATTCGAAATGCGATTTTCATATTTTTGAACCATTTGAACGAAAACGAAACAACAATCCGGTTTTCCATTGGGAAATGTGCGCTTTCGATTGGTTGAATTCATCGTTTCTTTGGAATATTTGGCAGTTCATTCAGAAGTGCTGCCAACAACTGTTTAAAGTAGAAAATTTAAACTCGATGACTGTACGTATATGTCAACGCAGGGAAAAAATTGCCAACCAGCTTAATGAAAAGTAAAATGGAATTTAACATCTGACATCGAGCAAAAGCGAAACGAAAATAAAATAACATTATTAGAGAAGAAAACGGAAACAGACAAGCAAACGGAAAATGACACACACACAAAATAAAAAAATCCCAAAAACGGATGAAAATTGATTAGGCCAAAAATAACCAACGGGAATGAAAATTGAAGAAACACATAAGAGAAAGGATAAGCACAAAAGATAAAGAAAAGAGAAAAAGAAGGAATAATAGAATCAACTGACTGATAGGCAAATATAATGATATGCTGCTGTTTGATGTGCCGTATAATGAGCAAAGCATGAGGAAAAACTTTTCCATTTCGATCTTAACGATATGAGTAACGTAAAATACGACCAACGCTAAACACACAAAACCCTTCACTCAACCCTAATAATCCCAACGAAATAATCCCAACGAAAAGAAAATAAAAGGAAAATTTTTTCCCGCTAAAAGATATGCGAACGTGAGTGCACGCCCCGTAAACCAACGGTGAATTGTACATTGTACAAACTGTACACCCACGAAAAATGGAAGAAAATAACACGAAAAACGAAAGAAAGAGGAAGAAAAAAAGAAGCGAACCGAAAGAGAGAATGAATTTTGGGGGCTATTAAATATCCAAGAATTAGTCCGCAGAAATTCGTTTTCTTTTTGCTATGGTGATCATCCCTCTGTTACCACGCCGCACGTACGTACATCCATCCATTCATTATTATCCAACGTATTCGTTATCGCCACCAACACCGCCATCGCAACTCTTTTTAAGCATCGTCACAGCAAATATCCGAAGACTCCGCCTTCGTAAGAAAGTGTTCGTTGAATTCTTATTTTCTTTGCGTATTTTCCCATTTTTGTTCCCCTCGTTTTCGTTCATATGCGAAATGTTGGGTCCCTATAATATACCACAAGTATACGATCTCTGTATACGCCATACACACAACAAATCAATAAAAACACACTCCAAAAAAAAAGAAAAAAGAATACGATGTACTATTTCAAAAGCGACTCTTATTTTTGCACTTATTACAACAACAACAACAACAACATTATTTATTTATTTCATTTTATTTTATTTTATTTTATTTTTCATGAAACATTTTCTCCGTTCTATCATTTGGCCTGAGCCAAATGGTGCTGTTGAATGTTGAATGGTGAATGGTGAAAAGTAGTAACTGCTTGCACATGTGGTGGTTGTTGGCAATGGAAACAATACAACATAAATCGGATTCATAATCATAATTATTTTGGGTTGCTTTGATTAAACACAAATAAAGATTTTATTAGGATTCTCTGAGGCTATAAACCGGCGTCCATATGGAGCATTTTCATATTTATAAAAAATATATATATTTCTTGAATTTTATGCCATTTTCGAATTAAATTATTTTCAGATATAATAATTATAATGACAGAAATTATATTGGAAAACTGTTCGTCACGATGTTTCGAGCGTCTGTTGAACGGGATGCTTGGCAAACAAGGGAAAAATTTAAATTCCGTAAGACTCAATTGACCATATTGTACAATAAAGGAACATCTTCCAATCGTGAGAAATAAAATCAAATGCGATACAAATCACAAGCATCATATCTATCATCGTTTAAAAGACAATTTCACATATGATTCAACCATAAAATAAGATACAAATAAATATGTAACAAAGAAAAAAAATTTCTTCATCTTTGCAACCCCTTTTTAAAAAAAACGTCTCAAAACGGTGACCAGTCACCAGGTAGTCACTGCAATTATAATCAGAATAACATAAATGTGAACGTGAACTGACCAACTGACCAGTTTGACAACCCCGTTTGTCGTAGGTTTACCTGTTTTGAACACCATCGTCCCGAATACATTTGTTACGATATAGCCGCTCAATATAGTCCGGTCGACTTTTCTTTTTTTTTCTTGAGAACAGCGATTTGGTTCGCTAAGAAAGGAATACAATACGAAATAAACATAATTAATTTGAATGTTTACTACGTTAGAATCAACATTATTCAATTTCGTTTTGTCCTTTATTGGTTTCATTAATATATTTATTTTTTTATTTTTTTTTTTTCGTATTGGATAGCCAGATTTTGTGTCCAGTTTATTTGTATGGCTATAACATAATAACATAGATGTGAACGATATGGTGCCAGTTAGTGTTGCATGCATTGCATACAGAGACTCCTCTTCTTATTATTCATATCCAACGGTCTATTGAAACGTGAAAAACACGTTCGAAAGGGTCAAGCAAACGAATAAATAACTTAAGAAAAGGATTCATTTGGCATCGTATTGTACGTTGTTATACCGAATAATAATAACGCTTTGGTCAATATCATGGAATGCGCTTAAAAAAAATTCCAAAACTGGTCAGGAATTGCAACCGAAACGTATAAGGAAAAGAAATTATCTTTAAACAATGTGAATATGCTCGATGAGTTTTGTAAAATAACATTTCGGTTAAATTGTTCATGTCTTAGAAGTAAATATAAAAGACATTCAACATGTGAAAATGACCAGTTGATATCATTTACAATGTCGATAGGGTGAGAAAATAAACTTGATTTACAAGTTTTGGAAATTGATTTTTCTTTTTTGCTTTTTTCTTTTTTTTTTCTCGCATTCACTTTTGTTGTTTCTCTAATTTGAATAATATTTCGAGAGATTTGGTTGAATCAGTTATATTTTTTGGATTAACGAAACGATGTGGTCAGCATGTTCTTGATCATTTGGACTCAAGCAGTTGAGCAATGCCGTTGCAAAGACAGCAATAAAATCATTCAAAATACTCTCGTTTTTGATTTTTATTAATTTAATTAAGTGTGTCTTTGAAGGCTGTTTGTGAAGAACGAAATCATTTTGTGTCACACATCATTTGCGAAAAATTATTGATAACACTTAGTGAATATCAAAAAAATTGATCTGTTGATAATATTATTTGCGACAACTTGCCATTTGTTTGTGATGATTGATTGATTGGTGTTAAACGGTAGAAATGTGTCGTCGCATTGCTACAGAGAAATTTTCTTTCAGATCACGGGCTCCATAAGTTTTGAAATCTATCTTCAAATCTGTGATGTCATTGAGATTCGCCAAAGAAATTCGGTTTCATTTATTTTTTTCTTCGCTAAATGGCATTTTGCAGCTTGAAGTAATAAAATCAAAAAAAAAAAAAAATAAATTCATTTCATATGTGAGATTCGGTGTTTGGTCATTTGTTGTGGGGTTTCAGATAAATAATAATTTATGCAAAACGAATAAAAATAATGTGTTATGCATACCCATATAATTATATGGATGAGATCTGTTCATTTGAATAATTTTTTGTCATTTGAGTTTTAATTTTGAGAACCAACAAACCGTTGCGACGGTATTTATTTGATTTTCATTTCACAGAAGATACACAGATTTTGTTTTGTATTGTCATCATTCATCTCCGTCGTTCCGGAGTGGTTTTATGTGTATTGAATATTTGTATATTTCCAGATAAAGCAAAAAATTTCGGACGTTATTATTTCATATATCATTACAAAGCAAACGACAAATGGCAAATGGCAAATGGCAAATGCATTTGCTGAGATTTTTATTTAATCAAAACTCGCATATGTTCGAATGAAGTGAAGTTTTTTTTTTTGTGTCATTTCAAATAAAATGACAAAATTGTTAATCGTAGTGTAATATTCCAGTCAAATCAATGATTTGATGGCCCCTTTTTATAGAGCTCATTTCACTGGGTTTACACAGTCTTTGACTTTCGAAAAGAAAATGGCGTTTTAAAAAGTCGAATAATTGAATTAATTCATTTCAATTTGATTGAATGATTTCGTCACGCAATCACGGTTGTGAAAAGAATAAATTTTGCGATATTTAAGTTATGGCGATTTTCACAAAATATTGCATTCGAAATATTTGTCGATTATTTCGATTTGAAAAAATCAATTTCAAACTGATATTGGTTTGCTTTTTTTCATTCGAAGTCAATCTATTTGCAGAGATAAAGATCAAAAGAACTATTCGATTTTTTCCAAAAAGAAATCAAATAACATTTGTGTCAAATGAGTTTCGTGAACTGTCGATTCAATGTAAACAATGTTATTTTCATACGATCGTTTTTGAGTTTCGAGAACATAAAAACGAAAAGCTTCAGGAACATTTGGGAAAGATCTTTTCATTCTAATTTTCTGCTCTAACTCAAAATCAAGTTGGCCTCAAATTTTTCCCATTGCAACATAACCTCTATTTGATAGATTTTTTTATTCCGAATCTTACAAAAAAATTTTTGGCAAATTTTTTCTTTTAAAATGAAAAACAATCCAAACTACATTCATTCGAAAGGAATATTCTCGTGATTTTTCACTTTTTTCATTTTGATCACAAGCCTGCACTCGACAAAAGTTTAAAGCTTTCAAATAAATTGAATCAGATACTCTCATTACAATGTTCACTAATAATAATAATAATAATAATAATTGCTGTAAATGATTGTGTGTTCCATTTTATTAGCCGTTGTTTACCTTGTCTGATGCCTTCGCCTATGAAAACAATGACGACGGAAAGCTACCATTGATATATTCATTACTTTTTATTTTTAACAACAAAATTTGAAAGCCGGAACTAAAAATAAAAATCTTTATTCGTCTGTTTTGCGTTATGAAAATTAAATTTTCACATTCCAGAGAATAAACCGTTGTCATTGAACTCGAATTTCACAAAATCAAATAAAAGCTAACCGGCAAAGTACAAATTCGGAAATATTTTCGATAAAGAAATGTATTGATCGCATCAATGCGAAGGGTAATTCATTCTTAACCTTTCCATTAAATCATTCATCCGATGCAGAGAATCGAAAGAAAAAAAATCAACAAAAAAATTTCGCATACATCTGAATATCATCGATTCATCCATTCGGTTTAATCGACTCAAGCACTTCAATGCTCAATGTTCATAAAGTAAACAGTAAACAGTTCCCCAATTCGAATATCAAATAAAGCAATTTTCATGAAAACGATAATTGTGTTTAAACATGGATATGGGTAGCTTGTAATGTGTAATGTGTAATATGGAGAAGAATTGAGAATGATAACATTCAGAAATATTATGCCGTTGATGTTTTGTTGTTACTTCGGGGTGAAATTCACAGCGTTGAAAGCCAATGAAACATTTTTAATGAATGAAAAAATCGATAAAAAAGATGAACGAAATAGAAAGAAGATTCATATTTTCATATTTATTTAAAATGTTGATATCTTTTGGATTTTCATCTTATACAATAAGACCCAAAACCAAATATGAGTGTATACTTGATGATACCATGGAATCATGGATAAAATTCCCTTCGAAAAAACAATTTCTCTACTATTTACTATATTTTCTTCATGTTTTATGTTTCATATACAAAAGATGAATAGTCCAAACTCGATAGCTGAGAGTATAAAATCATTTATGTAAAGATGTGAAAGAAGGTTTTAACCACAAAAAACGTTTCCACAAAGTGTGATCACAACTACGACAATAAAAAAGTTTATGAAAGTGTGCGAATGTGTGCGAGTGTGTGTGCATATTTGTTTGGCTGATATTTTAGTGTGTGGGTGAGCATTAATGTATAAATGGTATGAAAAGTTGTAGTCAATGCACAATATTCATGTATTCAATACCGCTTCTGATTATGACCGAGACATGATATAAGGAATGGAACCAAGCACACAAAAAAATAATTTATGCCACGAACAAAAAATACAAAGATTCGCCGTGGTAGAGAGATGTCTTGGTGTGTGCGTGTAAAATGATTTTATCTTTGTGAAAACCAAACGGCTATAGAAGAACCATGTGAGCCATGAGCCACTACAAAATGCTATGTAAGGAGTGTCTACGTTCATGTTTTTCTTTTCTTTTTTTTTTTTTCTTTTTTTGTGTGTTCATCTATATTTTCAGCGATGCCAAAAGACGCGACCGTATTGGTAGGTATAAAGGCAAAAGAATGAAGGATTAAAATGGAATGCAAGAAACAAAAGGAAATAATATAATAAAACGCTTTTTCACAAAAATAAAAGGGGCGACTTAACTCTCCGCAAAAATGGGAAAATTTCATTTCACAACAACTAAATTCAAAAGAGGATACCGATGGTGGAAAATATACATTTTATATTATTTTCTCGCATCTCGTATCTCGCATATCTTTTGATAGTGTACGAAACAGTGAACACTGAACACCGTACACCACATTCATCGCATAAACATTAAATTCATATAACAAGAGCATCCACCACCGATTCGTTTGTATCCACGAGACGAGAATATTTCAAAATCCAGAAAAGAAGGAAATAAATGAGAGAAAAAAAAGGAAAGAGAAAAAAATAGGGTTAAGAAGAAGTGTATAGCGGACAGAGAAATGGTTTAAAGCAAACTGTACGATGAATGTTTTGCTATACCATATACTTGAGCATATAAAATATATAAATTGGCTAGAGTGGATCGACTGGGATGGATACTTTTTCTATGATCATTACATTTTAACCGATGAAAATATAGCGTTAAAAGAAAATCAGGCCACGCTATATATACACATTACTCTAACATCCAGAATATTCATGACTTAGAGAAATTGCGGGATTTCACTTGCAGCCCGAAAGCCGAAAACAGAAAACAGTCTTATGAATTATTTCATATACATGTGTATTGGGATTCGTTGTACGTACCAATGTACCATGGAGTCCTTTATTTTATATTTGATTTCATTTCGTCTTTGCTTTCATTGTTCGTTCGTTCTTTAATCACACTTTTTTTGTTACTCAAATTATTCAGCCTTCCATTGCTACGCAAACGTTTTATTTTTTTATTTTTCGCTCTCGAAAATACTATTTTACATAAGATTACAAGTCGCACGATTTCTGAAACCAATTTAAATAGTAATCCATACACCACCAACCAGATTTCAGTCGAAACGATTTCCATATATTTTGAGAAGAAGTAAAAAATCTGTCAGAGATTGAATTTTATATGGAAATAGATAGAAAAAAAAAACCAGCTATCATTTTATAGTTTGAGCTTCAATTTTCAATGAAAATCCATTTGATAATTTTGTTGCTTTTTTAATGCTCGAACCAAAGCAGCAGTCCTTATATCCACTATGTTTTCGTAATGGTATGGAATAGTCGCTGTTAAAATTTCTTAAATACTTTTGCAGAATATATATATGAAATAAGTTTTCTACTTCTGAAACAATCGAAACGATTTCTAAGTCCAATGATAAAATCATCGTTGAATCATGTCAGTCTTATCTATTGTTTAATACTTGTAAGAATGCATTGTTAAAGATTGTCGTATCGACTTTTTTGCCTTTCAGATTTAATGTATCCATTTATAGGCTTGGAGCTATTAGATGAGCTCATGTATGTGGATTTTCTTTCATTTTATTCATTTGTTTGTGATGTCTTCGTTTTGCATTCCTTTTTTTTTTTGTAAATTATTCGCTTTGTAAAATAGATTAAATTGATTCGATTGAAACTCATATCGCCCTTAATAATGACATGATTTGAAGGAGATCCCGTTTGATACAGTTTGGGGCACTAAACCTTTTTTTCTAGGAGAATATTTTTAATGAAGGTTCAGTTTTTGGCTATGAAAAATGGACAAAAACACTATCTATAGATACGACGTGGCTTTCAATCAAAATGGGCTTTCGAAATCATAAATTCTGCAGTCGATTGGTTGTCATAGTATTTTCATTTCATTTTATTTCCAGCACACAGACTGAATGAAAATGAATATGACTTTTTTCTACGAATCGAAGGAGCCGTATTCCACGGTCTGAGAAACTTTATCTTAAAATTCAACACAAGCTCTTCTCTATCTTTTTCATCCATAATAGGAAAATCTTAGCGAATAGGACACAATTTCAACTGAAATGAAATTGAACAGAGAATGAAAATGAAAAAAAAAAGAAAAACCGAATAAGATGCAAGACGAAGTAATCGCTAAACTAATACATACGCATGCCCCCTCATATACAACAAAGCATTCAGCATTCAGAAATGGATTTTATATAAAGAAATATTTCATAAAATCTAAATACATAAGAAAGGAAAAATAAATGAATGAATCAGTATGAATCAGAATGAACGAAATTATGTTGAAAAAAGCGTGCACTGTGTGCTGATTCAGAAAAACCAGAAATTTTTGGGCGGAGGATAAAGGATAATGAAAGAAGACGTTTTTATGTACGCTATATGAGTTGTGACAAAAATTGTCCCTATATAAAATGCTACACACATTTTCTATTTACCATTTGCCATAGTCTTTCTGAATACTGAATATAAGCATTAAGGATTAAAGAAGAATCTAAAATCTGAATAAAAGAGTTATAGCAAGAGTTTCGTTCACAATATTCTACATTCCATACAAACAATTTATAATGATATTAGAATGTACTTTGATGTATATATATATATATATATATATATATCGCAATCGTACCGAATTTTGCTACTTTGTACTGAATGATGCTTAACGAAAGTATCACGATTCAATATGGAAAACTATGGTTGCTTTTTATTTTGTTTGTCTTCATTTTTTATTTTTATTTTGAATTTGATGAAACTTGTTCGTATTGCTTGGTTCACATGCAAGGGAAATGGGAAATTTTTAATTGAGTGATTTTTCCATTTTTCGGATCTGCTTTATTCGGAATTTCGGATTCGATATGAATTGAGAATTTCAAAATATTTAATACAAAAGATCTATTCAAAATTAAAATACATTATTCTTTTTCTGTATATGTATTATGGAGTTTTTCCTCATTTTTCTCTGCGATGCAATCAAAACACCACACAGTATAAAAAGGAAACCTATTAGTCTTATAGTCACATCTGTACTATATGCGTTCCATTTATAAATTTATGTATGATGAACGCGCGTCAAAAATGAACGAATAAATTTTTCATTTTTATTTGAATAGAAAATTAAAGAATTGGAATCGTTGCCATGCCAACACTAGCGTTGCACGTTTATCCTCTTTTTGCAGTTGAGATTGACGTATTTTTACTCAGCCGTAAAATAACAAAAGGTGTCCGAAACCATAGCATCACCTGAAACAATATTAAAACTTGGATCAAATTGAAATCCATATAAAAAAATTTCGTTTAAACAAATGCAATCGTGCTATCGTAATATGTATACATACTACAGTATATTGGAACTCTATCCGATCGAACATTCTACGAACTTGGTTAAAGAAAATTCTGACGGCAGTTGATAATAAGTAATGATTGAAAATATGAAGTTGTTTTATCGATACAAAAGCTAGCTCGATTCGTTTGGAAACCATTTCCAATTTCCGAAATAACCAAGTTAAACTGGAAACTGTAATCGTGATTTATCACCTGTTTTAGTTGAATTTTAGTCCTAAACCCTAAACCCTAGTGACATTATTGAATTCGCTAGCCAGCACTTAAGCTCGAATTTCGTAGACAAACTAATAACTATTTCTGGCATTTTTGTTGCGGAACAAATCCAGCGGAAGAGAAAAATTCATAAAAGAATTCTTTTGAAATAATAATTATCTGCATACTAATTAAGAAGAACTATGAATCTGAATTTTGTAACAAAGGTGTCAAACATATAGAATGCATAGACAAAGGCGCTGAAAACTGAAGAAATCATTTTCCTAGAAAACGAATGCCTTTTTCGGCTATCGAATTGTTCTAATTAAAAATAATTTTTGAATTTTTTTTTCTTTGTTATCATTAGGTCAAAATAAATATATCAAAAGGAATTGAGCCATTCGTAAGAAGAATGTTTTGGTCTCTTTTGTTGTCGCATCTTTTATTCTCAATGAAATTGAAATTTCGGAACTCATAACACACTGTGTTAAACACAATGAGAAAACCTGGAATAATAATCGACAATAATTCGAACAAATTGTGTAATAAGCACCTAGATTGATTTTTATTCATTCCTATGGAAAAAATCCAAATTAAAATGATGTAAATTGTTCACTAGCCGGTTTTTGGTGACACTCAATACGTTAATATGTACGAACAAAGTTTCATTATATGATACAATTTAAAAGTGAAAAATATGGAAGCTTTTAATGTTCAGCTATTTTATTAATTAATAATTTTCAATTGAATTATTATTTTATCGATATAAAAAATGAAAATTGTCCTGATGTCAACCCTGGACTCGAACCATAATTTTTTTTTTTCAGCTTTCATACATATTTTTAAGAATTCAGTAGATGGAGTTGTCTGTATACACCTTTGAAGGACCTATTAATAAAAGCATATAATAAATACTCGAATTAGAATCACACTGATTGAAGGAAGGGAGAACTGTTTTTGGTCAATGGACATTCTCTCTGTTTCTAAATTGAAAAATGAATCAATATGCTCGGCATAAGGCCTTTATTCAATTCCTCCTCTAATTTTTATCCATGATGTCATAATTTATGCCAAATATTCTAAAAATAAAAAGAAACCCAAATATATAAACGATAGTCCTAATCTTAATAGACCTGAGAAACAAAAGGCCGCTAATATAAGGATATCCAATCGTTGGCCTGCCAGTCCATCCCACTACTCAAAGGTCGATTTCAATGCATAGTATTCACGTACTAATTCATAAATTCTCGCACAAAGTCTTTTGGCTCAATTTTCAACCGATTATGACCAATTGACATCTATGAATTTAACTGGGTGAGAAAGTCCAAACCGCGTAGTGGCCAAATTTATGTTGTACAAAAAAAAACGTTCAACGTTCGGAAAAAAGGGAAATCGCATGTTCATGAATACAAATGCGTAAAGCATATAGCATACTATAACTAAGTGAAAGTTGTGAACGCGAACGGATTGTGTAAATTATGGTCGTGGGAGTTTGGTCATTTTTTTACATGGAAACTGTCTGATCTTTGTGCGAACGTAAATTAGGTGGTGGAATGGCAAAAGAAGCGACAAAAAAAAAAATATACTAAAAACAATCGACTCCGTACCAATTTGAGCTTTTTAAATGGTTTGTGGTTCTTTTTTTCTGGCACAAAACAAACCTTGTAAAACACAAAAATATGCGGGGTCGTAAATTGTGGTCGATTGGTAAATGCACAAAAAAAAAAAAATCACCAAACAGCTTGTACGACTGTATATTGTAGAGAAAAAAACAGAAACGAAAATCTGAATACAAATTTCTCTATATTAATGGCACGTAAAATGGGAGCATGTTCTTTTTTTTTTTGTTGCAGAACATGAATAACAATGTTGCTATAAAGTGAAAAAAAGCGACAAGAACGACGAGGCATAAAAGAATCAAATACAAGTCACCGTTGTGGTAAACATCCCCCCCACAAAACGCAGCGAATGAACAAAGAGCTGCAAATATGTTTTGAGAAAAAAAAAAGAAAAAAAGAAAAAAGAATATGGAAAAACGTATTGTGGTTCGGTAGCTGAATGGACAGCAAAAATGCAGAAAAAAAGAAACACCAAATGCTGGCACGTGCCAGTTGCGAGCAGCAACTAGACATCCAGTTTATGCAATCCTGTTGGGCATAATATTAAAGTGTCGTGAATACTGAAGCAAAGTGCTATATTCGAAACACATCGTTCATAGGATTCCTTCATGTATATATTTTTCTTTTTTTTTTTGCATGACCCAAGCATGCAACGGGAGTATTTCACACAATTTTTTTTTTGTCTCTTCTCTCATTTCAATTCTGTTTTGGCGCCTCAGTGATCATTTTAATCGCACTTAATTGGGTACTTTGGAATGGAAATGCGTTGATTTTATTTGCTCAATGCTAAATGGCATTCGGGCTGAATTCAGTGGTTGATATTAATTTTGTTCTCGGGTTTTTTTTCTCTTTTCGCTCGTTCATTTTCATTTTCTCCTGAGGTTATGGCAATTTTAGTTGAAAAACAAAACGAAATCAATAGCGAAAACTCCCTCTCATTCAGGATGATGCAAAAAAGATTCATTTAGCTCATGACCATTGACCATGAGTCCATCGAGGATCAAATATAAATTATTTCTTTTATATTCCATTTATTCGCTTTTGAGAATTCGATTATTGTTATTATTATTATGATTATGATTATGTGGGGCATAAAGAGTGTGAAATGCGCTTTTTGTTTTTCCATTGACATTTTTCATTGCTAAAGGATTTACGCACGATGCTGAAGTGGCCTCAACGATGAAGGGAGACTTTCATATGAATTTTATTTTTGAATCGATTTTCATTATTATCATTAGTATTCTTCACCTCAGAAAAGGTGCGATTTGGGTGCATTTTTCCACTTTTTCATAAAAGATTCACACTTGTGTGTTCAATGTTCATGCAGTCTCTAATTTCTTTTCATTTTAACGAAATAATTTTCAGAAGGCGTACTCAGTATGTGAATGTGAGACCATTGCTATGCTCATTTTTTCGATAAGTGCTTACTCAAACTCCATGCAATCAAGTTTTTTTTCCCTTCAAAGAAAAATTGTTAAAATTTAAACTTAAAAATGATTGCGATTTGATGAAAGAGGGGCAATTAATATTTATATATTTTTAAAATGTTTGAAAGTTCTAATCATAGCTTATTATTTCCCCTTTTTTCGAGACTGACTAAATTATATGAATCGAAAAAGAAATGCTTAATTCGAATAAGATTGATAAATATTCGTATGACTATGTAACGAAAGATGGCGTTGCCGAACTCTTATTGGAACATAAGCAAACATTTATGTTATTCGGCCGGTGTTGTTTACTATATCAACAATACAAATGCTAATATCTTCCAATATGTCCAGATTCATGAACAATAACTTGTTTTTTTTCTTCTCATTTTTATTTTGAAAAAGTTTGTTCTACTCAAAGCGAACCAATTTTAAGAGCAAAAAGTACCAAATTCAAAAACAAACATATTAAATATTTTTCGCGGTATAAGAACAATCTCACAGTTTAATTGATGCGTAGGTAAAGTATGTATTGGACATTGGGTGTTGATTGAAAATGAAAATGAAAAAAAAAAATAAACAAACTTTTTAATTAAATGTAAATGAGAAAGTTTGGTGCAAATGACATAAACGAAATTCGAGAAATTTAAATAAATGCAATGGATTTAGTTGATTCAGAATAGAATGTGAAACGCAAAAGCGTTTATTTCCGGAGAAAATGAGAAAATGGTTAATTCAACAAAATTTGTATTACTCTGATTAAACATTGTTTGAATCGAAAATGAAGTTCGGAATTGAAACAGCAACACCAATACAAATCAAACTGATGGACGCTAGTCAATGAAATCATTTCAATTTTATTTTGTTGCGTTCGCTTTTTACAATTTTATTTCGATTCTGGCAAACAGATCTTTTGTCGTCCGAATTTTCAATTTCAAATTACAAAAAAAAAACACATCTATCCGTTTAATTTCAGAAAAAGTGCGGCTTAGGCCTAAAAGGGCAGCCTTTTTGAATACGAAGCATTGAATTAAACTAATATCATTGAAATATTCATCCACAGAATGCTCAAATCAATACCAAGGCGCTCATTTCATTTTGATTCTTAGTCCTAAAATAGAACAAATTTGACTTCAATCGAAAAGAATTTCAATTATAGATTATATTTAGTTTCCAAACCAAAACGAATATTGTACGAAAAAAATATTACGCAAATGATGCAATGTAAAAAGACAAACGAACGAATGAAATCATGTTTAGCCTCAAATTGGCTCTGAAGCATCTTACGTATTTTTTTATATACAATGATAAGACATTTTCATCTATTCTAATATTGGCTTTTTTCTCTTTTCTCTCTTCATGGATTCATATTTCCATTAGAAAAATATTTTCTGTGAAATAATCCTTTGAACCGTGTGGTCTTTTATAGTTGATGTTATTTTTTTAGGCGCACCGAAATTTTCGTGTTTGATTCATATTCTTGTTACCTGATTTCGTTCGATTCAAATTTATTGCTTAGAAAATTATATTTATCCCCTTTGCTTTGCATACGTGACATTATAGTTGTAGTTGTAGTTGCATACAAATCAGTTGGCATCGCAATTCAGCGAACAAACTCATATGCGTGATCTTGTATACCAAAATAATTGTTTTACCATTGTCTCCCTTCTCTGTATGAAAATTCATTATTCAGCTTCGGATGTCCTGAAAATGAGATGACCCTTTTTTAACTATTATTCATTTTTTCTCTTTTGATTGAAGTGCAACGGCCAACTGAATGTCCTATCGAATTTGAATCAACCAAAAACTATATTCAGCTGACGGGGAATCTACACAGTTAACACGTCACATCGAAAGCTGTGTAAATTTTTGTTGAAAACTGGTACACAATATTTATCTTTATGCTCTCTGATATATATATACATTTAGGATATGCACGGTCCGAGAATATTTGTAGGACCTTTTTTTTTTATATCTGTATTTATTAATACTTATATGCATATAACAGCAGCGAGAGTGAAAGAGAGACAAACTGAAAAATAAAAAAAAAACATAAACGACAGCATTCGGTTTGTGAATTGAAACTATTGTTATCATTTATTCTACATGCATATTCGAATGCCGAAGGTAAATGAATGAATTGTAGCGAACTTATATGATTTGGTCGCGAGAGAATATTTGAATGCAATACGCGGTTATTATTCTCAATGGGCACTTTGGAATGACGAAAAGATATGAATGCGCAATATCTCAAATATTTCAAGTGAAAGGGACAAAAATGGATGTGATTTGAATTTTTTGAGAAGGGTGAACTTAAATCAGGCATCAAACTACTATATATATTTGAAAGACCAAATGACAAGTAAATTAAACCTTTTCTTTTTTTCCTCGGTCAAAGATACATGCAAAAGGAAAAATGTTGAGGAAAAAATTCTAGACAAATAATACGAAACAATGCCGGGACTTTTTTTCAACCGGTTGGATTCAATTGGGAAAAGAAGATTTTCCAAAACAGGTATCAAAAACGTTAAACTTTGAACATTTTCTTTCCGTTTATTCTTTGCGTTATTTGAATCTATACGAAATCAAATGGCCAGAGGAAATCCGAATAGGAATAGGAGTGGATCAACCTCATCGAACGCACAGGATGTTGACAGTTAGCTTGAGGCTCTGAATGTTTTGATTCATAGAGAGCGCGTGTAATAGAACAACAAAATCAGTTAGAGATCAATTTAATTTTAATTTTTTATTATGTGTGATGTCCATTTCTGTGTCATGTCATCAGATCAAACATATTCAAAATTTTCCTTTTTTTTCTTTCTTTTTATTGTAAATTCAGTGTAGAGCTCTCTTTCATCAGTTCTTTATACGCAATACGTATACATTTCAACAATTCATTAATAGTCATTGCTTCTGTTTACTGTTCACACATTTCACATATCATAATTCATAACAAGATACAAAATATTATAATTAAAACATCGATTGATTGCTAAAATTGAAAAGAAGAACACTCCTACATAGGAATGAAACCAATTAAGAGACGAAGAAAAAAAAAATGTAATGCAACAAAATACGAAACTATGATAAAAACTAATTAGATATTCATCAATTTGTGAATTGGAACATCCCAAATAGTAATTGTAGCGTTTTTTTTGTTTTTTGTTGGCTATTATTGAATTTGTGAATTGAAGAGAAGAAGAGAAAAAAAAACTGTGATATCATGTGAATATAAATCGGGAAAATTTAAATGGAATAGAACATATGTCTTATTTGTACTATATCACCCAATCGAGCTCATATTCAAACTGCTATGGGCCAATTTTGTTCGTATATAATTATATGTTGGCATTGATTATATTGTGTATTCCGACAAAATAAATATCGATCGCTCATACTTTATACAGCTGAAAGCTGAAATTAATGCACTTTAGTTTTTATTGCTGATTGCTGTTGCAATTTTTTTCTCTTCAGTTTTTTTCTTCTTTTTCTTCTTCTTCTTCTTCTTCTTCTTTTTGTCTTGTTCGATTGTTGTTGGTGGCGTGGTGTGGTGTGGTGTTGTTATTTTGTTTCTTCAACACATTTATTGTCAATTTATTACAAAGCCCTGAGTACAGAGTACTGAGGTTCAAATAAAAATTGCAAAGAACATCAGCAGCAGCAGCAGCAGCAGCAGCTTGGTGACCAAAAACAGTTGGAGCCAATATTATAAAATATATATATATGCATTTCAACATTCAACCCTTTTTGAGTATTTAACAACTCGTCAAATTACGTTTACATTTTGAAAAATTATTCAGTTAAAAGTAAAAGGTGAATGTTAAATGTCGAAATAAGAGAAATAGAAGCAACAAAAAAAAAAAAATGAAAAAAAAAAATAACGACATTTTACTTGCACTCTGCACTCGGCACTCGGTTC
Source organism: Mayetiola destructor (assembly GCA_000149185.1). Lineage (NCBI taxonomy): Eukaryota > Metazoa > Arthropoda > Insecta > Diptera > Cecidomyiidae > Mayetiola > Mayetiola destructor. Next base: position 2,493,547 of record GL501523.1, on the reverse strand, counting down.
TCACTTTGCTTTTGACCCAAATGTAATTTATGTTTGTTACCGCAGATAAACGAAACGGCGGAAAAGACAATGAGCGTGAACATATTCAACGGTTTACCTTTGGTTGAAATGGAAGAAGAGAAGAAAAATAAGTGAAGTAACAAACGATTGAAGGGCCAACAGAAGAGGTACTTGCTTTCAAAAACCAAATGCTATTATATGCATTGTATTTATTGAGGTACCAATAATTTCGAAGACGTTGAAAAATTGGGATTTTTTTTTCGTCTGTTCGGTTCCTCTGCTGTGTGTATGTCTTCTGTAATTCATTCATCGTCTTTTCTCGCTTGCTTTTTTTCTCATTGCGAATAAATGAGCAACAAATTATTATTACAAATGAAATGTATGGTGTATGGCATATAGGAAATGGATGGAACTAACAATTTTTCAATATTATTTGTTACAATGCAGGAAAAATGAACGATCGAAATATGTACAGCATTTAAGCGTTCCAGTGCACACAGTGCATACGGTAAATTTTAATATACAATAATAATAATAATAATAATGCATCACATTGTGTATTGCATCACTGAGTGGCTACTTGCGCATCTTCTTCTATCAACTAGTTGTATGGAGTATTAAAGCCATCAATAAATTGCTCATGTCAAAGCAGATGTTCATATGCGGATAATTCTAAATGTACTTTTCGGGCTTTGGACAAACAGCACCAACATCAAATCGACCGGCCATAGAGAGGATAGAGCGAGAAAGAAAAAAAGAGCCCATCCAAACAGCAAAAAAAAAAAAAAACAAAGATATAATAATATTTTAAAATAAATATATTTAACTCATGTTACGCCGCGTTCCATTTGTTACTACTTTCAACGAGCAATGTTGTGTCGCTTTGATTAACATTTTACCGTTTAACCTTACTTTTTTTTTTTTTTTTTTTTGTAATTTTCATTTTAAATATAAATGTATGCATATACATTTACCGGACGCTTAAAACCCGTTCGTCACTCGTCCTGCGTGTCCGTATTATACGTCCCATCCGATCGAAGGTCTGTTCAAAAACTTGTTTTGTCATTGTTTATGCCATTGCTCCTTATACCGAAAATGAAAAATCATTTATTCGAAGGGTCATACGTTTTTTTTTTCCTTTTTCATTCGTTGTATTTTATTTATTCTCTTGATGGAATGCCCAACATTTGGCCGAACGAAACAAACGAATTTGTCTCTCCAAAAAAAAAAATCAATGCGTGCGTTTTGAATCAACTAAATCATATCAATAGTTCATTTTACAGGATAACCAAGAATCGTGGAGCTATTGATAAGTCATATCATTTTGCTGTAAACTGTGAACATTCATTCAGGTGATGGAAAAAAAGAACAGTATTTTTCATTCGCTTTGTTTGATTTTGTTAATGATTTAAGAGACTCAAATTGAATGCGTATGGCAAATTCAGTTGTTGGTCCAGCAGTCATTCCATTTAGTAATGTATGCAGCAAAGCACTCATCTCCGAAATGAATAATAATAACAATAAAAAAAAATCATTTGAACATTTGAAAATTTTCTATTTGAAACAAACGTTTAATGCTTGTTTGGTTGGGCTTCATGGTTTCAAGCATAATGCATACTGCACACTAATACAAGCATGCGTAAAAATGCTGTCACTGGTTTCCGTGCGAAATATGTATGTAGTAGTAATAATGAAATAATTAAGTGTTCGTTATCATTGCTCATCCTAAATGCACATTTTTTTGGAAAACGAAAAAAATTGCTTAATTCATCGCAAACAACAAATTGATACAAATTGTTTAAAGCTAAAAATATGGAAATATGGAAATATGCGAATATGATGTACAACGAGAGCAAAATTTCAATAGAAAATGATCAATTAAATTGAATTTGAGCCGCATTTTGTCCATTGACTTTTCATCATTCTATTTTCGCTTGAAATAATAATTTTTTACGAATACGCAGCCAAATAATATTGATTTTAAAATTACAATATTCGTACATAATGTAAATAAAATATATACAATATGCAATGAGAAATAAAAAATTCAATTGCCCGAACATCCATCGATAAATAATCTATCTCAAAATTGTATATTTATTTATTTAGCGTTGTAACCGAACTGTAAATTCTTGTATTCTCGTTGAACAACAGTTTTCCATTTTATTTATTTTTTTTCTTCTCGATTGTGTGTGTGCTGAAAATTGTCTCATTTTTATCGTAACGCACTCGAATATAGCGCTGAAAGTACGAAATTCATCGAATTTGGTGTATGAATTCACTGATTTACATTTCACATTTGCACAGTGTATTGCGGAATGTGGAGTGTAGAGTGTGGAGTGTGCAGTGTGCATACGCATGTGTGTAATATGCAGACAAGTAATTCAACAATCGGTTGCATTTTGCATTCCTCACATGTATCCATACAGGCCAGTTCAGTGGCCCGTCACCCAGCATGCATCGGTTTTATATATATATGAGGTGATATTAATTCTATATGTTGGATATTGGATATTTTATACAAAATTCAAAGCATCCATTGTATCCATTTGCATCATCCATTTCACACAAATAACAAATTCCTATTTATGCCTATACTATACCGACTATATGGATTTAGCGATGCTTTAATATATATTATTTGTTGTTAACTATTTTAACTTTGTGTGTAGTACACAGCCCTGCAACTGTATAACGGTTTTAATCTCATATCTATTACACTTTGTGCATGGTGCACTGTCTGCAAATGCCCCTTTGAATATTTGAATGACCGAATGGAAAGCAAGTAAAACCGATTTCCTAAAAATTTAGTAAAAGTTTTTCCTTGAATGGTGCTGATTAATGAGGGAATTGCGTCACCGATTCCAATATTCAAAGTGATGCATTTTTGAAATAGCAAGAATTTGCTGTACACTTTTCGCTCTACTGTACTAAAAATCTCACATCTACAAATTATATTATTAGCGGTCTGGTTATTGGATAATTCCTATAGATTCCATTAAAGTATTTTATGACTGAATGCATTCCCTAAAATATTATTCAAAAAAAAATTCTTTTAGCAATTGGAATAACTTTTCCGGCCTATATACATGTGTACACTTATGCTGTTTGCTGTATGCACAATATAAATGGGCATCGTGAAAAACCCTTTCATACGCACAAAAAAAAAAAGAAAAGAAAAAAAGGATAAATAATCAAATGATACAATTTTATATGAAATAAAATAAAATAAAATATGAAAAATATTGCCAGCGACTAGTTGTGAAAATTTTACAAATTGAGAGTGCATTCATCTCTTATGGATTGTTGTCGATCCTCAAAATATCGTATGTATTTTATCACATACTATACGAGTGTGTATACGATATATATTTTTACATATATGTAATTTTGTTATATACCAGAAAATTTTGAAACAGAAAATGATATGAGAATAGATTGGGGAGCCAGACTAGCAAGCACACACACACACACACACACACACGTTCATTCGCAAATACGCACATATGCACATATAGAATTGCATGTATTTGCCAATACTGACTCCGCTTTTGTTGCTCTTCGATTTTCTCATTCTGAAAAATTGGTTAAACGGGGGGTGTACCAATTTGCGTAGCGAAGTGCAGTTTGCATCGTGCTTGATGCAGGTTCTATGAGCCTAGGTTTTCTGATATTCCAACAAAACAACTAAAAGCAACCGGACAAAACTAACAAACGAGATCAAAAAAAAAAAAAAACAAAAAAACAAATGAAAAACAAAACAAATTTGCGAATTGTGAAACAACAACAGCAAGGAAATTAATCAGAAAATTAGCAACAAAAAAAAACCAAAAGTGTAAACTGATAAGCGAACCTACTAAATTGCCACAGAGCAAGAGGAAAAAAAACCATAGGGAGATAAAAACCTAAACTTATCAATCACATTTCGCATTCATTTTCCAATTAAATTATTTATTTTCGGCAAGAATAAAAACGCAAAAAAAAAATCAACAAAGTATCCACAATTAAGAACCAAACAAAAGCGAAATTCCTTTGTGTTCGACGTCAGTTCGACAAATTTTCCGCAAAAAAATTGATATAACGATTTTGAAATTTCCGTTCGGTATTTTAAAAGATTGAGTTTAGTGCTATAAAACAAGTGAAAGACAATCAAGTGAAAACGATTTTCATTTTATTTTCCATTCAGCATTCAGAATTTTCTTTTAATCGGCTATTCATTTCGTAAACACCAGAAAATTCCATTAGAACTCATCATTTTAGACAAGTCATTTTGCTTTTTGGGCCCAATGGTAAGTATAATTTAGTTTTACTAACTCAAACAATTTTGTAAAAGTCGACAAGCGGGATATATGCCTGTGATGGCATTTTTGCTATCCAATGCAATGCTATTCGATATTCCCAAATTGAAAATGTATACATTCGATTTGATTAGGCCGAAATATTCAAAAGTTGGCTGGAACGATGGCGAAATGCATACGAAGAGAATAAGAAGAAGAAGAAAAGAAGAAAAAACGGCCACCATTTTTTTTTTTTTTTTGCTGAATCCGAAAAATTCAATTTCAGAAATTTTGTGGCATTGAAAATGATGCTCAAATATGGAGGTCAAATATAATTTTTGCATCCACATTTACGCGCAAATGCAAATGAAGCGTTGGCATCGATGAACAGTTGCATCCGCGCAACACAAGTTATTATTGTGTATGCCTCTCTTCATGTGAGCAATAATACAATTACAGTGCATCGAATGCATCGAATGCATCATACAAATATTGCACAAATTTCACACATATTTATTATACGATAGCAATGGCGATGGCGACAACCGACAATGACTACGAGAATGTGGAGGCTTTCGATACGCTTCAATTTTCATCTTCTTTTTTCCGAATTTTTCTCCATTATTTTTTTCTTTTTTTTTTTGTTCATTATTTGTTCTTTGCTATCGTTTTTATTACATTCGTTCGTTTGCCTGTTCAATGATTCCGAAAAAGGGTTGATGCGCTTGTAAATTTTTGCCATCAGTGCGTTGATTCAGCGATATATTTGCATATATTGAAATTTGCAACTTGCATCGTATATTTCGATTTTTGTAAAAAATAAATTTTTTAAATAAATTAGTTGCATTTCTGCGCACATTGGTGTGAACGCACATAATAGTACTACTACTCATTCGATCAATTGCTGACTTCACTGGATCACAACTTTTGATTTTCCCGATTTTTCGATGCATTTTACAATGGGATTCTATCAGTCGATTTTGAACGCATTGCCAGATTTGCAAAGCGACGACTATTGGTCACACGCATTCACACAAACGCATACAATATTAGCATCGGTTGGATAATAATATCATTTAATTGAAACGAAACGCATATACGAAAAAGATGGAAAATTGAGAAGGAAAAAATGGCCAATGAATTAATCAATTTAGATGTTTTAAACGCATTTTTTTTCTTTCATGATATGCGTTCATGAATTATTATTTAGCGCTGTTCGGCATTCAGTGTCTAGCATTTATGCTACTCGTATACCAACGATGCAATCAAAATCAGAATATAAAGTTTATTCCCTTTTTTTTTCTTTTATCAAATTTATTTGCAGGTTCAATGGAATACAAACATAAAAGTGTCACATGCATTCAGTTCCATCATATCGCTAACAATTGAATCGAAACGTTTAACACTTTTACCGCTTTGAAAAGTCAACGAAAACAAATACATTTCATTAATTGCAAAAATCATCAACTTCCTTTTTCCACGAAATAACAATTTTCGTTTCCCGTTTTTCAAAATTTAAGTTCGTTTAATTTTGAACGTTTTAAAAGCAGACGTAAATCGAATGAGAAAAAGAAAATATATCATTAATTTGTGAATAATAACAAACTGTTGAGAAGAAGATCTTTACGAAAAAAAAAAAAAAACAACCAAACATTAAAAGGGAATCAGAGCGAGCCGATCAAGAAATTGAAATAAATTACAGCCAAAAAATATCAATTGAAGACGCGCACGACACTAACACATTACACACATCATAATTATACACTTACATTTACACACACACACACACACATAATTACCTTAACTGTAAATACATAAAGTTTCGAATTCCGAAATAAAGTTTCAAAATTGATACCAACTGACGCGAGGCATTTTTCAAATTGGTGAAACAAATCTTCAGTTGAGTGTCAATAAATCAAAACGAAATTTTTTCCAATATATCGAATACAAACAATTTTCAGTTTTCCTCAGTATAAAATAGTATTAGCCACATCATCCTTTCAATATTCATCAATTGAGAGAGCACTCAATTGGACCGAAATTGAGCAAACAATATCCAATAAGAATAATTATAATATTATTAATAGATTAATTAATAAACACCAACACACACACACACACACAAACACAAACTCAAACAATGCAATTAAACAGCAAAATTCCGAATCCGCATACCAATCAATTGTACAACTGACATCAAATTTTCAAATAGAAATCGGATAATAAACAAAAGTATAACAGACAATTTACACAATACACACCAAAATTCTTAACACTGACACCGGAACATACAGTTTAAAATACCACTTACCATTCAGCTAGTAGCATACGCCGTACATTTCTCCTTACAATATTTTTCTTGCGATTTTTCCATTAAAAAAAAAATCGAAAAGAAAGAGAAGAAAAAAAAACAAAAAACAAAAACAACAAAAATTTGTAAGGACAAGTGTACAATTATTATATGAAAATCGTTCATAAACACGTAATCGATAACATACAGTTAGCATATAATATCATTTATACAATTAAATCATAGTAAGTCATTGAAGAAAATTAGATTAAGCGTAAATATAGCAAATAGCTAAGTGATTAAATAGAAACAACAACAACAACAACAACAACTACCACCTAGATATCGAAGTACGGAAAAGAAACAAAAGTCACACACAAAAAGAAAAACCGAAATATTCATTCATCCACATTGAATTTTCAGCCAAAACGTACCAATTCTATACTAGAAAGAAAAGCCAACAAACAAACACAACACAACACAACACAACACAACACAACACATAAATAAGTTTAATTAATAGTCATAGAACGAGGATCTTCAACACTGCATAGCTGAAGATAAAATAGAAAAAGCAGTTAAGAAAATAGTGTAGAATTAAAAGGTTCTTTAAATATAACGGCATTTATTATTATTATTTTCATCTCCGAAAAAATTTTCAACAGCATTAGATTGGACCCGTTATAGGTGGCGAGCGTTGTATCAGTGCAAAGTTGTAGAAACAAACGTTTGACATTCCGTCAATCCATAGGCGATATTCGATTTTCGTTTCTTCGGAATAGCAAAATAGAAATTGAATTAAATCAAAACAAATTAAATAAATTAGCTGCAAAAAAAGAAATTATAGCAATTATTGGAAGAAAACAAAAATAATAATTCAAAAACTGTTTAGACTGAGGAAACGACAATTGATCCGTGCAAGTGTGAGAAAACAAGCAAACAAATACAAATTTTTCTAATAACTATTTGAGTTGATTTAATTTAACGGTTCGGAAGCTTACACAAAAAAAGAAAAAAAAACTTATAAAAAACGTTAAAAACGGTAAAAAGCGTTAGGTAATAACAAAATCAATATTTAAATTTATCCAAAAAAAAACAAACCAACAAAAGAATTGAAAGTGATATCGTCTTTGGCCTATATTTTGAAACTAAATTGTGATCCAAACAAAAATTTAACGAAACCAAAAATAAAAAGACAAACACATAATAAAATAAAATACAAAAATATTTCAAAATCGTGAAGAATTTATGAAAAATTAATAACTAAATTTATATATTCGACCAAGCGTGCGGAGTGAAGAAGCGCAACCTCAATTGTTTCAAGAGGGACAGAGAAAGTGGAGAAAAAAAACATTTTTTGGAAAGATAAAAAGGAGAAAAAACCAAATTATATTTACATGAGACGTTGTTAGGATATTTAACTTTGAATATATAGCACAGAGTCAAAACCACACAAACAAATAGAAACCAGAAGAAAAAAAAACAATTTTTTTCTTTAACGAAATTTGTTTTTCTTTTATAGAAACTTTTGGGATTTTTTTTTTATAGACAAAATATCTTAAATTCTGTATATGTATTTAAACCTGAATCAAAGCAAGTAACTGAACTTGTTCATTTCATTCATAAAGAGAAAGAGAGGAAAAATACCAAAATACAAAACAAAAAAACACAAAAAATTTAAAGAGAAAAAAGCGAACAAAATAGAATATTTTTGAAAATCGATCGAAAAATATCGACACTTTGATGTGCCTTAGTGTGGCCTTATTCACAGTTTTTTGTGCAAAAAATTTAAAGAGAAAAATGAAATTGTTTCCATTTCAAATGAGGAGAAAAAAAAATTAACAACAAACATTTTTGAATTTATGCCGCCATCAAAATAAAAGATAGATGGAGAGTAACTAACTCTTTATCAGTAATTTATCATTACAAAATTCACGAGTCATAACTCATTATCGTATTATTTTCTTATCAAACGAATCAAAGACAATTCAAAGCTAAGGAAAACGAAGAGAAGAAAAAAAAAATCAAATCCAAAACCAATATCAATCATAAAATATAACGTACAATTTAACATAGATACACATTCAATCATTCACCCAAACCCACATACACACACAAACACACACCCACACACACACGCACTGACATAGATACACCAAAACAATTGATACAATAATAAAGAATTAAAAACAAAGAGAGATAAAAACAGTGTAAATACATACAAGTGATTGGCTCGAACGAAGAGAAGGAAGAAAGAAAAAAAAACACACACAAAACAAAAACGAAATAAAAGCGAACAAAGCGAGCCAAAAACGATTGACCGAACCGGAGTCTCTATTGTTCATCATATCAATGGTTTGGTGCCATTTAAAAGCAAACATAAAGCGCTAAACGTTCATCGAATAACAAAAAAAAAGGCGAACAGGCGATACACATTTCAAGGAATCAAATCAAGTAATCATAAAGCGAAGAAAAGGCGATTGATGGAAAATAATTCTAATGTCGAAAAATGCGTATCAAAACTTAAACGGACTGAATGTATTGAATTAAACAAAAATTTAAGCAATGAAATTTGGTGCTCAGAATGATTGGCATTACGTTTGAGGTGAGTACAACTAAATTGTACATTGTACAGTGTAGAAAAGAAACACTATACATTGTCCATCTGTATATATATACATATAATATGATGAAACATTGAAACATTCAATATAAAATATTAATAAAATGAATGAAAACAAAATCCCATACTGTACACTGTACATATATTTGATCCGAACGTTGAATATTCAAAATATCGAAAACATGTGACTACGAGTACCGAATGGGACAATCGACATCATATAAAATATAGAAACAAACGTATGTATGTAAGCAAATGAGCATTTTTCCTTCTGTGCTATTGTTTTTGAATGTGAAATTGAGACTCTTCCGAAAAAAAGAAGAAAAAATGAGAAGAGATGCTGTTATCAAATGTATCACGTTGAGTTCCCCCTCCGCATGCATATCAGAGTCCCAAAAGAATGCCAAAGAATTGATTAATCATATTTCATTTTTGTTTGGATACGAAAAAAGCAACAATTTTTTTCCTCCATTTCCGATCAATTGAATCCGAACCAAATTTCCATATGTTTTTTTTCTTCATTTCAAGAGCAATCAACAATCGTTTTCGTACACTGGTCAGTCGAAAATCATATCCATTTCGTTTGAATGTTGGTATGTGAATGTATAATAATGAATAGAGTCTGTTGGTTTCGTTTTTCGCTTTTATTTTTCTCTATCATCAGTTGACAATTGGCAATTGCCACGTATCTAAAATCTTACAGCATAAAATCGCCATCGTACCATACCCATGAATTTTCACCACCTTCTTCGAACGGGAGAATATGAACGACTGTTATCCTTTTGCGACCAACATATGTATAGTCCGTATGTAGATGATGGTGTTCTTGTTTTCTTATTTTTTACTCTTTCTCTGTGACGATGATGATGACGATGATGATGATGTGAAATGTGAAAGAAGCTTTTTGTGCTATAACTTTAGCGCTGCTATGCTGCCATATTATAGAAAGATCTTATGTACAATCATTTCTAAGAGAGAGTGTGTATTGTGTATTCGTTAGCGAAACCGCTTAGAATTTATACACGGGTTGCTTTCATTGCTTTGCGCTCTGTCTTACTTAAATGTGCCGCATTCATATCTTTATCTTTCATTTTCTTTCTCTGTCTCTGTCTTTCTCTTCCTCTTGCGGCCATCTATATACATCTATACATGTTATATGTAAACAATGTTGTCTAGGAACCGACGCACAACGATGTTGACGGCAATGGTTATTATTTGAAAGAGCTGTGCTATTCTATAGAAAAATATCTTACAATTCTTCTTTTAAACTACTTTAGAGAAATAAATTGTAAGGTTCAAGTCGTGGCGAACTCAGTTTGTCTTGAACTTTCGTATTGAAAAGAAGATGGAAGGATATTTGTGAGGAGGAACGTATTCTATTTTCTCAAAAACTTAGAAACGTTTTCGCGATTTTTCCCGTTTCGAACAGTAATCAGTTCGTTTGATTCGAGTGGAAAAACAAAAGAAGAGAGAGAGAAGAAAAAAATTAACTGTTTTAATTCACAGTGCATTCGGATTTTGAGCGGATTTTTAGTGTAAAATATCGTAATGCTGTTTACTTAATGGCAATTATTTTCCGGTTTTTTTTTTCAAAATTTATCTAATATCCCATTTTTTTCTAAATTTTATCAAAATTTTTCATTTTTGTTTTTTTTTTTGAATAAATGATTTATTCTGCGATCAATTTGGAAACGGTAGCATTTTAGATCATTTTTGACAATTTGATTTAATTCGATTAAAAATTAATACTAAAAAACATTCTGTAAACAGAAACAGTTATGATTCAAATGAATTTCAATGAACGCACACTCAAGTGAATTTTGGTTTCAATTCATCATTGCTCTTCATTCATATCTTGTTCTCATCTCTTGAATGAATTCTGGCACAATATATGTGTCTATACATTTTGGTTTTATGTTTATATCATCCTGACGTTTTACATTCTATATGTTTATGACTATGAAAACTTTGATTATATGCTATCCTCTTGACATTGAATGTATGTTCACTTGTTTGAGCATTAAGCATTTTGCCCATTCAAATATTATGTTCGTTATGAGAGAATATCAGAGAATTTCAATCATTGCAATCACTATTTTGAAACAATTCTATCCAACATGGTTTGGTATTTTGTATTTCCATTAATAACGTCAATTGCTTTAGGATTTTTACGGGAATCTTTGTGTGTGTGTGTGTCTGTGTGTATGTGTATGTGTATGTGAGAGAGAAAGTGTGTTTGTGCACTTAATGGAATTTAAACGTCCACCATCTGCGAATTTGACATTTGAAATGTTCCTTCTTCGAATTTTGTTTGACAAAAATGCATTAGGGCCGAATTGTAACCGATGTTTAATCATAACGAAGACGATATCCCATTCCGGTTCTCCAGAATGTCATTTTTTATTTTGTTTTTCTTTTTCTTTTCCATTTCCCTTTGATGTCACATTCAAATAATAATTCGAAAAATATTCAAGGTTCGAGCAAAATATTAATATTCAAGTTTCAGCATATTGTTGTGACTTGTGACTTGTGCGTATCACATTTTACTAAGATTGTTGTGTTCATTTGTATTTTTTTTTCTTTTCGGTACAGTGACCATGATACGGTAGTTTGTTTTCGTCTTCTCCGAACAACATCAATATTATTATGCAAACTTAAAAAAAATATTGTCGATAATAACATAATTCACAGAGAGTGAAAATATGATCACAGTGATGTGTTACAATTGAAGACAGTTTATATAGCCGATGTTTAAATGGAGCCAAAAACTTTATTGTTTATGCAATAATTTTGATTTTGTTTCTCCAGTATAAATCAATTTATGCATTTTGTCGCTCCGAATTTGCTCGAATAATTTGGCCAAACGAAACATCGACTACTTGAATGGCATGCATACGATAAAATCATAACAAGAGATAACAAATAAAAAGAATAGAAAAAAGTTAAAACAGACTCAAAAAAATGGAAAGTGCAACCAATGGAAATAACGAACAAAAAATAATAAAAAAATATCAAACGTAAAATGTTCATGTGATTTTATTTCGTTTGTTTTTCTTCTTCTTTATCTTTTTTTTTTCTTCATATTTCATATTTTCATAAAATGAATTAATTGAAAAGTTACAAAAAAATTAACAATATCTCATTATAAAAGATACAATAACAACCACAACCACAACAACAAAAACCATAAACGTTAACATTTAATTTTAAAGCGGAATCGATCAAATTGCGTGTATAAAACAAAAAAAAAAATAAAAATGAACAATAGAACTGGAAATAATTTTAATTGTGTTTCACTCAATATATAATTATTAAATGATCAGCTACAACAAAATGTTTGACAATTTAAACACGATACCCTAATTAATATGTTGCAATAGACACACACATCTTAATATTAATATTATATACACGTAATGTTCCGTGGTAATTTATACGACAAAATACAACTAAATACCAATAGAAAGGTGAATTAAAACATTTTTAGTTTGATCAGTTCCAACAAAAACAACAACAACAACAACAACAATAACAACATCAAAATAATAATAACAATAATTTTCGATTGTGATTAAAAAAAAAAAAAAAAGAATCGACGAATACGAAGACGACATTTTTTGTGAATTTGAACCAGTTTCATTTCATCAATATATTCGGTTGGTTTTTTTTTCTTCCAATTGATTTGAGCCTGATGGAGAGAGTTGTTCAGCTGCATATTTGAACAATATCACCATTACTTAATCAATAATAACGCATCGAATTAGAAAAAGAAAGAAAGAAAAAAAGAAAGAAGGAAAATAGGACGAAGTTCAATTGAAACCAATTCAAATGACAACAGATTTTGAGCAACAACTTAATAACCAATCGGTTGTTTTCAAAATGGAAACGGGGTTTTTGCAGCAAACCGGCAAAAACATACCGATGAGTCCATCAGCAATAACAACAAGTCATATGACAATGACATCACAAACGAACGTAGACACCGCGACATTAAACCTTGCAAACCGACCCAATATTTGCGAATCGAACCTGATTCTTCAACAACAGCAACAGCAACAGCAGCAACAACAACAACAACAACAACAGCAACAGCAGCAGCAACAAATGTGTCAAAGTCTCTGGTAAATACAATTCGAAGTTTTATTTATTCATTTCAATTTGAGAATACGAAACTATTTATTTGTCATTCAAATGTTGTCCAAACATGTATTTGCAATCCATTCATGATGTGAAAAATTCAGGATTTAAATTGACATTTGATCATCATGTATAAAGTTTATCCACCTATATAGTTTTTGGATGATACGAAAATAAAATCCAAATTTCTATTTATTTCAATTGAATGTGAAGACAATCCACAATATATTCGATGCAATGAACGTTGGTTGTTGCTCATATAGTGCTGATAGGTGTTGTTCTTACAGCATCGGTTAGTCATCGAATATTCCGAAATTTTTATATTTTAAGGGTGATTGGTTGCGAAGAATGTATAATTGCATTTCAATATTATTTTTGTGGTTGTGGCTGTAATGTATTAGGAACAAATTCATTATGATATTGAATGTCAGATGCTTAAATTTGTTGAATCGGAATATTTGAAAGGGGTAATGAGCTTAAAATTTCGGAAATGCCTTTTTTTCTCTACAGTCAACAACAGCAACACCAACAGCAACAACAGCAGCAACAACAAATGGGTCAACAACATCAGCATCATTCTCATTTAGATGATATGCCAAGGTATATACGATTCTCAATATAAGTTATATTTTTATGCGTTTCACACATTTTCACATTCATTTAAATTCATCTGATAATAATAATTTGTTCGCCAATTTTCATGGAAATATTCTGTTTGTTTTTTTTTTTCATTTTGCAGAGATGCAATCGATGATGCAATACTTAAAAATAGTTCAAATAACAATAGCAGTCACAACAATAACGATAGCAACAATAATCTGAACAATTTAAATGAGTAAGCTGAATGCACAATAAATTTCTATTATTATATATTAATTCCATAAAATATATGATACATAATACAGAAAGATTTTAATAATCTTACGATTGCATTTAATTGATTAGGTCATTAATCGATAGAAAATGCATTTATTTTCTTGCAATTATAACAACTGATTAACTGTTTGATTTGTTTAATAGAATGCAATCAAACAATTCTGGAGCTAATAATAATAATAATAATAATCAGATGATTGGTAATTCGGATGCTAACAATACAAATGCAACATTAAATCTCGGGAATAATTTGTGCCAATCGCAATCGAATAACATTGATATTACTTTAAGTAATACCGTTCATGAGCTGAATGTGCTTACATCAGTTCTGAATTCACAAATGCAATTGGCTGTACAGCAGCAACAACAACAGGTACATTTCTTTTTTTGATTTTTCTCTATTATTATTTAAGTAAATTATTTGGTGGTCGATGGATGATGATGTTATATGATTCATTTCATTATTCGGCACAACTCTAACATTGATGGAGTTTAAATTAGAAGCATCCAAATTAGGTAATAATTTTATATGAAATATGTTTTTCATAATTATTCCTTATAGCAAAACCAAAACATAGTCCCAAACCAAAGGCAATCGCCCCTTGAAATGGTCCAACAACAAAACAATAAACTACTTGGTCAGGAGTCATTGTCACAACAGTCGGACAACAAGCAACAACAACAACAGGTAACTTTTTGGCTATCCATTTAAAAATTTTGTAAATTTTTCGTTTTTTAATTTAATTTTTTTTTTTTTTACAATTTACAAACTTTGATTTATATTTAATTCGATCAAATTGATATAATCAAAAAATATTTTATATTATTTTATTTTGAAAATAAACAAATTCCATTTTTCAAAAATTATCATTTTCGATTGTTTTATTTGAATTGTTTTGTTTTCCTTTTTTTTGTTTTTGTTTTTCTTTCATCGAAATTGTCAATCGATGACAATTTGCCGTTCCATTGCAGAATCTTTTTCATTTATTTGTTTATGATAATATTTAAATGCTCCTGTAACCATATTAAAATGGAATATTACAAAATTATTAATCGATATGGGAATATCGGCCGAAAGGTAATATATTATAAATTAAATTTCAATTTTTTCTAATCGACAAACCATCCAGAAATACATTCATTAGCGTAAGTTAAGGATTTAAGCTAATTTTTATAGTAAGTAATCGGAACAGAATTTTTTTTCCGGAAAAAAGTCCAAATATTTGATTCGGATTTAATTCATGCAACTCAAATGAATCGAACTCTTTAAAATTACACTTATACAAAATGACATGATTCATGGTTACGATTCCAACAGTTTGGTATTAAATTGAAATGTTTGTACCGTATGGTGTGTAGTACGATGTACGACATTGAAAGGAATTCCATTCAAGAATAAATCCATTCTCGTTGCTTGTTTGCATTACGCATTGAGCATCCCATCCAATGTGTATTATTTGATTTCGAAATCGGAAAGCTTTTTGTAGATTGAATAATTTACGTATCTAAAGAAAGCCCATCATTTGGCTTATCAATGACTAGACTTTAATTATTTGTACCATTAAATATCCTTTACTTGTTTCGATTTTTGGTTCAGCACTAGTTCACTATGTTAAATCCTTTAAATTGTTGCAGAACTTGCGTTGATTATTGTTTTCTCGTTTTAGCGAAATATATTGTAGTTTCTTGAGTTTTCGTTTTTTCATTTTCATTTCATAACATTTTCGAAAACTTTGAACTCTTTTCACTGTTCAAATCACAGAATTTTCTGTTTGTTCGAGATGTTAATGCTTTAATTTTATACTTCATACTACGTTATTACGTACCACAAAGGACAAAATATGAAAATCGATTTTGAAATTTCGAAAGATGATGGGGTGACTAAACTACCATTGCATTCAAAATGGAAAAAGGGAAAATATAAATGAAAAAAAAAAGAAAAAGAAGAAAAATCCGTTCACACCCCATTTTTATATTTCGTTGTCGGTCAATTTATTCGTTAGTTCGAACCATATTTAGATCCTTTTTCCATCACAATAACATTTTCCTTCTTTTTTTTTTTTTTTAATTTCATTTTTCATTTATCAACCGATTACCGAAGCCGTCCCTTTTGAAAAACGGACGAACCGAATTTAATCGAATGCATATAAAATAGAGTCCATATAGAACTATATAAAACTATAAAACTATAAATGAGCACACAGCAAACCAACAAAATAACAAATAACAAATAACAAATGCTAAAAAAACTAGCATCAAAACTCTAATATCGTACGCATTGAGGCGATAGTAATTGAATTGAACAATCATTCATTCGATGGATGAATGAATATTTTGGTAGTGAAGTCACAGACAGATATGTTCAAATATGTGACAGACACACGCACACGTATACCGTCAGCCATCTGAATTTGAAAAAAAAAAATAGCCAAACAAATCATGAATGCATTCGGGTTTTTTGAATATAATTATTATTTCATGCGCTAAACTTGAGATGACTGAAAGGAAATTTAAATCGAATCGTTCATCCATTCAGTGTGTGGATCATACGTCAGGTGTTTCAAAAATGTTGAACGAAATGTTGTTAAGCTGTCCATTGCTAGCACACCAGTTTGTACTGGAAATGAAAATGTCAGTAAACATCAAATGAATGAAACTAAAATGCAATTTTAATTCGCGTAAAAACTAAGAATTTTCTTTTCTTTATTCTCTTTTTCCTCTTCCGTTTTTTTGCCTTCGTCTTTATCTTCTTTTTTTCTTTTTTGTCTTCGTTAACAAATAAATTTGACATCCGATTGCTTATAAACAAAGCATAACTTTGTTCAGAAATTATAAATTCGTTTTCATTTTGTTGAATTATTTGTGTATTTCTTTTTCTTTTGCAATCATTTTGAATGAATTAATGAGAAATTCGTTGTCCAAGAAATACCATATGAGTGTTTTAGGACGTAAATTTTGATGAAAAATGAAAGAATGGAACGATCCCATGATTGTTTGAATTTTTAATAAGTTTTAAGTTTTTTCGTACAGCATACAATGTACAGTAGTCCATTCGAAGGCAGCTTAAACATCCAAACTTATCGCAAACATTGTCTTCACCGCACACAATTGTTTGAAAATATAATAATAAAAACAAAAAATGTATCATTTCCCCCACAAACTTGACATTTGTGACTTTTGATACGGAGCCTATAAATTAACTTGTGAAGTGCAAATGTACCGATTTTGCTATTACGGTTGAGTTACGATCTAAAATTGTCCTTTCAAATCTACAAAGAAAAAAAGACGGAAAAACAAAAAAAAAAAACAACAAAAAAACAAACAAACACATATTACAATAAAGATTAAATAGAAGAAAAAGAAGATGGTAGAAAAGGTAATGTAAATTAGAGGCGGGATTCATAGTTCTTTTTATGTTCACAGAAAAACTGTGAAGTGTATATGGTTGCAATACATAGTTACCGAATCATCGTACTCTTTGACCAGTAAAGAATTTCGTTTCGAGAGAAACAATGTGTGAAACGCAGGAGGAAATTGTATTCGGTTGAAAATGGAATGCGCTAGAAATAAGACTCTTGATCATGCTAAAATGCTTTTTTATCTGCAATTTTTTTTATTTTCATTTTTTTCTTTTTTATTATCGAGCTGGTTAGGTGAAAATAGGGTCAACCATTCTCGATGGGCCTGAAATGGTTCCTTGAAAGAGAGCTCAAAAAAATAAAAGTCGCATTCCCCCCGAATATCCTTCGCAGTCCATGCGATAATGTATTAGAATCGGTAGTGAACCGAAATTCAAAGGAACTTTTTTTTTGGCTGCTTTATTCAGTAGCTTGCAGAACGCCCAGTGACAACTTTTTTTTTGTTTTCCTTCTCCAAGGCAATTCATTTCATCACAGATACTAAATAGTTCAGATTCAGTGTTCGGTGGACGGACGCAAAGAAAATGAAACCGAAAAAAAAGCCATCCATTATTTACTTTTTGCAAATAATGTATATACATAAAGAAAGCTAAAATGGGAAAATAACAAAAGAAATATCTTAGTGTAAAAGAAATCCAAAGCGAAAGGCATTACCATTAGAAATATTGCGCAATTGCATTTGTATTATATTTGAGCACATAAATAGCAAAATGTTCTAGGCAGCGGTAAGAGTTGGAGGAGAATTTGAAAGAACATTTTGTCTTATATTTCACGTTATTTTTCTTCTTTTTTTTTCTGCCTCTTCCATTCATCTTCTTTTTCTATCGGTTGGTTGGTTGATAAAAATTCTTTTTTTCTGGTCTCAAATTGTGCATTCTCATCGGTTGAATGTG
This sequence comes from Mayetiola destructor, assembly GCA_000149185.1. NCBI lineage: Eukaryota > Metazoa > Arthropoda > Insecta > Diptera > Cecidomyiidae > Mayetiola > Mayetiola destructor. Next base: position 2,475,032 of record GL501523.1, on the reverse strand, counting down.
AAAATTTTCTTCAGTTAAGCAATTGTCCATTTAAAAGTGAGAAAAATTCTGCACATGTCCACTGAATGTAAACTCCCTGAAAAGTGGAAAAAGAAGCATGTACTCTGTGCTCGGTGTTCGGTCGGTGAATGTACATATATTTGAAGAGCTCATGGAAATTGGTTTTTTTTCTTCTATTTCTTCTACTGTATATCAAGTTGATGTCTTCCATACGGATTGACGGTAAAACACTGTGAATATTGAGTACGGTGCTATCTTCTTCATCCAGCAGAAAATTAAATGGACGCAAGAACTCTATTCGTTCACGATGATCTGAGGGCTACTTGTTTTTGTTTTTGTTTTTTCCTTGGCTCATTATACTTCTCAATTTACTAGAATCATTTTGTTTGATTCTTGTTGTTTTTTGCCGTCAACTCATACATAGAATTTTTCAAACGCATCAATTCCTAACAGTGATGTATGGCTGTGGTGTTTAGATATTTGATTCATTTGTAATTCGTTGATCGCATGAAAACTCCTTATTTTCTTAACTAATACATTAGAAAATTTGCAAAATGAAAAAAAAAAAAATGCATTCATTTTTGGCAATTCGGTGGCTAAAATTCCAAAACGTAACAACACTGGCCTTGTGTAATGCTCTCAATCAAAACTGAATATTCAAAATTCGAAAGCAAAAGAAACGGAAAAAAAAGAAAAAAGTCTCAAGCAAGAAATTGAAGAAGAAAAAAAAAACCTAACCCCTGGAAAAAATATAAACTTAGCCCAGGAATGGCAACAAATTGAGACTATGTGTCCCTCCTATGAATTTTGTTTGAATAAAATGAATACGGATCAGATAGAGTGCCTTAAATAGAGGCACCATCCGAAGAAACAGTACAGCACACACAAATGGCGAATCAAGACCAAAGAAGAATAATAATAATGGAATAAAAACGAGTGAACAAAAAAAAAAAAAATGGGCGAGAATGAGAAAGAAAAATTCGAGAGAAAAAAGTTATATAGAAAAATAAAAATAGAATAACAAAGAGAACACATCCATCCCTTGCCAACCGCATACACGCGTATGCACCATATAAATGGAGATGGTCGACATACAAATAAAATACATATAACATGTACAACACAAGAATAGAATATAGAAAATCGAGAGAAAAAAAAAGCCACTGGGTGGAAAAATTATTCTTTTTCTGAAAACACACCCCAAGTAAAAGTAAGTTTGACTTTGGTACGTAGTCATTTTTTCTTTCTTCTCTGTTCTCCCGGTTTTCGCTACTCTCCGGAATATTTTCCCTCTGTATTGTATTAATATGGCAATCCAACAACACACATACACTCAATATGGATATATATGTGTGTTGGCCTTCTCTTGTTATTCTTTCTTTCCTCCAAATTTTTTTTTCTCTCTCTCATTATTATTATTCCTCATTTATTATTTTTTTTTTCTGTTGGAATATTTCTCTCGTTATCCTTTCCATTTTCTTGATCTATTTTATCCAACGAATGCGTATCGCGTTTCCATTCGTTTATGTACAAATTTAACGACCGATTTTTGTGTTGTTTTTTTTTAATTCTTCTATTTCGTTCCTCTGTGTTTCTCTGTGAACGATAAAGGGAGAATTTGACAAACAAATACAATATACATATATATTTTAACGAAAAGAAGGATAAAAAAAAGCCCCGTAGCTTATGTAGCCTCTCTAGCCTCTGTGTTTGTTTCCCAAAACGAAGGGAGAAAAAAAGTGGGTATACACTTTTGGAACATACAGAGAGATTGTACGTTGTACGTGACGCTAAAAAGTATGAACATTAAAACCGTAGTGAACAGAATGAGAAAGAAAAAAAAAAATGAAGAAATAAATGAATTTTGTAAGTATGAAGTATGGAAATAGTAGAGGAGTATATAATGCTCTTTGGTTTATGTAATAAAAACGCCAAGTCAGTTCATAACCAAATGAAGGAGTTCAGAATTATGGTAGTACACAAAATATATGTTAGCAGAGAATGAATGAAAATAATGAAAAAAAAAAAAAAAACTACGAAAAAGAAAGATAGAAATGAAAGAAAGAATGAAAGAAAGAAAGAAAAAAAGAATATGATTCAACAGACCGTGCTCATTATGGGAAAAAAAGTGCTGTTCATCGTCAGTATGACTGGCTATAAGTATAGTGTAAAAGGGCGCATTTATACATCTATCTATCTATCCATCCATTTCTCTATATGTATAAATATTCGTTCAAAATATGGAGGTGTGTGGTGTGCGAATGTTTGTCTTTTCACTTTATGTGTGTGTTTTTTTTTGTTGTTGTTGTTGTATGAAAGAATGGTATTATACTTGAAGCACAGGCACCGGTTAGCCATCTATCTAATAGTCAAAGATAAAGAATAAATAACATAAAATAATGCCATTTAGAATGGTTTTTGCATGACCATCATACACACATATTTAAATATATATATTTTCCCAAAAATGTGGACAAAAAAAAAACGCAACAGTCTCAGGCAACGAACGAACGAACGAAAAGAACGAGTAGAATGAATGAACGAATCAGCGAGCCAATGCTCGTTTTTATAGCTGTACAGTGTACAACAGTGTACATTCAGTGTATCAGAAAGACCATTTACACGGAAAAATATTTTTCCAACTTTGGTATTTTTCTCTCTTTCTCTCGATATAATTACGTCTTAGATATTTTTCTCAATATCCCCACCAAATTTTCCTAAACGAAAATATATTCCGACATTTAGCTATTCGGTTTGAGACCGACTATTTAGACAATGTTTATGTCGATGGCACTGGGACAGTGTATCGATACCACCAAGATACATATATATATATATATAATTAAAATATTCTATGCAGAATATGTACCACTTGGAATATTATCATATCCACAGTGTTTGGAATAGGTGCAGTTTATTGCTTATGTTGATAGAAACCGTTTTTTTCTTTCTATCTTTAATTTTGGATGCTTTTTTTTCGCTCCAAATAATTCTTCTACATATTTCTCATAATTCTATGTAAATTTTCAAATTTTTTCTTTTTTTTGTGATTTCATTCCGATTTACTGTTAATAGTTTTATAAAATATGATCTGAACGATCGAATTATGAAATTCAAGACGAAAAACAAGCAGAATGAGATCTACGTCAGCTGATCCAATAGATTTTGCGCTATCACCACTGATATTTGTTAAGAAATGATTGCCCGGCTTCTTAATAGAGGATAAGCTCAATGCCAAGGTGCTATAGCATGAAAATATAAATACATCACACTTCACACACACACACACACACACACACACACACACTCGGCAATTGGCATACTCCATATGCGTGTGGATAGATGAAAGCGTTGGTTTCAAGCAATAAGTCAGTTGGATTGATTAAAGTATAATTTTTCTCATTGTTTAAAGAAAGTTTAAACACTTGAACATTTGATGATAAGATGTTATTCGACCCAAAGAAATACATTTTGGAGATTCATTTTGGAAAACAAATGTAAAAGAATGAGAAAGATGTAGAAGAAGCAAAAGAAAAATGAAAAAAAAAAACTTTTTAAACATTTATTAATGTTCTGCTTGGCAATAATTTTTTTTTGTTTTGTTTGTGTTCTGAAAATACGTCAACTAATAGAATCGTAAATCTTAAGTATATTATGCCCTCCATTTCAAATGTTCATACGAATTTATATTCATATTCATATTTTATTATTTATTTATATTCATATGAAACATAATGATAAGATATGTTATATGTGATGTGGCATAACGACAAAAAAACAAAAAAAAAAATTATTCTTTATTCATCTGTATGAGTTTACTTCATACATACTATATATTCAGTGCAAATTCTTAAAAAATTCACACAAACAAACATTAAATAAAAGTGGAGATCATAAAAAGGTACCACCACATTTCCAAGAAAATCGCAAACGTCATTCGTTCGGAAATACTATTTTAACATGAGCAAAAACAACAACTACAGCAAACGAAAAAAAAAATAAAAAAAAAATAGCCAACAAAAAAGCAACAGTAACAAAAACAAATCCCATATATTATAGTCAGCAAACCATCGTATGCGATTTTTCTCGTAGATGATTTTCTTGCGCTTCACAGGACACAATTATATTCTTTTTCTTCGTTCTGCTGTTGCCGATGCCACTACCATTTTTTTTCCCCCGATTTCGTTCGTTTGTTTCGCTGGTTCGTTGGGTTCGTTTGCTATGTATACTGTATTACATATATCAAAATTTCGAAGTAATGTTGCTGGTCGTTTGGTTGCTTGATGTCAAAAATGTAAATGAGAAGAAAACCTTATATTTTGTTTGTTCTTCAGAATTTTTCCCAAATTTTCCTTGCTCCTTTGCTCGCCGAAATATTCTCTCATTGCTCGCATGTAAATTGAGAAAAAAAGAAGAAGAAGAAGAAGAAGAAGAAAAAAGACAGAAAATGTATACCTACTTTGATTTTATGCTTTCCTTCGATTTTATTATTTGTATGTGTCTTTTGTTCTTCTTTTCATTTATATGTTATGTGTATAAATTGTATGTATATGTGTATTCACCATTCACCATTCATTCCGGCATTTGGAATGGTGTGTGGTGGTAGTAGTGAGAAACAGCATTTTGTTGGAAAAATAGTGGTAGGAGAATTTATATAGTAAGACGAAGCGATTTTATTTACGACGGGGGTAAAAGACGTCGTTCAATTCATTTCATTTTTCTCCCTCATTTTATTTCTCTCGTTTATTGCTCGTGAAGTGTGTGATGTGTGTGTGTGTGTGTGTGTGTGTGTGTGTGTGTGTATGCGTGGCCATTCATCGTATCTCGCTCTCTCTGTCCGCTTGTGTAGTGTGTCTGTGTGCTCTTGTTGAATAAGTGAAATTTCATTCTTCCTTTTTTTTCTTTTTTCTTTTTTTTTTTATTCTATATTTATTTCCTCCGTATTATGTTGTGTTTCTTTTTTATATATATATGTTTTTTCTTTCTTTCTTTTTTTTTTCATTATTCTGGATCGTTTCGTTGTGTGTATGATATTTGTGTGTGCTATGTCTTATTGCGAGGTGCGGAAGGAGATGTAATTCGTTCGCTTATTATATAGTACACAAACTGAGAAAAAACGAACAAAAGAAATTTTCGTATTGCGGAGCGGATTCGGAAAAAAGAATTCGAAGAAAAAGTTGAATGTCGTTGAATTTTGAACAGAAGGGTTAACGCTATCATCCCGATAGGACGTCTAGCTTCAAGAAAAATAAACAGACCAATACGTTCGATTCAACCGTTGAATTATTTTATAATATTTTCTTGTAAGAAAACTTTTTAATGGCAACAAAGACATTTTTTCCGAGTCCAATTTGAATAAGATCGAAAAATAGTTTGTTTGTTTAATTTTTTTTTTTATCTTTTCATTTCTTCACTCTTGCAATCGAATTGCAAATAATCGATGTGAATATAATTATTGTGTTCTGGTGTGAATTTTTGTGCAAATTAAAAACAATTTAAATTTAAAAAATTTTTATATTTACAAAATTAATTTATAAATATATATATATATATTTATTCTAAATCGCTATAATAAGACGATATCGTTTGAAAAACTAAAAGTTGCCGAATAACAGTTTAAAAAAAAAGAAAAAAATATTTTTTGTCAACCACCGAAATGATGAAAAACTTTGATCCTTTCGAAAAATTGATTAACAGATTGATAATTTAAAGAGAGAAAAAAAAATCCGTTAATAAACGAACTTATTTCAAATTACAAAGTGATTATTCGATGGACCTGGAATGACAAGCTTGAAAGTGAATTAATTTTCATTTCAAAACAAAACTGATTAAGTGAAAAACAATCAAAAATATGAGAACAATTTCAAAAGAGCATAGTTAACAGTTGAATGACAGCGACTCAAGTGAAATATTTTTTTAAATTTTTTATTTATTTCTCAATTGCGTGAATTAGTTTCCGAGAATTTATAAAGTAATTCGATTAAACCGGTGCGATCCAAAAATGACGGTCGACAACGAGGATACATTCGATGATGAAAATGTAAATGTTTAACTAGACATTGTTTTATTTTATTTATTTTTTCTATATTTCAATTCTCTTAGATGCACTTCCACTTTTCATAAAAGCATATCTAGGCAGTTTAACGCAGTGATATATTTTAATTTAATTTTTTTTTTTTTTGGAAATTGAATCTTTTTTTGCAGTCAAATGTGGCTGAATTTTGCTTAAAATGTTCTTTTAATTGATTGTATGTAGTGCCCAGAAAATTACTTTTTTTTTCTCGCTGCAAAAAAATACGAGAAACAAAACATTTGATTTCTTTTACAAATTAACAACATCAGAAATATAACTAATTAAGTTGCACCATTGTATTTTGTGAATAATTATCATCAAACAATTTCATGGAATCAACAAAATAATCAATAATTATCGATTTAATAATAAATTTATGTGTTTTGGGGATGTTTGCATCAAACGTCAAATGTAATTTTTTTTCCAATTTTTTTATTTCTGTGGCCGGTTTTTATTATTATTAGTTCTCCATAAGATTCATTTATTATTTTCTTTTTGAATTAATTTTATATTTTCTTTCTCATTCAATAAAGATATTATTTTCTTCCTGAACGATTTCTTGTAGTTTTATATTTTCTTTTGTATTGAAAAAAAAAAACAACAATTTTATTTTCAACACATTCGCAATAAAATGTTTTATTTTTTTCACCATTTCTTTTCTTTATTCTTTCATTCACATTTTTGTTTGATTCAAAATTTTACTTGTTTCGATTATAGCCATTTTATCTTTTATGTTAATACTCACGTTCATCAATCACACTATTTGAATTTCATCGAGGTTTTAGGTGGCAAATGACAAAGTCGAAATCTTAATAATTATTTAAAAATCTTTATCAATAGTTATAATTGATTTCGATGCCGGAACGAATGAAATCCGGTGATGAACTTACTTACTTTGATACACGCATAGATGAATAATGCATATACTTATATAAATAAACGAATTCGCCGTCGGTATACAATCTGAAGTCGTTATGTTATTAGGGCATTATAGTTGATTCCGAATGGTTTTTCAGGAAGAATACAACGAATATGAATGATTGACTATCTGTGGTGATAGCTTTAGATAATTATTGACTTAAGAAATGAATGTCTTTGTAAACTGGATGGATTCGTCGATAAAATTGAAATTTTTTATAAAATATTTGTTTTTTTTTTTTTCATTGTGACTAAACGCCAATTATGCGTGATATTTGAAGAGTTCATGCACTAATAAATATGCAGATATTCAGTGGCGCATTTATTTACATATCGATTTATTGAATATGAAATGTGAGTATTACAAATGGTTCTTCGATATATGAGCAATTTCAGCTTTATTCCATTGTATTGTGCTGATGAAAAAAAAAAAAAACACCAAATACTTATTATATTTGGAGAGCAATGTAATGGCCACATATTTTTTATTTTTCTTCATACAAATTCAATAAATCGACCATTCTGCGGGACGGCAAATCTTTCTTTACTGAATCTTTATTATTTCATCAAAACGAAATATGACAAACAAGAAAAATATTGCATAAGAATGAGAACAAACAATCCTATCTTCAGTTGCAGTTATCTCGGCCGAACAGTGCAGCTGCGACAACAATTAGCGAACGAACATTAGAAGAATGCTGGTCAACCCTTCAACGTGTGAGTTGGCATCTCTTCCGTTGTGTATAGTACTCTTCCTCCACACAACTTCTGAAATCGAAATTAAATTCAAACGAAACGATTTTTCCAATAATTTTTTTTTTCATTGTTTTATTGTTGCTATGAATTTTTTCTGATTTCAATTCAGTCCATTTGAGTTATTTTTTTTTTTTTTACGAATAAAATAATCTGTTAATCGGTTTGTTTGTTTTTATCAAAATGCGATTTCGTTGTTTCGGGAAAAATTGTACTTCTGTTTTCTTTTTTTGGTTTTTGGTTATCTATTTTGAATTTGGCATTGCGTTTAGTGTATCGTGTTATTTTTATATGATGATGCTAATTGTTGGTGTTTTGATTGGTTGATGATGGTTTTAAGGAGAGTAACAACAAATCTCAAATTCTATTGCATTTAACAATTTTCATTTTACCAAAACAAACAAACAACAAAAAACAAACAAAAACAGAAAGAAAAGAGAATACTACATCGAGCACAAACAATGGCATTCGATTGATTAGATGTGGCCATCGAATTAATTAATTACAATTCATTGAATGTTTTCATCGCTTTAATTATCTTATTCACAAAACACAAAAAGGTTAACGGATCCGAATGGATTCGAGAGCTCAAACCCAATTGTTTTGTGTTCCAAAGACCAAAACATTCAATCGATTCACGTATCATTGATTTTGTTTTGGCTTATTTTGGTCAAATTAGCGGTACGCATTGGGGCAAAAAAAAAGGACAATAGCAAAGAAAACACATACAAAAGAAGAGAAAAAAATGGTGAATGAATCAAAGGAATTGTGTAGCACGACGAATTGGAACGTAATTAAACTTTCATGGATTGCACAGTTCCTTATGACCGACCGAATTCACAAAATATTTTCATTCTGTCTTAGGTTAGTTTTGGATGCAACAACATAAAAATAAGCGACAACCATTTCAATTGGCATAATCAAAGCCGTTCAAAGTAGTAAAAAGAAAAAGAAAATGAGAAAAAAAAAGGAAACTTTCATAAAATGCATGTTTCATGCTATAAATGTCACATAGACAGTACAGAGCAGTGCACAGTTCACAGGATATAGGCACCTTTTTCTTATAATATCTTATCCAAATGCTGAGAATGAATTGAATCAAGTGATTCGATTGATGAATCAAAATGAAAATATAATGAATTTTGTCGAAATTAGTAACTGTACTGAATATAGTGAGTGTACACAGTGTACACTGTACAGAGCTAAATAGCAACGAAACACAGATACAGATAGAAAAAAAAACTTACGAATTTGAATTACATTTGTACAAGATTGGATTGATCAAATCTATCATTCTTTGCTGTAAACGTGCAATCGTTTTCCATTTTACGCTATAGAATATAATAATGGGATAACAGAAGGTAAACGGTAAACGGTCTTATTCAGATACCTCATTTCGAGAGTTTCCCGTAATAATTAAAATAAAAGCAAAAGTTTGAGCAGAATGAAGAACAGAAGCAAAAAAAAAAAACTAGAGAAAAAAAACATTATCTTCCTGTTACCCATTGAAAATCATATTATTCTTTCCTCTCTGTTTCTTCTGTTCCGCATTCATTCAATTTTTTTTTCGCTCTTCACATCGCTCTATCTTTTTGTCTGAACGAAGCAACCCTTTTATTTAAGAGACCGGTTTCTCATTGCTACCTTAGTTATTCCTTGTTTGAAACGAGTTTTTCATTTGCCCAAACCGATTCTAACATATAATTTCGGGAAATTTTTCGATTGCATGACATCCAAAAAAAAAAAAAAGTAGAAAAAAAACAGAAATATACCAAATCAACTATATGGCATCAAGCATGATGCGTGATGATTCGTTTTGGGTCAACCGGTGAATATCCGAATGACAAGAAACCGTTACTAAGATTTCAACTTGACTATAATCAATAAAAATGAAATGAATGTCATTATGACCGGATGGATTTTAGTTAATTCAAGTTTAATTAAAGCAAATGCAACAAAAAAAAACAGAAAAATTCTTCAAATGGGATTCGGTTACCAATAATCTTATGAGCGCATGACCTATTGCAATGCATGAGGATTATGGTGTTCAGGTATGAGGAAGTGTGTTCAGAGATTTCTGGGGGAAGAAAAAAATTCGAAACTTGAGGAATTGATTCTTTTTAAAATCGTCTCGTAACATTTGACTCCAATGGCGCCTCGGATGATGCATTCAATTATACAATTTACACAATTGATTGAAAGTTTGGAGAGTATTTTGTTTATGTGGCGAAGCAATCTCAACGAAGTATATAAAATAAAAATAAATCTATTTACCATCGAAAATTCAGTTATCGAATATGAGAAATAAAATTTTTCTACGGCCAAAGTCTACTACAAAGTCGACACTATCGCTAACAACATGTAACCAAACATTGCTGAAAATACAAAAACCGACATGAAGAGGACAACAAGAGAAGAGAAGAAGAAGAAAAAGAAAAAAATGGAACAAAATAAACTAGCAATGAATATGCAGAGTGTGTGCACTCACATCTCGTACATAAACTCAAATATGTGTGTAATGTTTAAACTATAAGCAATCTGTATATGCGTGCCAGTTTAAATCTTTCAAATGAGAAAAGAACCAAATCTTCAAAGAAGGTTTGTGAGATGCTATCCCTGTGTTTATGCTACATTCATGGAGATTTTCGCAAAAAAACTTGTTCTCAAAAGCAGCACTAAGCAGACGTATGTTTACCTAAAGAGAAACGTTAATTCCAAAGGTCCCCGGACGCGCGTTTTTTTCTTCTTCTTCTTCTTATTTTTTTTCTGCTATTTTCAATTTGTTCATAATGACAGCAAATGAATGACTGTGATCTCCCTGTTTGCCTCTCTGCAATATCAAATACATAAAATATTTTTGAAGTCATTTAGCTTAGAAATGGAAAAAGAAAAAGGAAATTATAAATTTCAATTTATTTGTATTGGACAATACACAATGTACATATTAATACATATATGTATGTAGCCATTAAGACATGGGCCGCATCAGCTTTTACTTTACTGTTGCGATCACACCACAAACAATCTCATAAGAATTGTTAACGTTAAGGAATTCCAACGAGGCGACCGATTTTTACTTCTTTTATATTCTCCTGGATTGCATGCATAGTGTGATAGTTGAAAATAGCGAAATGAGTAACATTACTCATTCTCTCTCTCTCTCTCTC